>CM038229.1:104516057-105116057 GCA_021442155.1 Cymbidium sinense
AAAGAATAAAAGAAGAAAACAAGAAAGAAGAATGAAGACCCCTATAACATGAATTTTTTTTATTGTAATTAATTTATTTGTAATCTGGGTTGTATAAGGATATAGCTGAGCTACCCATATTTTTTTTTCAGGTTTGTGCGGTAGAGCCCGACAATAAAGTACTTTTATTCTTTTGCTAGCTTTATAAAATTATTTAATGTTTGTTTAGCTTGTGCATTAAGATGACATATTTTTTCTAGTTTCTTCATTGCTTTGATGAATGGCCTGGATGCGATTATGCTCTTAGAAAAAAAATTTATTTTCAATTAATCAACTCAAAATTAAAAATTAATAACTCAAAACCTCACCTAAAGCCTAGGTTATAAATCAAGATAAAAGATTTAGCAAACCCTTAGCTGAATGTTGTATGTTTCATATCATGCATAAAAAGCATCTTGCCTCACTCCTGCTTTTGGAGGGCTCCCACCTTTGCCAGGAAACTTGGCTTGACCTTTGAGAGCCATGGTAGAAACACACATCATTCTTGCTAATTTTGGCCCATAACCAATTTCTCATGCATTAGGCATATGAATCTCATTGCATGTGTCAAATAAATTGTCCAAAAATGAAAATAAAACTTAATGAAATTTGCATTAGATTAAGTGTGTTATTGATGCCCTTCATGATCTAGTCTCTTAGGGAGTGAGTTTAAGGACTTATTCTTCTTTTTAAATAAATAAACAATCCTGTTATCTTGCAAAAACATAAAACTTGCCTACATGAATTTAAAATCGTAGGAGGAGTTAGTTGGCGGCCACCCCCAGGCGATTATAAGTCTAATAGTCGAGTGGTTTATCCTCTCTTGTGGAGGTAAACCATATGCCCATTTTTTCCTTAGGTTTAGGTTGTGTTTTGGCCCTCGCCAAAGCTCCATAGATTTAGGTTCTAAGGTTGATGTTTCTCTTTGCGGGCTACAAGCATAAATCCTCACCTCTTAGGAAATTTTATAATCTTGTATCATGGAATTAGAAATCCTAGATTTCTAATAAAAATTCAACTCAAACAAATAATTCTCTTCAAATTCAATAATATAAAGCCCTACCATAGGATAGTTTGGGATGCTTGCTAGGTCTCCTAGCATCGTGAGTATCTCCTACTTATTTCCCTTTGGCTTTAATAATAACTCCCTCCTCTTGATCAATCTCATTTGATCTTTCAAAATAACCAATTGATTGATAGTCCTATCTTTGAAATCTTTGGAGACAATGATTATTTATCTTAATTGAGAGTATTCTTAAATAATCTCATTCCTTAAGATGTAATTAACTATGGGGGCTTGTCTTGATAGGAAACTTAACGAACCCAGTTTAAAATAAATCTTGTTTTACTTTTTCATGTAAAGTAGGGGAAGAATCTCTGGTACATCCAAAGACCCATTATCTTTAGGAGTCCTTATTAGGTGATTAGGTCCATTATAGGATGATGACTTTTATCTCTCGAGATAGTATATCATTCCTCAATGTCATACCCGATCACCTTAATAAAAACATCTGCGAATCTACGTGGTGTCCTACCAGAGCATTTTTCTTTTTGGTCTTCATTTTAAATTTATTTAGATATGAAGATGAAAATAAAACACCACTGAAAGTTTGACAATCACCATTGGGAGATGTATTTTGATGGTGTGGCTTCCTTTCATAAAGGAGAAGAACCACGATCTACTCTTCCATAAAAGGCAAAGGTAGGAATAGTTCTCTTGACTCCAGACCGTGATGTGATGAGATTCTCATACAATCTCTCCAATCCTTGCACCAATAATGAAGTTGAGTATGAGGCTTTGATTTTGATCCGGAGCTTATAGTGTGTGTCAAAAGCATCAACATCTGGGGATTCTCACTGGTCATCAACCGATTCTGGATCTTATAAGGTTCTAAAACATAAGCTCATTGTCCACAGTACACCATGAAGTCAGTAGCCAAGTCCCTGAGGTCTCCATCTATAAGGTACCTCGAGCAGAGAATGTAGTAGCAGATGCTTTGGTAAAACTTTCCAAGGAATTGGCATGTTCGGAGGATGAGTCCATTCCAATAAGGGTCTAAAATAGACAAGTCATATCCCTTATTGACACTGAACTCGTCGAGAGACTTTCTCTTGAAGGGGAGATTGTCATTGCCAATAAAGATGAGGAGCAAGATTAGAGGCAACCTTTCATGGATTACTTAAGTAGAGGCAAACTACCTCAAGAGAAATCACAAGCCCATCAAATGAAGCAAAGAACTCTCTCCTATGCTCTCGTGGATGGCATCTTGTACTGATAGTCTTTTGATCAAATGTGGTTATGTTGTTTAGACAAACACGAAGCCCATAAAGTCGTGACTGAGTTACATTCAGGTCTATATGGAGCACATCAATCTGGTCTGAAAATGAAAGCAAAGATCAAGTGAATAGGATACTACTGGCCTTCGATGATTACAGACTGCATGAATGTAGCTAGGAGATGCCATCAATGTCAGGTACATGGTGTGGCCCTACATCAACCACCCAACATTCTACATCCTACATTAGTCTCATGGCTATTTGAGTGTTGGGGTACCGACATAGTGGGTATTATCGATCCTCCTTCTTCCAAGGTCATTGGTTTATCTTAGCTACCACCGACTACTTTTCCAAGTGGGTAGAGGCAATCCCACTCAGAGAGGTCTCAGCTCAGCATTTGCTCCAATTTTTTAGGAACTATATCGTATATAGGTTTGGGGTGCATCCATGAATTATATCTGATAATGGTACTACATTCAAGAGCACTAAAATCAATACATTTTCTCGAAGACACAACATATATTAGAAATATTCTATCATCTATTACTTGAGGGCAAATGATCTAGCAGAAGCATTCAACAAAGCTCTCATCCAGATAAAAAAGAAGACACTCGACAATAATAAGCGATAGTGGCATGAGCAACTAGTTGAAGCTTTGTGGGCATACCACACCATATACAAAACTCTAACTAACTCACCCCATTCTTCTTAGTGTATGGGTCCCAAGTCATTCTACCCTTAGAGTGCAACTCCCATCACGAGGATAGCAATGGGTAGTAAAATAACTACATAGAAAAAATGTGAAGTTATGAATAGAAGAGCTTGAAGGTTTGGAGGAGAGACACCTATGGGTGCCGTAACCTTGAGTTATACAAAGTCAAGATGATTCAAGCTCACAACAAGCTGGTCCGCCCTAAAGCTTTTCAAGCAGGAGAGCTTGTTCTAGTTCTAAGGAGACCAATTGTTTTAAACCCGGGAAGGCCCTTTTGTCATAAAAAGAGCCTACTAAAGAGGATCTTATCAGCTTATTAATTGTAAAGGGGAACAGCTGATGCTTCCAATTAATGGGCTCTATTTGAAGAAATACTACCCATAAAATCATGTTTGAAAATAATTGTCATAAGAAATTTTATTCCAATTCATCAAAATATTCTCTTTATTTGAAGCATTATTTGCTTGTTTGCGAATCCGCCATGGCGTGTTTAAGATAGGTGTAAAAGAACCCAAGAAGCATCCTATCCCTCTTTCACAACATGAACACAATTAAACATGATTCCCTAAGCATTACTAGGATAGGTGCAAGAGAACCCAAGCGGCATCCTTTCTTTGTGGTATCACAACTACCATTCATGGCACCATTTCATCAATTCCCTAGCATGTTTAGGGTAGGTGTAAGAGAATCTAAGCAGCATCCTATTCCCTTAAACACAAATGCAAACATAAAAAAACACATATCTTTTATCTCGGGGTATTTTAATGTGGGAGAAAGCCCATTGTGGCACTCACTCATTAGCTGCTCTAGGTCGGGCTAACATGCTACCTTGCCAGTGTGTCACCCTAGTTGTCATTTGTCTGGCGAATGTGAATCCCAATGCTTTCTTCCTGACTTGACCATTACAAACCATCGAGCACCTTATTAGTTTGGTAGACCTCACTGTGCAGCTAGTAAGCTACCTCATGTTGACTTTGTTTAAGAAGATGTAAGTCTGCACACTCTCTTCTTAAACTAGCCATCATGCACTAACTAGGTTGAGTATATTTGAGGTTCAGGATAAGTCCCCAAATGGCTCCTTTCTGCTTGACTATTTTTAAGCTGATTTAAGTCCCCTAGTGGCACTCACTCAATAGTCACCTTAGGTCGGATAGCACCTGTCTAGCTGAAGACCGACTATCTCAATAATTAATTCTACTATAGGAGGATGTGAGTCCCCAATGCTTTCTTCCAAGATTGATTGTTTCAAATTGATGGGCACTTTAGATTGGTTGATGTTTGCTATGCTGACAGCGACTCACACGGTGGATACACCACTCTTGGCAGATGTGAGTCCCTGCGCTTTCTCCTTGAGTTGGCCACCGAATACCTATAGAAATTATCTTCTTTTGGGTTTTAGATAAAGCCCTTAGTGTACCCTTTTTCTGTGGGCACTCTACTTGGATGACATCCTTTGCGACCCCATTTAGACACTACCCGGGTTACTTTTGGATTGCACAGTCCCCCTTTCCTAGTAGCCACCCGTGTGGTTGGAGAATTTATTCAGTGGATGCATAGATTCTCCCTTAGAAGTGTAACTCCCATCACTAAGGATAGTAATGAATAGTAAAAGAGCAAAATATGAAGTTGCGATTAGAAGAGCTCGAAGGTTTGGAGGAGAGACACCTATGGGCATGCCAGAACCTCGAGTTATACAAAGTTAAGATGATTCAAGCTCACAATAAGCTGGTCTGCCCTAGAGCTTTTCAGGTAGGAGAGCTTGTTCTAGTTCTAAGGAGACCAATTATTATCCGTCGAAAGATGAGAGGAAAGTTTGAACCTACTTGGGAAGGCCCTTTTGTCATAGAAAGGGCCTACCAAAGAGGATCTTATCAGCTTATCAATTGTAAAGGGGAACAGACGATGCTACCAATTAATGGGCTTTATTTGAAGAAATACTACCCATAAAATCATGTTTGAAAATAATTGTCATCAAAAATTTCATTCCAATTCATCAAAATATTCTCTTTATTTGAAGCATTGTTTGCTTGTTTACAAATCTTCCATGACGTGTTTAAGATAAGTCTAAAAGAACCCAAGAGGCATCATATCCCTCTTTCACAACATGAACACAATTAAACATGATTCCCCAAGCATTACTAGGATAGGTGTGAGAGAACCCAAGTGGCATCCTTTCTTCATGGAATCACAACTACCATTCATGGCACCATTTCATCAATTCTCCAGCATGTTTAGGGTAGGTATAAAAGGACCGAAGCAGTATACTTTTCCCTTAAACACAAACACAAACATAAAATAACACATATCTTTTATCTCGGGGTATTTTTATGTTAGAGCAAGCCCCTTGTGGTACTCACTCATTAGCTGCTCTAGGTCGGGCTAACTTGCTACATTGCTAGTGTGTCATCCCAGTGGTCATTTGTCTGGCAGATGTGAGTCCCCACACTTTCTTCCTGACTTGAACATTGCCAACCATCGAGCACCTTGTTAGTTTGGTAAACCTCACTGCGCAGCCAGTAAGCTACCTCATGTTGACTTTATTTAAGAAGATGTAAGTCTACATGCTCTCTTCTTGAACTAGCCATCATGCACTAACTAGGTTGAGTATATTTAAGATTTAGGATAAGTCCCCCAATAGCTCCTTTCCTCTTGACTACTTTTGAGCTGATTTAAGTCCCCTAGTGGCATTCACTCACTAGTCACCCTAGGTTGGATAGCACCTGTCGAGCTGAAGATAGACTATCTTGACAATCAATTCCGTTATAAGAGGATGTGAGTCATCGGTGCTTTCTTCCATGACTGATTGTTGCAAACCGATGGGCACTTTAGGTTAGTTGATGTTCTCTATGCTGATAGTAACTCACTGGGTAGAGACATCACTCTTGGCAGATGTGAGTCCCTGCGCTTTCTCTTTGAGTTGGCCACTAAATACCGATAGAGATTATCTTCTTTAGGGTTTTAGATAAATCTCTTAGTGGCCCCTTTTCCTGTGGGCGCTCTACTTGGATCACATCCTTTGCGACCTCATTTAGACACTACCCGGGTTACTTTTGGATTGGATAGTGCCCCTTTCCTAGTATCCACCCCTGTGGTTGGAGAATTTGTTCAGTGGATGCACAGATTCTACCTTGGTTCAATAAATCTGAGATAGGTCTAGGCTAATATAAGCTCCTTCTCAGTATGATCCCTCACAAACTAACAGGGTTCGTGATAAACAAACAAACAAAATAAATAAATTATTCATTTTTGGATTTGGAATTCAAGCTCCCAGTGGCCCCTTTCCCAAGCAGGCATCTTATCTTTAGGGCAGCGTCAGCAGAACTCCCTATAGGAATTGCCTGTCTACTCTTGAGTAGAGTTAAGTCCCCAAGTTGCCACTCTCTTTGTAGTCACCATTAAGTCAGGTTCAATCTATTTTGCCATAAATAGGTTGCTCTAGTGGTCATTTTGTTTTGGAAGATGTAAGTCTACTACACATTTTTTATAGCATGATCGTCGAAAATTAACGGGCAGCCTCAGGTCGGGTTGACATGTTACCTTGCTAACTTGCAGCCCAAGTGGTCCTTTATTCAAGAATATGTGAGTCCTTGAGCTTTCCTGAATCAACCGTTGCAAATCAAAAGACACCCTTTTGGTTAGATAGTTCTCCCCTCAACCGGGAAGCTACTCTCTTTGGATCGATAAATCTGAGGTTAGGTCAAGGCCAACATGGCCCCCACTCAGTGTAGTCCATCACAAACTGATGGGATCCATCAAATATACCTAATAATGAAATTAATTTTGATTATCTTTGAGATGATCTAAGTCCCCCAGAGGCATTCACTTAATTGTCAGCCTAAGGTTGGTTTCAATCCATTGCCTCGCCAACTGATCACCCTGGCGACTGATTCCTACTTTGGAGGATATAAGTATACTATGCTTTCTTCTAATACTTGCACATCGAAAAGGCAACCTTTGGTTGGATAGTCCTACTATGTGGTTGGTAGACTATCCCATTGATTGGTAAACTGACGGTCCAAGGCCACGCCCCTACCAATGATCCATCGCAAACCAACAGGTCCATCTCAAAATTCAAAATTTAAAATCTAAAACAAATTCAACCCTTCTCCGTAGTGGAGTCAAATTAAACAGGCAAAATAAATTCGATCAACCTCCCTAGTGGGGTCAAACCAAATTAAACAAATTAAATCAATCTACTTCTCCTCAGTGAGATGCAAATCTTTCCAGTTCCCTCAATGGAACCAATTCAATCCAACTTGAGCTTGCTCCCCTAGTGGAGAGTTCACATTTTAATCCCTAACGAATCCCGAATTCTAATCCCCTAGTAGATTTCACAATCTCTTATCCCCAGTGGATGACTTGAATTTGCTCTCCTAGTGGAGAGTTCACATTTTTATCCCTAGTAGAGCACCAAATCATAAAACAACAAATCAAATCAGATTTCCCCAATGAGATGCAAATCAAATCAAACCTCTCATCCCCTAGTGGATGACTTGAACTGTTTCCCTAACGAAGGGTTCACATACTTAATCCCTATTGGATTCCTCCTTCACTCTCTTATGTCTTAGCCATAAGTAGAGTTGCATTGCACTAAGGTCTTGATTCCTTCTACACCTTGAGTTTAGGAGTAGATCATTTTTGGTAGTGCTTATGATCATTCGGTGTTGTTGATCGCCCACCAATGTGCGGTGTACTTTGTTAGTCACACCACACCTATTTGGCGCCCTTTGTTGACCTCACTTTTGAGTGAGCTCTCAACTTCTCCATCTTAGACATAGGATTCTTATATACATTAAGAGTTCCTTAGTCTTAAGACACTTCTGATTAAGTGAACACTTAACCTAACTCTAGAGACTTAGGAGAGTTAGCCATAGGAATAGTTATGCCTTATGGGTATTAGGAAAACTTGCCTGCCCTTTAGCTTGAACCAAATCCTCACTTCCTTCTTTCAAGTAAAACTTCAAGTTCAAACTAACTTCAAATTCAAACCAACTTCAAATTCAAATCAACTTCAAATTCAAATCAATTTCAAATTCAAATCAACTTCAAATTCAAATCAACCTCAAACTCAAATAAATTCCAAAATCAAATCTTAAATCAATTTCAATTCAAATGATTTTTCTCAAATCATCAAATCAATTCCAAAATCTAAATCATGAATCAATTCCAAATGATTGAAATCCATAATCAATTCTAAATCCAAAACCTTTCCTAAGCATTTTGATTTCATCTTATGGACTTAGCTTAAACCAAATTCAAATCACTAAAACTCAAAAGATTTTCTCATAATCCATTTATATCTTTATTTATATTTACAAATATAAATGAAATATAAAATTAAATAATCAAAACTAAATTCAAAACTCAAACCCAAATCCAACTTAAATCCAACTTATACTTTTCAATCAAATCCTTGAACTTAATCAAATCAAAATTCAAATCAAATTCAAAAGATTTTCTCATAATCCATTAATATCTTCATTTACATTCACAAATATAAATGAAATATAAATTCAAATAACCAAAACTAAATCTAAAACTCAAATCCAAATCCAACTTAAATCCTACCTTTACTCTTTCATGTCAAATCCTTGAACTTAACCAAACCAAATCCAAATCACTCCAAACTCAAAAGATTTTCTCATAATCCCTTTATATCATAATTTATATTCACAAATATAAATGAAATATAAATTCAAATGACCAAAATTAAATTCAAAACTCAAGCCCAAAACTAAATCCAACTTATACCCTTTCAAGTCAAATTCTTGAACTTAACCAAATCATTCTCAAATCAATTCAAACCTTTGATTTTCTCCAAACAATCAATCAATCATAAGCCCAAATATAAACATAAACTACAATCACCAAATCAAAATCAAATTAACCCAAGTCAAACCCATGTTCACCCTTTTGACTTGAAATTATCAAATGAATCAAAACTCATTTGACTCCCAATCACTTGCAATTGGATTTATATTTTAGTCATAAGTCCATATGTGAGTTCAACCAAACTTGAATCAAGCCTTGATCAAGCCAATTGACCCACTTAGGCTCACTTGACCCAAAGTGACCTAAAGCACTTTTTTGAGCTGAATTCTAATCTAACCCAAATTGGATTAAACTAAGCCCATCTAACCCTCACATTGTGAGCAACAATCATCCTAGGATGATCAATCAATAAAATTGGGTCAAACCAAGTCAAACCTAACCTTTGACCAAGTCAACACTTATCCCAAATGAAACCTAAACTAGCCAAACCATAAGCCAAATTGATTGAAACCATTGATTTAAACCAATTCATAATCAATGATTGAACTTAACAAAGCCATCAATTGAGCCAAACCAAGCCAAATTTGCCACTTGACCTAAGTTGACCTAAGTTGACCTAAAAAGTCAAAATGGATCAAATCTTGATCTAAGCCAAATTGATTGTAACCAATTGGTCAAATTCATTCTAAATCACTTGTTGAACTTGGTCAAAGCTTCAATTAGCCAACTAAACTCAATCTAGCCCAGGTGACCATGAACCCAACTGGACCTAAAAGTTCAAATCAACTTGAAATCAAACCAAACCAAAATTAATTGAAACCAAAGCTTGCAATACATTTCAAATGATTAACCAAGCCTAAACAATGACCTAACTAATTCGTCAATAAATTAACTTGACCCATTTTACCTAAGTGAACATAAATGAACCAAAACCAAATATAAACCAAATTGAACCAAACCAATAATACCCATAGGCTCCAAATGATCATTTGAACTTGACCTAACCCATGATTTGACCTAATTTGAGCAATTAGTCAACCTAACCCAAATTGACCCACTTAAGGCTTCATCTCCACTAGACTTGACACTTAGGGCTTCCCCCCAGACTAAGCTACCTCCTTCGTTGGAAGCGCCGATGATAGCCTCCAGCAAGGTATTGTTCAAAATCGATCCTCATTTGAAAAATGATTGGTCCTTTGTAAAGGGAATTGTAACCCCGTTAGATCCTAGTCATTGGATGTTCTTCCCTACACCTCCTATTGGTGGGGTAAATCTTAGCCTAATCTGTGCTTAAGTGAGCTCGGATCAAGCCATGGAGGACGGACGAGCCGTCTCCACTTTAGTGGGATGAATCATGAGCCAACTATCCCACGTGTTTTGGATGGACGACCTTGATTAAATCGAATAGATCCACTAATTTAAGCCCTTTATAACCATAGGATTAATCCTGGTCATCCGATCCTTGATCGGATGGCCTAGGGGAAAACACATTGCGCTGCCAGCTGATGCAATGCTCGATGTGACAACTTAAATAACCAATCTCATCGTGCCACATGAAAAGCGCATCGTGTCAACAGTCCATGTGGCACCAATGGGATTAGTTAATTAATTAGGCTATTTCAATTAACCATTAATCATATAAACTTCATAAATTCATAATCAAATGTAGAAAAATTCAAAAAATGCAAACTCAAGTTCATTTTAAAGATAATTCAAAGGGGAATAATATAAAATTAAGTTTCATTGATTTTGAATAGTAGATTTCACTCAATTTGGGTTTTATTGGAAAAATAATTATATTAATTATTCTTTAATTACTTCAACAATTAATTCCAAACTTCCTAGAGTTGATTAGTGGGATGACCTCTACCTCCCATGATTTTCTTGGAATTTATTGTTGGATTAATTAGGGGAATTGCTTGATTCACCCTAATAACTCATTTAATTAATTAAGTGATTAATTAACCCATTAAATTGATGAATCTATTATTAAGTTTGTTAATCACTATGAAATATCGAATGGACTTAGGGAATGAGATTATGATTCCTTTTCTAATCTCTTCTCCCTAAGTTCACTCCATTTGGAAAACATTTAATCAAGTTGTAATTAATGGCTTAATCACCACATTAATAAATTCAATTAATCCAAAATTCAAAATAAAATCATTCCAGAACTTAATCATCTTAATTTTTGGGTAGATTCTTAGGTATTCAATAGCCTAAGTGGCTTCAAAGAAAATTATATCCAACCTACATGTATGGGATGGTTATGAAAGTACTTAATTAAATCCTTTAGCTTAATTAATCAATAATTGTGAGCCAATTGCATTAAGCTCCTTTATTTCTTAGGTGCATTGCTGATTTCATGTGATTGCATATCATATGTTGGCTTATAATTACTTGAATAGTTATGTTAAAGTGGTGTAGGTAAAAAGGTAATTAAAGGATTTAATTCACACATTAACCTAAACAAAACATAAAATTAACCTAATTGTTCTAAAATTAAGTTAAATTGATCCACACATAGGGGAAACGGGTTAGGACCAGCACACCCTTTCTCACAAATCATGTTCAAATTAAATCCAAAAATAAAAATCTCTTAAAAAAATTTTGATTCACTTTGAATAATCTTATCTCAAAGGATTGTCCTTAGGAATTAATTAGGGAGAATGAAATCTTGTGCTTACATCACTTTATTTCTTTTCAAGCATGCTAAATATTATATACCATATGAAATCATGCATTCATATCTTTTGAAAAATAAATTAAATAAAATATTTCTTTTTATGTCAAATTGCATGTTTTGGCTAAAGTTAAGAATATGAGTGGCTATTATCATTATCAAATCAAAATTTATTTTTAAAACCTATAAATAAAAAATTATAAATAAAGGTATGCTACTTATAAGTACTTATAAGCTTGCATGTGATTATAGCATAGATGTATGTTATGTGATTTTCTCTCTTCTCTCTTAATATGGATTTGAATAGATTTAAAGTTCATTTGAAAAGAACATTGCCTAAATCTATTCCTATAATTTCATATTATGACTTAAGAAGGATCTTCCATTTACACATGTAAATTATACAACCAAATCAAACAAAAAATTTTTTGCTTTATTCTTCATCCATTTGTTTTTTTGTACATTTACATGTATTTAAAAAAGTGATATATTAGTCTGGACATCCTGGGTTGAGGCTTTAAGTAGCCCCAAGTAGGTCTTGTACCATACACCCCTAGTGTAGAAAACAACGGCGTCATGCTCACTTATGTCTTTTATACATGTAAATGTGCATTTAATTAATGGATAAAAGAGTACCTCTTTTCAACTTAATAAAAACATGCATTCATGGAATATTCAAACTTTCTTAAACAACATCTCTTTGCATTCATCATTAAGGTATGCTATGATTTTCATTTCACGTATAGATATGCTTAGGATTATTCATATGCATGGTATACATGTTGGAAAGAAATAAATGGTTGTATGTTGTGTGATAGTAATTCACGTTAATTAATTATAAGATGCCTTTCTTATTGAATAGGTTTATTTAGAGCAAATCTAAACTTATAGTTAATTAAAACACATAATAAAATATTCACTAAATAAAAATTATTACTGAATCTATCTTAGAAATTACTTAAGGTAGGGATGAAAGAGAAGTTCTCTTCTCTTTTCTTCTCTTTACAATATTTAGTAATTAAATATAGGTTCATTCAAACCAAATCAAATCATCAAATAAAATTGACAAATCAATTAAATCACTTAAAATGAAACCACCCTCTAAGTTGAACCCTTAACTTAGAAAATTCTAACCTTAAAAGCCTAGCTAAGACATGCCTAAATAAATGGTACACATTAGGCTAAGTCACCATTTCTAGCTATGTTAGGGGTGATGCATGGTTTGATGCTTGATTTTATTTTATGATGTAATTTTTTTGGATGTTAGGATGCATGTGTAGATGATAGGATGATCTTAGTCAAATCATAT
This sequence comes from Cymbidium sinense, assembly GCA_021442155.1. Taxonomy (NCBI): domain Eukaryota; kingdom Viridiplantae; phylum Streptophyta; class Magnoliopsida; order Asparagales; family Orchidaceae; genus Cymbidium; species Cymbidium sinense. The sequence goes on from CM038229.1 coordinate 104,528,829, forward strand.
TGTAGATTGTGCTTAAGGTAATAAAATATAAATGCTTTTTTTGTTGTACATGTTGCTTATACCCGATGATCCAAATTAGGACAGGTGGGCTTGATTACCCATGTGTGGGGTGTTAAGTCCAACTTATTCATATAACTGCTTGGGCTGTGTGGTATGTTTAGCTAATCTCTATTTTACAAGTTTAGTTAAATTTACTTTTCCCATTTTAATGTAAATTTTGTAATTAAGATTTAAAATGAATATTATGGGGGATTAAGATGAGCATTGGTCATAAGACCATGTCTTATGCACCATGTGAAGCTTCAAACCATTTCAAGTCAAATGAAAGAAAAGTGAAGAAATGAAGAAAGAAATAAAGAATGAAGACCCCCATAATATAAATTCCTTCTAAATTGTAATTATTCATTTATAATTTGGGTTGTATAAAGATAGAGCTCAGCTACCCATCTTTCTTTTTGGGTTTATGCGGTGGAGCCCGACCACATCAACCTCTTATTCTTTTATGCTAGCTTTATAAAATTGTTTGATGTTTGTTTAGCTTGTGCATTATAAATGACATGATTTTTCTAGTTTCTTCATTGATTGATGAATGGCCTGGATGCGATTAGGCTCTTAGGGAAAAATAAATTTTCTATCCAATTAATCAACTCAAATTAAACTTAATAATTCATAACCTCGCCTAAAGCCTATGATATCAATCAAGATAATAAAAGATTTAGCAACCTCTTAGCTGAATGTTGTATGTATCACATAATGCATAAAAATATATTCCTTCACTCTTGCTAATGGAGGGCTTCCAACTTTGCTAGAGAAAATGGCTTGACCTTTGAGAGCCATGGTGGAAGTACACCTCTACTTTGATTTTAATAACTAATTTCTTATAGGCATATGAAAACTCATAGCCTGTGTCAAATAAATTGTCCAAAAATCAAAATAATACTTTACAAAATTTGCATTAGATTTAGGTCATTATTCAGGTCCTACATAATCTAGTCTCTTAGGGAGTGTGTTTAAGGACTTAGTCTCTTTTCTAAATAAACAATAGCTTAGCCATCTTGCAAAAGCATAAGACTTGCCTACATGTATTTAAAATCATAGGAGGAGTTAGTTGGCGGCCACCCTCAAGCTATTGTAAGTCCAACAGTTGGATGGTTTATTCTCTCTTATGGAGGTAAATCATATACCCATTTTTGCCTTAAATTTAGATCATTCCTTGGTCCTCGCCAAAGCTCCCTATTGTAAGGATCCGAGGTCGTTGTTTCCCTTTGCGGGCTATAAGTATAAATCCTCACCTCTTAGGCATTTACATAATATTGTATTATAGAATTGTAAGCCCTAGATTTCTAATAAAAATTCAACTCAAACATATAATCCTCTTCAAATTTCAAAAATATAAAGCCCAACCATAGGACAGTTTGGGATGGTTACTAGGCTTCCTAGTATCATGGGCATCTCCTACTTATCTCCTTTCGGTTTTGATAATAACTCTCTCATTTTGTTCAATCCCACTTGATTTTTCAAAAATAACCAATTTGTTGATAGTCTTATCTTTAAAATCTTTGTAGGCAATGATCATTTGCCATAATCTAGAGTATTCTTAAGGAATCTCATTCCTTTAGATGTAATTAACTATAGGGGGAAAACTTAATGAACTCGATTTAAAATAAGCCTACTTTACTTTACCATGTAAAGTAGGGGAAGAATCTCTGGTACATTCAAAGACCCATTATCCTTAGGAGTCCTTATTAGGTGATTAGGTCCACTGTAGGATGGTGACTTCTGTCTCTTGAGATAGTGCATTATTTCTCAATGTTATACCTGATCACCCTAATAAGTATATATGCGGATCTACGTAGTGTCCCAACTATTGACCTCACTTTTAGAGTGAGCTCTTAACCTCATCTTCTTAGACTTAGGACACTTCTAGACACTAAGATTTCCTTAGTCATAAGACACATCTAGTGATTAGGTGAATACTTAACCTAAGCCTAGAGACTTAGAAGTGTTAATCATAAGATTAGGCTTTGTCATAGAATTCAAGGAAATTACCTATCTCATAGCCAATCTATACACTTTCTCAAATCAAACCCCACTCAATTCTCAAACCAAATCTTAATTCAAATTCAAATTCCAAATCTAATTTCAAAATTTGACTCCAAATGATTGAAACCCAAAATTAAATTTAAATCCTAAAATCCCTTCCTAAGCCATATGAACTATATTCATAAGCTTAGCCAAAACTCCCCTTAAATCAAATCAAACTCAATTGATCTCTTTATAAATCAATTATTCCTTCATTTATATTCACAAATATAAATGAAATCCAAATTCAAATGACCAAAACAATATCAAAAATTAAATCCAAACTCAATCTAAACCCTTTAAGCCAATTCTTTGGACTTAGCCAAATTCTATACAGATCAAGTCAAAACTAATGAATTTTCTTTTGAATCAATCATTTATTAAATTATCTACCCAAATATAAATGAAACCTACAATCATCAAATCAAATTGAAGCCAACCCAAGTCAAACCCAACATAGCCCTTTTGACTTAAAAATTTTAAATGAGCCAAAATTCCTTAGACTCCAAATTGATTATCGTTGAATTTATATTCCAATTTAGGGCTCATATATAAGTTTAACTAAACTCAAATCACCGATTGACCCACTTAACTCCACTTGACCCAAAGTGACCTAAAGGACCCATTTGAGCCAACTTCTAATCCAACCCAAATTGGATTGAACCAAGCTCACCAAAATATTTCACCATGATTGTTGATCACCCTAGGATGATCAATTGCAATCAATTGGGCCAAACAAAAGATTGGTCATTTGATCCAAATTGACCCAAATTGGCCTAAAGATCAAATGGTCAAATCATGATCTAACCAAATTGATTGAACTTGACCAAAATAGATTAAATTTAATTTGTTCAATCGATTGATTGGTCAACTCGACCCAACTTAGCCCAAATTAGCCTAAGGGTCAATTTGGCCTAAATCCAAATTAAATCCAAATTAATTATATTCAAAGACCACATTCATCTTCAATTATCTAATTGAACATGAATCAGCCCATAACCCAAGCTAATTTGGCCAATTTTGGTCAAATGGGTCAATTTGACCCAAAATAACTTATATGATGCCAAATTGGGCCAAATCCATTAAAACCAAGCCAAACCCCATTGGGGGCTGATCAAACCCGACCCAAACCCATTTGGGATCATCCCAAAACCAACATGAGCCATTTAAATCTCTCATGGATCTTCCCCCACATAGGATTCCACCCAACCTCATTTAATTCCCCTCATCACATGCACTTAACTCCTCCCATTTTTTATTGAATAAATCTTATCATATGGCAGCATAAGAGGACTTTGGAGCAAAAATCCAAAATTCTCAATCAATCTATCATCCATCCCAATCACCCTAACTAAAATGGAAATCAATTTGGAGCTAAAAAAATTCAAAAAATATTGGATTTTCGGCCATTATAAAGGAGGGAGGTGAGGCTTTTTATTCTCTTCCTCACCACCAGCCCCAAAGCTCCCAAGCAAAAGGAACCCATCCCCAAGCCATTTTGAGCTCAACACAAATAATTGCTCTTTAGGCAGAGAAGTGTAAACATAAAATCTCAAAGCTTCCTCACATACAGGAATTCTCAGATCTTCACATAGAAAATCATCCCAGGTAAATTTCTCCAAAAAGCGCCTTAGATTTTGTATATTTTGTATTAATTTTCTCATGATTTTAGGAATTTCTCTTAAATAATTCAATATTTTTACTTTAAATTATCCCAATTAGGAAATAAAATTTTTTCAGTGTGAATCGGTGTAAAACCAAGTCCATTTTGACAAGTTTTGTCTTAAAAACTCGCATTTTTTTTCAAAAAGGCCTGAAAACACTATTCATCATCACAACCATCTAATCCGGCGAGATCGGACTTCCATGGATCGCACGATCGAGCATTTGATCGCGATGTGATCTAGGCCGTTTGATCGCAGCGATCGGATGGCTATGATCAATCGATCGTCGATCGCGATCCTTTGTGGATTATGCGATTTGATCGACTTTTGATCCGCGGTCGACGGTCCGGAGAGTGAGTGGGTCATTTTCTCTTCCGAAAGGTTGATTGTTTCTTTTATTTATAAAAATAATAAATAAATAATTAATTTAAGTCACCTGAAACTTCAAAAATTCATTAAAAATAAAATACTTAACCAAAAACTACAAATAAGGGCTTGTTGGATTCTTCTTTCAGAGAGAAATCCAAAAAAAAACCCAAAATCCCCAAATTTGACTAAGTATTGTGAGCTTAATTTGAGTTTTAGTGAAAATTATATTTCTTTAAATAAACCAAAAATATAAGTCAGATTAAGTTGAAATTTTCAGGAAGTGAAACTAAGGTTAAAACACACTTACAATAAAAATTTCAAGTGAAAAGAACTTCTGGATTGGGAGAAATTAAATTTCAAAATTCAAATTGTCCATTTTAATAAAATAAATCTAATAAAAATTTAGAAATTTACAAAATCCTTTAAAATGGCTTAAATCACTTCAATTGACATCTAGAACTCTTAAGAAAATAATGTGATCTTCTGAATCTTAATGAACCCCAAACAAACACTTAAGATTAGAGTTTAATCAATTAAGGAGTCGATTAAAATATAACCTAAAAATAATTTAAATATTAAATCAAAATCAGAAATGAAATAGCACTTAAGCAATCATTAATCAAACCTCGTCAAAAAAATATCATATTTAAAGGAGATTAAATTAAATATGATTAAACCTGTTTAGGTTAATAAAACTCAATTAAAAGATTAAATCTTAAATCAAACCCAAAATCCAACAAATTTAAGAAACTTTAATCATTTGATACTAATCGAATTAAACCAAATAAAATTAAAGTAAACTTAATTTATGATTAAATCACATCCATTTGGAATAAGATAATTAATTAACCAATATTTCAACCTAACTAAATCAAACATGTTAATGAAATCAAACAAACATAACAAATGAATCAAATCAAATAAAACTCTAATCATAAATAATCAAACTTAATGAAATGAAATAAATAATTAATTCACTTAATTGATGGTAATAACAATAATCCTTTCATCAAATAAACTTTAAAAAAAACTTAACTAAACCAAATCTCATGTGGAAATTAAGTCATTAATCTCTAATTAAACAAACCCTTAATTAATCTAATGATTTAAAATTTAATTACCCATCAAACTTAATTAGTCAAACATCTAATTAATGCAAACTTAATATTAATCCATCATCAATCAAATTAATTTAAATAAGTTAAATTAAAGCTAACTCTAAAATTAAGCTTAAATCAAACCCTTAAATTTTAATCACACCACTTAAATAAACTAATTAAGTTAATCAAATTAATCATATTAAACTAAGCTTAATCAAACATTAGAAATAATCAAAACCTAAATTAAACTTATCATTAATTCACTAATCTCTAATTAAACAAACCTTAATTAATAATTTTTACCTTTAATCAAACTTAATAAATCAAACATCTAATTAATGCAAACTTAATAAATTAATCCATCATCATAATAAGCTAAATTAATTTTATAAATCACATTAAAATTAATCTAAATAAAAAAAACTTAATTGATCTACTAATTAATTTAATCACACCTATTAAACAAATTAATTTAAGTCAATTAAATTAATCATAATAAACTTAAGATCAATTAAACATAAAATGCAATTAAATGCTAATCAAATCCGAATTTAAACTTAAATCATTAACTCACTAATTGCATCATTAACCTAAATAAATATGAAATCAAATAAAAAAATTAAACAAATCTTTACTTAATTTAGTAATTTGATCACACTTCTTAAATTAACTAATTAAGTTAATCAAATTAATCACATTAAACTTAAGTGTAATCAATCAGAATGCAATTAAATACTAATCAAAACCTAAATTAAACTTAAACCATTAAGTCATTAATTACATCACTAGTCTAAACAAATATGAAACCAAATTAAAAATTAAACAAAACCTTTCTAATTAACATAAATACACTTCTTAATTAAACTAATCATATAATCACATTGAAAGCAGACCAATAAAGCTAATCAAATCAAATTAAATCGATTAAACTAAATTAAGAAAGACTCTCATTAATTTAATATGTAATCAAGTCAAATCTCATTCAACCTACTTAAATAAGATAAACTAATCAACTATCTAATGTATGAAATCAAAATACAAACCAAATTTTGATGAACATGACAAATGTGTGTGATTAAAAATAAAATCCTAATTACAAAGAATCAAACCCAATTAAAATCAAAATAAAATTCAGTTAATCTAATCCAATCAAACTACAAATAAATGAACTACAATCGAATTAAATAAACATAAAGTTAAATCACACAACCATGACCAAAGGAAAGAGTTAAATATTAATCTAAAAGGATATTGAATTATCAAGATTGAACTAAATCAAAACATCTAATCTAAAATTAGTCAACCAAAAAAATACATGAACTTAAACAAACTTAAATTTCATTAGATACTAAGGATATTGAATTATCAAGATTCAATTAAATCAAAACATCTAATCTTCAACCAAAAACACACATGAACTTAAACAAACTTAAATTTCATTAAATACTAAGGATATTGAATTATCATATTCAATTAAATCAAAACATCTAATCTAAAATTAATCAATAAAAAAATGCATGAACTTAAACAAATTTAAATTTCATTAGATACTAAGGATATTGAATTATCAAGATTCAATTAAATCGAAACATCTAATCTAAAATTAATTAACCAAAAACACATGAACTTAAATGAACTTAAACTTCACTAGATATTAAGGATATTGAATTATCAAGATGCAATTAAGATAAAACATCCAATCAAAAATCAATCAATCAAATACTTAAACAAACTCAGATTCTAAATCCTAAATCAAGTTAAATAAATCAAATCAAATTAATTACAAAAATTTAAATAGGCAAATTAAGATACTTAAGGACCTTAATTAGATTCCTTAAGAATTAGGATGTAGAATAGGTGATAATGTCTACAAATGGAATTCAACCTACTCTTCATTCTTGAGAACCTAAATATCATTTTAACTAAATAAAATTGAAATAAAAATAAAAAGTAAATCATTAAATCATTTAAATTGAAATCACCCAAAGGTCAAATTTAAACAAATTCAAACTCAAATTGAAACTTAAACTAAAAGCCTGTAAGTCTTATTACACAAGCCTTAACTAACATTAAAATACTAAGTCACCACTTCTAGTGCTACATTGTAGGTGTATGTATGATTTATTTTGTTTGTGATGTAATATTTTACATGTTAGGTGTATGTTTCATAGGCGGATGTTAGGTCTTTATTAATAATCATGTTTCTATAGGGTTATGCTTAAGTGAGGTTATAATAAAATATATGAGACACAATGATGCCTTTGGAGCAAATCAAATCAAAAGAAAGAGAAGGAAGAAATGAAGAAAAGAAGACCCTATTTTGTATTATTTTTTTTTTGTAATGGGTTGTATAAGGGAAAACTTTGCCATCTTTTTTCTCTTTTAGGAGAATATGAAGAAGACCCCATGTGGCCTTTTATTCTTTGTAGTCTATAAAATTGTTTTATATTATGCTTAGATTGTGCATTAGAACAGCATGCTTCTCATAGTTTCTTTATGATTGATGCTTGAATGTGTGGCCTTGATGCAGTAGCCTCTTAGGATAAAATTAATTTTTCTACCCCAAATAATAACTCATAACTAAAATTTTTAAACAACTCATAACCTCACATAAAATCCTAGGAATTAAATTAAGATAATAAAATTTTTTGCAACCCCTTAGCTGGATGAATGAATGTATAATATCATGCATGTCATATTCCTCCACTCTTATTAAGAGGGGGCTCCCATCCTTGTCAGAGAATTAAGGCTTAACCTATGAGAGCCTTTGGTGGAAGACACCCCTTTCTCTCTTGATTTGGCCCATAATCAAATTCTCATGCAATTAGGCACACAAAATCCCATTGCCTGTGTCAAAATGAAAATTCCAAAAGAATCAAATAAATTTGATAAAATTTGCATTAGATTAAGTCATGGATTCAAACCACTCATGCTCTAGTCTCTTAGGGAGTGAGTCTAAGGACTTAGTTTTCTTTCTAAATTATCAACAGCCCAGCCATCTTGCAAAGCATAAGACTTGCCTACATGGATTTAAAGCATAGGAGGAGTTAGATGGCTGCCACTCCAGGCAGTAATAAGTCCAGCAGTCAAGAGGTTTATTATCTCTTGTGGAGGTAAACCATACACCCATTTTTGCCTTAGATTTAGGTCGTTCATTTGTTTTGTACCAAGGCTCCTTAGTTTAGGAATCTGAGATAGCTGTTTCCTTCATGCTACAAGTATAAATCCTCACCTTTTAGGTATTTTCATAATCTTATATTGTAGAATTATAAGCCCTAGCAATCTAATAAAATATCAACTCAAATAATTAACTCTCTTCAATTTCAAAAATATAAAGCCCAAATACAGGGTAGATTGGAATGCTCACTAGGCTTCCTAGTATCATGAGCATTTCTTGCTTTCTCCCTTTGGATTCCAAAAAAGTCTTCTCCTTGATATATCCCATTTTATTTTCTAAAATAGCCAATCCTTTGATAATCTTAACCTTGAAATCTTTGGAGACCCTAATTGTCTACTTTAATCGAGAGTATTCTTAAGGAATTCTCATTCCTTAGGATGTAATTAACTATGGGGCTTGCCTCCATAGAACTTAAGACTTAAAATAAAACTACTTTACTTTTCCATGTAAAGTAGGGGAAGATATCTGTATATTCAAGACCCATCATGCAGGAGTCCTTATTAGGTGATTAGGTCCATTATAGGGTGGTGATTTCTATCTTTGAGATAGTACATCATTCCTTAATGTCATACCCGATCACTTCAATAAGTACCACCTAAGATCTATGTGATGTCCCACATCCTCAAAAATAAACACCACAGATTTTTTGGCAACTCCGCTGGGGATGGTTCCTCTCTCCATCTTTAGTAGACCATTATTATCTCCAAGCATCGATAGTGGACTTATATTTTATATCAGCCCAAGACTATCATTCTTTCTGTTGGCACTTAGCTTATTTCATCCTTAAACAAAACTTGCAAACATTATTTAGGTTTTAGGACCTCACTCCGTGTAGGTCTTAAAATCCCTATTGGGTTCCCCCAATAGGTGAAAATTAAAATTAATCAAACAAAGAAGATGTCCAAAATTAAGAACCTCTTCACCATTCTGATGGTGAGGCAAGGTTCATCCCATGAACAATAAGAGAATAAAACTCTTCTATAAAACAACATTCCTTTCCAAAAGCACTTTTTCAAAATCCACATAATAAGAGATCTGTACACAAAAGTTTATAAGAAATTTTCACAAAACACATATAATCAAACCTCGTTCAACAAATCCTATGATTGTTACAAGGAGGTTCCTTTTTAAAAATTAAAATCAACAATTTTTAAGGTATTTTTTCAAAAGCACATTTTCTTTAGAAATAGCTATCCTCATCCCACACACTCAAATTTGTTGGATGGAGATTCTATTTTTGAATTAATATAAAATTGAAGCTCCACTTAGCATACTTCACATGTGCTAGAGTTGAAGTTTTCCCTCTTTTTGAAAAGCAATAAACCATACACACACAAAAGTGAAGTCAAGACATATTTTAACCTCCCACTTGACATACCTAAATTTGTCAAATAAGAGTTCCCCTTTCCTTGGAGAAGGTAGAGCAAATTGAATTCTATTTGAATTTTTCTAATAAAACTACATCTTGCCAAATTCTTGGACTTCAAAATACATTGGGAGCTCATTTGACATGTCCAAGTATATCAAATGAGAACCCCTTTTTTTAAAAAATCATAAGAACAAATTGAACTCCATTTAACATACCTATGTTTGTTAAATAAGTTCTTTTCTTTCAAAAATCACAATCACATTTGACTTTCACTTAACATACCAAATTTGTTAAGTAAGAGTTTCATCTTCAAAAGCATAAACTCATTTGACTTTCACATAACATACCAAATTTGTTAAGTGAGAGTTTCATTTTCAAAAATCATAAGCACATTTGACTTTCACTTAACATATCAAATTTGTTAAGTGAGAGTTTCATTTTCAAAAAATAATCATAAACACATTTGACTTTCACTTAACATACCAAATTTGTTAAGTGAGAGTTTCATCTTCAAAATCATAAACACATTTGACTTTTATTTAACATACCAAATTTGTTAAGTGAGTTTCATTTTCAAAATCATAAACACATTTGACTTTCCCTTAACATACTAAATTTGTTAAGAGAGAGTTTAATTTTTAAAAATCATAAACACATTTGACTTTCACTTAACATACCAAATTTTTTAAGTGAGAGTTTCATTTTCAAAAAAAAATTCATAAACACATTTGACTTTCACTTAACATACCAAATTTGTTAAGTGAGAGTTTCATTTTCAAAAATCACAATCACATTTGACTTTCACTTAGCATACCAAATTTGTTAAGTGAGAGTTTCATTTTCAAAAAATCATAAGCACATTTGACTTCCACTTAACATACCAAATTTGTTAAGTGAAAGTTTCATTTTCAAAATCATAAACACATTTGACTTTCACTTAACATACCAAATTTTTTTAAGTGAGGTCTCTTTTCAACAAACATTTTATCCCTATTTTAACATACCAAATTTGTTAAATGGATCCAATTTCATGTCAACCACACTTGAGTTTTCACTTAACATACAAATTTGTTAACCGTCTCATCCTCAAAGAAAATAAATATATCTCACACAAATTTGGGCTTTCACTTAACATACCAAATTTGTTAGGGACTCCCATCTTCAAAGAAAAATAAATTTATCTCACAATCACATTTAACTTTCACTTAACATACCAAATTTGTTAAGTGAAAGCCTCATCATCAAACAAAAAATCAAACACACGTGGCATCTTCTTAATATACCAAATTTGTCAAGTAAGAAGCCTCATTTTCAAAATATCACACAATCAAATCTTCACAAGTAAAAGTATTTCAAACACACAATCACAACCTCTTCGTAGCATACCCAAATTTGCTAAGTAGATGTCTTTCAAACTATCAAAATTTTCAAACAAGATGTACAAAACACAAATATATCTAAGAAAATCTCTCCTCAAATTTTAGAACTCCATCCAACCTACCTAAATTGGTTGAGTATGGGTTCAAAATCAAAATCAAATGGCAAAGACTCTCCTCAATATTCAAATCTCTCCAGTGAACCCCACTTAACATATTTGAATTATTGAGTGAGGGTTCAAAACACCAAACTTTTGTTACTTACGTGGAACAAATACCAAGGCAAAAATCTGATACAAGTTATATTTCCATAAATGCAGACATACAGCTCAGATCAGCCAGTGCAGTCTTTTAAGTTTTCATACATTGCATCTCAGAAGTACGTGTTTACTTTTTCTTTTGGGATGGATTTGGCCTTGGTCCCTCCAAACCACTTTGCCCACCTCATTCATTTTGTCTGGTTTGAGGGGCTAGAATCACTTGTGAGGGGACCATCCTCCTCCGGAGTGTGGTGGTGGCGCCATCATCAGTTGAGATGCCATCCGACTCTCACTAAGAGGAAGGTGGTGGAAGTTCCATGGATTCGGGACACTCGTGGTTCCCCTTTCTGCACTGCAACCACTCTTGGCTCCTTCCAAGGGGAAGGCTACCCTATCTTGATAGTCTCCCCACTGAGGTTGGGTCTAGTTCTTATGTCATGGTAGGACCTTGCTTGGTGCAAGATCAAGAGGCATCATGATCGCTTGAGCGGGAGAGGAGTTATGTCTCCTCTATCATGGAGAGTTTTACCCTTCTTTGATGGAGAGGACATTAGGAATATCTCATTTCACCTCCTTGGGCATTTGAGAATATAAGTGGAGGAAAACTTGACGATGCAGGCTCAATTTGATTTATTATATCATCCCCGTGAAGCGAGGAAGGGGCCATGGAGGCCCAAGTATCAGTACATATTACTAAGGAGAGGTGGAGATGGTCGGTGACCTCATGGACTTTCCCATTGGTGTACCCACGATCATCGATACATTTTTATTATGGGTACGCCCACCATGGGATAAAAGCTCCTACCAGGAAAGTGTGTTGCCTCCACCACACCGATCCACTCACCATCACGTTCAGTCCCCATCCATGCTACAAAGTGCAGAAGAAAATATGGGAGAAGAAAGCCCCATTTGATGGTCACTCTGAAGATCCACTTCATCTACTCCACAGGTGAGGCGAGTTCCTGACCTCCCTACTTGGTGAAGAAGGAGTGGCGACCTACAGCATTGTGGTCGCACCACCAAAACCATCACCATCAGAGGTAGTGACTGTAGTAGTCATAGAAGGAGAAGGGGACAGTTCTATAGTCCCCCGGCGTAGATCCTCCATCATTATTTGTGAAGTGATATATACCCTCGGTGAAACAGTCCTCTTAGAATAGCATTGGTAAGTAATGCTCGATGTATTTCTGTCAGTGAGTATAGCCCCTCCACCGATCAGGGGCGAGTGTTTGCCCCTGTATGATTATACCGCTCTTTAGATGAGATCGTCGCTCAATACTTTGCTGAGAAGAGGGAACTCTATGAGGATGATTACTCTGATGAAGAGGATGTTAGGGTCAATTTTAATACGGATGGGGATGATCTCTTGGAGGACTCAGCAGAAGTCCATATGGTTGACACTAGGGGTTCCCTCCTTAGGGATCAACATAGCCAGGAGGGTGTTATAGTTGAGGAAGAAGACACAGCTCATTCAACCCAACACCTTTGTCAGTAATTGAGGCAGAGAGATGAGCATATCAAGAAGATGGAGAAAAGAGTTGAAGACTTGTTAATGGTAGTCCTAGCACTTCAAGGCCAAGCTCCATCAGTACAGCCTACTCCCTTAGAGGTGACCACCACAGGTTGTTGCATGTTAGATCGCCCAAGAGTACATCTCGTGGACCGGGATAGGTTGGATGCATAGGAAGGTGGTGGACAGCACCTCCACGCAAGAAAAAAGATATTAAGCAGTTAGTGGACCAATAAGTGAAGGATGCGTTGGCACAAGCCCGAGGTGGTTCATCTATTCCAAAGGGTAGACCCTACCCAGAGGAATTTGATGGTGTCCAATATTCTAAGGGTTTTGTGCCTCCTTCCTTCAAATTTTTTTTGATGGGTAGAACCCCACATAGCACATTTCGAGCGGATCTTTGCAATGTCTTGGCGGCACTTCTATATCTTCGTTAGTAGTTTGGCAGGCATCGCATTTGATTGGTACACTGAACTACCCAATCATTCAGTGATGACTTTTGCTGAGTTGGAGCACCTCTTCATCAAGAGGTTTGTTGAAGCCCAGCAAAGGGTAATTATGGGTGACCTCATTATGGCATAATAAAATCCTAATGAGTCCCTTGTTGATTATATTCTCGTGTGAAACACGAGTATGAAATCACCACCTATCGAATAACATGCTATAGAAATTCTTCTCAAGAATAGTCATGGCCCAGTTGCTTTCATGCTTAAGGGATTTACAATCAAAACCTTTGAGAAGTTAATCAACAAGCAGTATTACATGGGGAAGTCAAATAGTTACATTTTTAAGACCAATCGTTCAAGCCCAAGCCACAGAAAGCATTCAAGAAGAAGCCAGAGGTAGTAGTGTCAGTAGACAAAGGGACGGAGCTCGGTATGAGAGATCATGCACGGCGCCTCCATTGCCCTCCTCACCACCACCACTTGACCCACATACCATAGCGCCACGGCGTACCTCCTCCATATATATAGCGGTGGTACTCATATCCACCGCCGGTAGCTATTACCACCTACTCTTGATAAATTGAATAATCCATATTCATTCAAGAGGAGGTAGGAAGATCTTTAAGAATCTCTTAAAGAAAGCGACTTTCAGTTACTGAGCCCAAGAGGCGGGAGAGTGATGATCCTAACTATTGCTACCACCATGGTTAGTCATGTCTTGGAGGATTGTGTCACCATTAAAGATTGGCTTGAGCACAGGTACAAGTTAGGAGCTATTATTATCCCTAAGGAATACTTGTTAGAACAACCCTCCAGTTCTATAAGAGTAATTCTTGGGGATACTTGATCCTCTTAAGATAAAGAAGGTTGGGATCCCAAACCTCTAAAAGTGGTCTCTAAGATCAAGCTTTCTTTCTGCACAACTCACCAAGGAAGGTTTGCAAGTTGCCAAAGACAACTTGAAGAAGGTGTCAACTACAGCACCTTACTTGCGGGATAGCATAGTAGCAACCACCCGTCAGACACTCCATCCACATTGTCGCTACTACTTCTTTTTCCACTAGCTCCTCTCTTCTACCAATGGAGCATTGTGTATCCAAGCATTATACCCCTTCTCGCTTACTTTATTAGATTTTATCATGTACCTCCATCTAAGAAGAAATCAATGAAGAAAGCTTTCACTTACATCTTTCCACTTGATACTCTAGATTTTATTCCTCTCAAAACTCTTCAAGTCTACAAAATAATAATGATGACTCTAGTTCGATCATTCTCTTTGATTTAGAAATGGATTTTCATTTGAATCATTGGTTCACCCATTGAGATTGATTTAGAGTCATCATGATCCATAGGGAGGTTGTATACCATGAGAAGGTAGAACTTCTCACAAATTCATCATTCAAAGGTCACAAGTTAACCTTCAGTGGAGTTCTACCTCTGGGTGGCACCTCAAGATAAAGGTAAGCAAATCATTGATTCTAAAGAGTAGATAACATCTCCACAAGATACTCCACCCATGGATATGCTTGTGGAGGATCAAGCCAAGGTTGACTACAATGTCCGAGCACATCTTAGAAATCTTCCAGCTAAGTTAAGCATATATGACGCCCTTATCTTATCCAAAGAGATGAGGGATCCCTAATCAAGGCTCTTCTTGATCCAGAGATATTCTTAACCCAACTGACCGCTACTAAAGAGGAGGCTCACAGTTCAGAGGATACTCTAAGAGTTACATTCATTGATGAAGACTTGCTTCTAGGGATGACCAAGCACAACCGCCCCCTTTACATTAGTGGATATTGAAAGCAGATATCGAGTTCTTGTCACCGAGTGCATCGAATATTATGAGTCTAAAACCCTCACTTGAGGATTGACATCTCCAAACTTTCAAAAGAGAGGATGATGTTGAGAGGATTTAATGAATAAGGCGAGAGGGCTTTAGGCTCTATAGTATTTCCATTAGAAGTAGATGATTGGAAGACTACTTCCAAGTTTCATATTATAGATTCAGATACATCTTTCAATACTTTGCTTGGGAGATCGTGGATACATGAGAACAATGTGGTTCCATCCTCTCTACACACCGGTGCATGAAGTTCATGAGGAGTGGGATTGAATACTACATCAAAGAAGATCTTAAGCCATTCACAATTCATGAGGTCGGAATATATGAGGATGCAACCTACTATCTCCCTCAAAATCAACAAGTCTACTCTCATGAACTTGGCAAAAGTTCAAAAATAAAAGAAAAAGAAAAGGAAAAAAAAGAAAAAAAGAAAAAAAAATAAAAATAAAAATAAAATGAAAAGAAAAAAGGAAATGAGAAAGAAAATAAAAGGGAGCGAGAAATAGACTTGGAGGAGAAAGTAGAGCCTGATATTAGATTCTACCCACAGTTCGTTACTCCATTCGAACATATAGGTAGAATGACTCAACCTCCACTAGGCAGAGGAAGAGATAGATCCAGAGACATGCCTAGAGACGGAAGACCTCCTTATTGGCCATCTAATAGGAGTTATGTCCCTGCTACCAGAACTACACCTACTATCTATATAGACTTAGAATCTAGTTCAGATGATGAGTCATATATGAGTACACAGCTAGCACTTCTAGATAGCAGATCCCCATGCAAGTCATAGTTGAGCCAGACAGCGATGAAGACCGGGCTCCTAAGCAAAGCATAAGTGTATCTGAGTCTATATGTGAAACAGTGAAGAATCAGTTGGGAACTTTAGCTCCAACCCCACTTTCTTCACAAAAAGTTGAGGGTTTGATAGCTAAGGAAGCCACTAAATCTTCCACAAATATAAAGGTGTAGAAGTTCTTTCTTGGATCATCATCCTCAAGTCAAGAAGCGATGTAGAACTTGAGGATGATTCATATAAAGATTTAATAGAATTATCTTTTGATTGGTATTTGCCTTGTGTTCTTAATTTAGCAAAGAAAGGATTAATTCCACATGCTTGGTCTAAACACAGGTTGGATTACTTTGAAAGGTTATGGGACAACAAATGCAGACATTCATAATCAAGATCGAAACTTGGATTGATGCTGGGTAGTTGATGATGGCATTGCTTAGTCACCAATCATTTAGAATCGATAGGTTCTTTTCAAATCATGCTAACTCATATGAGGAGGTGTGCTTAGAAACTTAGATGATCCAAATGACTTTAAAGTCAAGGATGCATTGCCGGAGTTTGAAAAGGAGATAAGATTAACTATCGACGAGCTCAAAGAAATCAACCTAGAAGGCGAAGAAGATCCATGCATATATGGGTTCTATTGAATGAAAAAAGAAATGATTTAGTGAAGCTATTGATTGAGTTTAAGGATTACATGGAGTTATGAAGAGATGTCCCTCATCTCGACATAGCAATCCATAAAATAGTAAACCTAATGTTAACCTATCAAACAGCTCTAGATGCATGCGATTAGACATTGAACAACAAGTCACTTTTAAAATCGAAACTAATCTTTGGCTTTATTAGGGAAGAAAAATATCTACTAGTTGGGTGATTATCATCCAGTTAAGAAAAGAATGGCCAAATTGCATATGTGTGTTGATTTTAGGGATCTAAATAAGGCATGTCCTAAGGATGAATTCTCACTTTCTTTACCAGAATTAATGGTGGACATTGCCTCATCTCATGCAGTATTCTCCTTTATGGATGGGTCATCTGGCTACAACCAAATTAAGATGACCCCAAAGGATGAAAGAAACACTATCTTTGAACCCCGATCGGAATATATTGTTATAAGGTCATGCCTTTCAGCTTTAAAAATGTCAGTGCCACATATCAGCGGGCCATGACTCAAATCTTCGATGAACTCATTCATCATCAAGTTGAATGCTACGTCAATGATCTCATTATTAAAAGCAAAGAAAAGGAAGACCATCTCTTTGACTTGAGAGTAGTTTTTGAACGGTTAAGATAATACAACCTCAAAATGAACCCCCTGAAGTGTGCATTTGGAGTAGCTTCAGGAAAATTCCTTGGGTTTGTTGTCCGACAGCGAGGAATTGAAATCGATCCAAAAAAGATCAAAGAGGTATTAGAAATGCCACCCCATAAAATTCTAACACAACTCAGGTCATTCCAAGGGAGGTTGGCGTATCTAAGATGCTTCATTTCTAACTTGTCAGGAAGATGCCAACCATTCTCAGCACTTGTCAAAAAAGATGCCAAATTCAAATGGGATGATAAGTGTTAGCATGCTTTCAAAGACATCAAGCAATATTTGATGACACCGTAGCAACAACCCCTGGCAAACCATATTATATACTCGCATTAGACGACTCTCTTGGTGCTTTGTTGGCTCAAACTAATGATGAAGGAAAGAAGAAAGCTCTCTATTATCTCAATCATCGTCTAATCCCTGCTGAGGAAAACTATCCACCTATTGAAAAGTGTTGCCTAGCTTTAATATTTGCATCCTAAAAACTACGGCACTACATGCTTTCTCATAAGGTGAACTTGATCTCTAGAGTCAATCCACTGCAATATCTCATGACACGGCCGACCTTATCTGGATGGTTGGCACATTGGTCCATGATTTTATCTCAGTTTGATATAACATTAATACCCGTTCGTGCCATAAAATGATAAGCACTCATGGATTTCTTAACAGCACACCACTCCTTGCTGATTCTCCGATTAATGATGATCTCCCCAATGAACAAATCATGAACTTAGGGGATATTAGTGCTCATCGCTGGGAGATGTACTTTGATGGTGCAGCTTCCTCTCAAAGAGGAGAAGAACCACAACTTACTATCCCAAGGAAGGCAGGGTAGAATAGTTCTCCTAACTCTGGACCGCGATGTGATGAGATTCTCATATCATCTGTCCAATCCATGCACCAATAATGAAGCTGAATATGAGGCTCTAATTGTCAGTCTGGAGTTAGTCATTATACTATGTGTCCAGAGTATCAACATCTTTGGGGAATCTCAGTTAGTCATCAACCAAATCACTGGGTCATATAAAGTTCTAAAGCCTCCATCATTACCACAAGTACACTATGGAGTTATTGGTCCAAATCTCAGAGGTTACCATCTATAAGATTCTTTGAGGAGAGAATGCAATAGTAGATGCATTAGCCAAGCTTGCCAAAGAGTTGGCATGTCCAGAAGATGAGTCCATTCCAATAAGGTTCCAAAATAAACAAGTCTTATCCCTTATTGATGTTGAACTCATCATGAGATTCTCTCTTGAAGGGGAGGTTGCCATTACCAGTAAGGACGAGGAGCCAGATTGGAGGCAATTATTCATAGATTATTTAAATGTAGGCAAACTACCTTAAGAGAAATCACTAGCGCACCAGGTGAAGCAGAGAGCTCTTTTCTATACTCTTGTAGACGGCACCTTGTACCAGAAGTCCTTCGATCATATGTGGTTACGTTGTCTAGAAAAACATGAAGCCCGTAGGATCGTGATCGAGGTACACTCGGGGTTATGTAGGGCACATCAATCCAGTCCAAATATGAAAGCCAAGATCAAGAGACTAGGATACTACTGGCCTTCGATGATCACTGCATCATGGACGAAGGAGATGTCATCAATGTCAGGTACACGGTGTGGTCCTACATCAACCTCCCAATATTCTACATCCTACATTGGCCTCATGGCCATTTAAGTGTCGGGGTACTAACATTGTGGGTCCGATCGATCCTCTTTCTTCCAAAGGTCATCAATTCATTCTAGTTGCTACTAATTACTTTTCCAAGTGGGCGGAAGAAATCCCACTTAGAGAGGTCACAGCTCAACATGTGCTCCAATTTTTTAGGAATCATATCGTATATAGGTTCGGGGTGCCTCGATGAATTATATCTGATAATGGTACTACATTCAAGAGCACTAAAATCAATAGCTTTGCTCAGAGACACAGCATAGATTGGAGATATTCTACCATATACTACCCAAGGGCAAATGGGTTAGCAGAAGCCTTCAATAAAACTCTCATTCAAATATTGAAGAAGATACTAGATGATAACAAATTATGATGGCATGAATAGTTTGTTGAAACTTTATGGGCTTACCGTACCACATATATAACTCTAACTCAATCTACCCCATTCTCTTTAGTGTATGGGTCCGAAGCCGTTCTACCATTAGAAGTCCAACTCCCATCACTAAGATACGGTAAGAATCCAACGAATGTAATGTGCGTTGGAAGAGCTCGAAGGTTTGGAGGAGAGACGCCTACAAACATGCCAAAATCTCAAGTTATACAAAGCCAAGATGATTCAAGCTCATAACAAGTTGGTCTGTCATATAGCTTTTCAAGTAAGAGAGCTTATTTTAGTTCTAAGGAGACCAATTATTGCTCGTAGAAAGACAGGAGGCAAGTTTGAACCCACTTAGGAAGGCCCTTATTCCATAAAGAAGACCTACCAATGAGGGTCTTACCAACTCATAAATTATAAAGGAGAGTGCCCGATGTTTCTAATCAATGGGCTCTACTTAAAGAAATGCTATCCATAAATCTTGTTTGAAAATAATTATCAATAAAATTTCTTTTCATCTCAAATTTTATTTCTTCTGTGTTAGAAATATCTTTTTCTTGTGAATCCACCACGATATATTTAGGGTAGGTGTAAGAGTCCCCTAGTGGCATCATATTCCTTCATGTCAAGCACAAACATACATATCTTTCTTTTGGGCTATTTTGATGTGAGAGAAGCATGGCACTCACTCACCGCTTCAGTCGGGTTCGATTTGTTTCCTAAAGCAACCGATCACCCCAGTGGTCATTTGTTGTAGGATGTGAGTCCCCGCGCTTTCTTCCTAATTTGACTATTGTACACCTATGAGCACCTTGTCAGTTTGGTAGTCTTCACTACCCTGCCAGTGAACTACCTTGTGTTGGCTTTGCTTAAGAAAATATGAGTCCCAATTATTTCTTCTTGAACTAGCCACCATACTCTAACTAGGTTGAGTTTCCCTGAGATTTAGGTGTAAGAGTCCCCCAATGGCATCCTATTCCTTCATATCAAGCACATACACACATATCTTTCTTTTTGGCTATTTTGATGTGAGAGCAAGCCCCCTATGGCACTCACTCATTAGCTACTCTAGGTCAGGTTCGATTTGTTGCCCAAAGAAATCGATCACCCCAGTGGTCATTTATTGGAGGATGTGAGTCCCCGTGCTTTCTTCCTAATTTGTCCATTACAAACTGATGAGTGCCTTGTTAGTTCCGTAGTCTTCGCTACCTCGCTAATAAGCTACCTCATGGTTGATCCTGTTTAGAAATATGTGAGCCCCCGTACTTTCTTCTTGAGCTAATCATCATGATCTAACTAGGTCGAATATATTTAAGATTTAGGGTTAGTCTCCCAGAGGCTCCTTTCCTCTTGACTACGCTTGAGTTGATATAGTCCCCAGTGGCATTCACTTAGTACTCGCCCTATGTCAGATGGCACCTGTCGAGCCAAAGACAGAATATCCCAGCAGTCAGTTATGCTTCAGAGAGATGTAAGCCTACACGCCTTCTTTTTAGACTGATTGTTGCAAAATGATGGGCACCGTAGGTTGGTTGATGTTTGCTATGCTGGCAACGACTCACCTGGTGGGTACATCACTCTTGGCAGATGTAAGTCCCAGCACTTTCTCCATGAGTTGGCCACCGAAACCTATGTGACATATGACTAGCCATGTCATTTTCTCCAGGGTGTTGGATCGAAGCCCCTTTGCGGCCCCTTCCCTTGCGGGCATTCTATTTGGATCACATCCTTTGAGACCCCAATTAGACACTACCCAGGTTACTTTTGGATTGGACAGTCCCCCTTTCTTAGTAGCCACCCCTATGGTTGGAGAATTTGGCCGGATATGCATTCTCCCTTGGTTCAAGAACTGATAGGTCTAGTCGATATAAGCCTTCTCAATTTGATCACTCGTAAATAAACAGGGTCCATGTTAAAACAAATTAAACAAACAAACAAAATTATTTCGCTTGTGGATTAGGAATTCAAGCCCCTAGTGGCCCCTCTCCCAAGCAGACATCCTATCTTTAGGGCAGTGTTAGCAAAACTCACTATAGAAATTGCCTGACTACCTGAGTCGAGATAAATCCTTGGGTCGGTACTCACTCCGTAGTTGCCCTTAGGTTGGGTTCAACTTGTTGTGCCACAAACGAGTTACCCCAGCAGTCATCTTTGCTTTGTAAGATATAAGTCTATTATGCATTATTTCTAACACGATCGTTGCAAATCGAAGGGCAGCCTTAGGTCAAGTCTGATTTGTTGTGCAAGCGACCGGTCACCCCAGTGGTTTCTTATTTAGGAAGATGTAAGTCCCCATGCTTTCTTCCTAACTTGACCATTGTAAATCGAAAGGCACCCCTTAGGTTGGTTAGTTCTACATAATGGTTGGTAGACTATCCCTTTGGATTTGTAAACCTAAGATAGGTCTAGGCTGATATTAGCTCCTTCTTAGTAGATCCATCGCACACCGATAGGGCCCACCTAAAATTAAATTAATTTTGACTATTCTTGAGTCAATATGAGTCCACAGCGGCATTCGCTCAAATAGTGGCCCTAGGTCAGGATTGATCTATTGTGCCATCAACATATCACCCCCAATAATTGATCCCTACTCTGGAAGATGTAAGTCTGCTATGCTTTCTTTCTACTACAGTCGTTGCATACCAAAAGGCAACCCTTAGGTCGGATAGTCCTACCTTGTGGTTGGTAGACTACCCCTTTGGACTTGTAAATCTGAGACAGGTCAAGGCTGATATTAACTCCTTCTCACTGGGTCCATTGCACACTAACAGGATCCACAATATAACACACAAAATTAAATTAAATCATATCAAATCAAATTAATCATCAGGACTACTCTTGAGTTGAGATAAGAACCCCAGCGACGCTCACTCAGTAGTCACCCTTAAGTCAGGTTCAACTTGTTGTGCTGCCAACGAATTACCCCAACGGTCATCTTTGCTTGGAAAGATATAAGTCTATGACACATCATTTCCATCACGATCATTACAAACTGATGGGCAACCTTAGGTCAGGTCTGATTTGTTGTGCAAGCGGCCGATCACCCCAGCAGTTCCTTGTTTAGGAAGATGTGAGTAACCGTGCTTTTTTCTTAACTTGGCCATTGCAAACTGAAAGGCAGCCCTTAGGTTGGTTAGCTCTACCTAATGGCTAGTAGGCTATCCCTTTGGATTTGTAAACCTAAGATAGGTCTAGAGAATATTAGCTCTTTCTTAGTAGATCCATCGCACACCGACAAGGTCCATCTAAAATTAAAGTAATTCTGACTATTCTTGAGTCGATATGAGTCCACAGCGGCATTCACTCAAATAGTCACCCTAGGTTGGGATTGATCTATTGTGCCATCAACAGATCACCCCAACGGCTGATCCCTACTTTGGAAGATGTAAGTCTTCTACACTTTCTTCCTAGTATAATTGTTGCACACTGAAAGGCAACCCTTAGGCTGGATAGTCCTACCTTGTGGCTGGTAGATTACCCCTTTTGACTTATAAATCTGAGATAGTTCAAGGTTGACATAGCTCCTTCTCAGTGGGTCCATCACACGCCAACAGGGTCCACAACATAACACACCAAATTAAATTAAATTAGTTCAAATCAAACCAATATAAATCAAATTAATCATCAGGACTACTCTTGAGTTGAGGTAAGACCTCAGTGCCACTCAAGAGTCGCCCTAGATCGATTTGTACACCCATATCACCCCAACGGCTGATCCCCACTTTGGAAGATGTAAGTATGTTATGTCTTCTTCCTAATACAGTTGTTGCACACCGAAAGGTAACCCCTTAGGTCAGATAGTCCTACCTTATGGTAGGTAGACTACCCCTTTGGACCTGTAAATCTAAGGCAGGCCAAGGCCCCCGTGGCTCCTTCTTAATGTGGTCCATCATTAATCGACAAAGGTCCATAATAAAATAAATTCAAAACCAACCTCCCTAGTGGAGTCAAATTAAACATAGCGAACAAACCAAATTTCTCCCCAATGAGGTGCAAATCAAATTAGCCTCTCTGGTGGAGCTTAGATCTAAATCAAACAAATTAAATCGAGTGCACATCCCCAGTGGATATGCCCTCAATCTAGAAACCTTCTCTCCAGTGGATCCATAACAAATTAAACCAACCTACCTAGTGGAGTCTGATCAAACAAATCAAAGAAATTTAATTAAATTCTTATCCCTAGTGGATACACACCCAAACAAATCATATTCACAATCAAACTCAGATCCATATCCCTAGTGGATAACTTGAAGATGTTTTCTTAGAGGAAGGTTCATGTACTCAATCCCTAGTGTATTCCTTCATGCTCTCTTATGCCCTTGGCATAAAGAGAGCTGCATTGCACTGCACTAAGATCGTGATTCTATCTACCTTTCGGGTGCAAGTACTATGGATCCTATGACTCCCAATCGGGTAGGTATAGATCACTTCTGTTGTTTATTGCAATCTTATGGATGTTGTTGATCGTTACAATCAACGCTAATAAGTGCAATGTGCCTTGTTAGTTACACCACACCTATTGGGAGTCCTTTTGTTGACCTCACTTTTGGAGTGACCTCTTAAGCTCCTCTTCTTAGACTTAAGACTCTTCTAGACACTAAGATTTCCTTAGTCATAAGACACATCTAGTGATTAGGTGAATACTTAACCTAAGCCTAGAGACTTAGAAGTGTTAATCATAAGATTAGGCTTTGCCTTAGGGTTTAAGGAAATTACCTATCTCATAGGCTAAACCCAATCTAGATACACTTTCTCAAATCAAACCCAGACTCAATTCTCAAACCAAATCTCAAATTCAAATTCAAATATCAAATCTAATTTCAAAATTTGACTCCAAATGATTGAAACCCAAAATCAAATTTTAATCCTAAAACCCCTTCCTAAGCCATATGAACCACATTCATAAGCTTAGCCAAAACTTCCCTTAAATCAAATCAAACTCAATTGATCTCTTTATAAATCAATTATTCCTTCATTTATATTCACAAATATAAATGAAATCCAAATTAAAATGACCAAAATTATATCAAAAATTAAATCAAACTCAATCTAAACCCTTTAAGCTAATTCTTTGGACTTAGCCAAATTCTATCCAGATCAAGTCAAAACCAATGAATTTTCTCTTGAATCAATCATTCATTCAATTATCTACCTAAATATAAATGAAACCTATAATCATTAAATCAAATCGAAACCAACCCAAGTCAAACCCAACCTAGCCCTTTTGACTTAAAAATTTCAAATGAGCCAAAATCCCTTAGACTCTAAATTGATTATCGTTGAATTTATATTCCAATTTAGGGCTCATATATAAGTTCAACTAAACTTGAATCAAACCAAAACCAAACCAATTGACCCACTTAGGTCCACTTGACCCAAAGTGACCTAAAGGACCCATTTGAGCTAACTTCTAATCCAACCCAAATTAGATTGAACCAAGCTCACCAAAATCTTTCACCATGATTTTTAATCACCCTAAGATGATTAATTGCAATCAATTGGGCTAAACAAATCCCGATTGGTCATTTGATCTAAATTGACCCAAATTGGCCTAAAGGATCAAATCAGGTCAAATCATGATTATTGAACTTGACTAAAGCCATAATTAAACTCAATTTAATCAATCGAGCCCAATTGGTCAACTCAACTAACCCAGAAATTAAAGAGTCAATTTGGCCTAAATCCAAATTAAAAATCTAAATTCAAATCAAAGACCACATTCATCTTCAATTATCCAATTGAACATGAATCAACCCATAACCCAAGCTAATTTGGCCAATTTTGATCAAATGGGTCAATTTGACCCAAATTAGGCCAAATCCCTTGAAACCAAGCCAAAACCCATTAGGGGCTGATCAAACCTGACCCAAACCCATTTGGAATCAGCCCAAAACCAACCCAGCACATTTAAATCCCTCATGGATCCTACCCCTCATAGGATTCCACCCAACCTCATTTAATTCCCCATCACATGCACTTAACTCCTCCCCAATATTTGCATTGAATAAATCCATCATATGGAAAAGAGAGGACTTTAGCAAAATGGCAAGCAATTTGCCAAAAAATTCAAAATATTGAATTTTTGGCCATTATAAAAGGAGTGGGAGATGAGGCTTTAACTCTCCTCCTCCCACCACTATTTAGCCCCGAAAAGCTCCCAAAAGCAAAAAAAAGGATCCATCCCCCACTTCTTTGAGCCATTTTTGAGCTCAAAAATATAAATAATTGCTCTTCCTGAGACAACGGTAGACATCAGAGAAGGCAGCATTCTGAAGGGAGGCAAGGGCTAAAGATTATTTCAAAGCTTCCTCACATACTTAGGAGTTCGCTCGGATCTTCATCGCCACCAGAAATCATCCTCAGTGAGGTAAATTTCGCCAAACCGTAGCCGGCCTTAGGATTTAGCATATTTTGTATAAATTTTCTCGTGATTTTAGGAATTTCCCTTAAATAATCCAACATTTTTACTTTAAATCATCCCAATTAGGAAATAGAATTTTTTTTGTGTGAAAACGGGTCCATTTGGATAAGTTTTGTCTCAGAAATCCTCATTTTTTTTCCAAAAAGGCCTGAAAATACTATTCATCGCTGATGGCAAACAGCTACCGTCCGATCCCACAGTTTGCGGGATCGGATGGCTCGAATCGCACGATCCGAGCCTTCGGATCGCCTGATGCAATCTGGACCATCCGATCGCGTAGTTCGCACGATCGGACGGCTTAGATCGACATCGCGCGATCGCCTGGATCGCGGCGATCCGATGACCGTCCGACGTGATCGAGGTCCGTGAGCCGTGGGTCAATTTCTCTTCCCGCCCAAAGGCTAACGTCAGTGCCGCGCGTATTTCCTTTTTATAAAAAAAAATAATAATAAATAATAATTAATTTAAATTATATGAAACTTCAAAAATTCATAAAAAATAAAATACTTAACTAAAAATTACAAATAAAGGCTCGTTGAATTTTTCTTCGAGAGGAATCCAAAAAAATCCAAAATCTCCAAATTTGAAGTTGTGAACTTAATTTAAGTTTTAGTGAAAATAATATTTCATTAATTAAACCAAAAATATAAGTCGGATTAAGTTGAAATTTTCATGAATTGAAATTAAAATTAAAACAAACTTATAATAAAAAATTTTAAGTGAAAAGGCCTTCAGAAGAAATTAAATTTCAAAATTCAGATATAATAAATCAAATAAAATTTACAAATTTACAAAAACTTTAAAATGTCTTAAATCACTTCAATTGACATCTAGAACTCTTAAGAAAATAATGTGATCTTTTGAATCTTAATGAACCTCAAACAAACACTTAAGATTAGAGTTTAATCAATTAAAGAGTTAATTAAAATATAACCTAAAAATAATTTAAATATTAATTCAAAATCAGAAATGAAATAACACTTAAGCACTCGTTAATCAAACCTCAAATTAGAAAAATATCATCTTTAAAGAAGATTAAATTAAATATGATTAAACCTATTTAGGTTAATAAAACTTATTAAAAGATTAAATCTTAAATCAAACCCAAAATCCAACAAATTTAGGAAACTTTAATCATTTGATACTAATCGAATTAAACCAAATAAAATTAAAGTAAATCTAATTAACATATGATTAAATCACATCCATTTGGAATAAGATAATTAATTAACCAATAAATATTCAACTAATAACTAAATCAAACATGTTAATGAAATCAAATAAACATAACAAATGAATCAAATCAAATAAAACTCTACTCATAAATAATTAAACTTAATTGAAATGAAATAAACAATTAATTCAATTTAATAACAATGATGGTAATAACCTTTCATCAAATCAAACTTAAAGAAAATACTTAACTAAACCAAATCACTCACATGTGAGAAATTAAGTCATTAATCTCTACAAACAAACCTTAATTAATCTAATGATTTAAAATTTTAATTACCCTTAATCAAATTTAATTAGTCAAACATCTAATTAATGCAAACTTAATAAATTAATCCATCAATTTAATTAATCAAATTAATTTAAATAAGTTACATTAAAGCTAACTCTAAAATTAAGCTTAAATCAAACCCCACTAAATTTAATAATCACACCCCTTACATAAACTAATTAAGTTAATCAAATTAATCATAAAACCTAAACTTAATCAAACATAAGATGCAATTAAATACTAATCAAAACCTAAATTAAACCTAAATCTTTAAGTTATTAATCTCTAATTAATTCTTAATTAATCATAATTTTAATTAAATCAAACTTAATTAATCAAACATCTAATTAATGCTAACTTAATAAATTAATTCATCATCTTAATAAGCTAAATTAATTTTATAAATCACATTAAAATTAATCCAAATTAAAAAAAATTTAATTAATCTACTAATTAATTTAATCACCTATTAAACAAATTAATTAAGTCAATTAAATTAATCATATTAAACTTAATATTAATTAAACATAAAATGAAATTAAATGCTAATCAAATACTAATTTAAACTTAAATCATTAACTCACTAATTGCATCATTAACTTAAATAAATATGAAATCAAATAAAAAAAATTAAACAAATATTTACTTAATTTAGTAATTTGATCACACTTCTTAAACAAACTAATTAATTTAATCAATTTAGTCACATTAAACTTAAGTTTAATCAATCAAAATGCAATTAAATACTAATCAAAACCTAAATTAAACATAAACCATTAAGTCATTAAGTACATCATTAATCTAAACAAATATGAAACCAAATTAAAAATTAAACAAAACCTTTATAATTAATATAAATACATTTCTTAATTAAACTAATCACATAATCACATTGAACCTAAGAAAACCATAGACCAATAAAGCTAATCAAATCAAATTAAATCATTAAACTAAATTAAGAAAGACTCTCATCAATTTAATATGTAATCAAGTCAAATCTCATTCAACCTACTTAAATAAGATAAACTAATCAATTATTCAATGTATGAAATTAAAATACAAACCAAACTTTGATGAACATGACAAATGGGTGTGATTAAAAATAAAATCCTAATTACAAAGAATTAAACCCAATTAAAATCAAAATAAAATCTCAATTAATCTAATCCGATCAAACTACAAATAAATGAACCACAATCAAATTAAATAAATATAAAGTTAAATCACACAACCATGACCAAAGAAAAGAGTTAAATATTAATTTAAAAGAATATTGAATTATCAAATTGAATTAAATCAAAACATCTAATCTAAAATTAGTCAACCAAAAAAAACACATGAACTTAAACAAACTTAAATTTCATTATATACTAAGGATATTGAATTATCAAGATTCAATTAAATCAAAACATCTAATCTAAAATTAATCAACCAAAAAA
Source organism: Cymbidium sinense (assembly GCA_021442155.1). Lineage (NCBI taxonomy): Eukaryota > Viridiplantae > Streptophyta > Magnoliopsida > Asparagales > Orchidaceae > Cymbidium > Cymbidium sinense. The sequence continues at coordinate 104,557,554 of CM038229.1, forward strand.
AATACATGAACTTAAACAAACTTAAATTTCATTAGATACAAGGATATTGAATTATCAATATTCAATTAAATCAAAACATCTAATCTAAAATTAATTAATAAAAAAATGCATGAACTTAAACAAACTTAAATTTCATTAGATACTAAGGATATTGAATTATCAAGATTCAATTAAATCAAAAAATCTAATCTAAAATTAATCAACCAACAAAATGCATGAACTTAAACAAACTTAAATTTCATTAGATACTAAAGATATTGAATTATCAAGATTCAATTAATTTGAAACATCTAATCTAAAATTAATCAACCAAAACACATGAACTTAAACAAACTTAAACTTATTAGATATTAAGGATATTGAATTATCAAGATGCAATTAAGCTAAAACATCCAATCCAAAATCAATCAATCAAATACTTAAACAAACTCAAATTCTAAATTCTAAATCAAATCAAATGAATTACAAAAATTCAAATAGGCTAATTAAGATACTTAAATACCTTAATTAGATTAGAATTAGAATGGGTGATTCGCTTCTGATGGAATTCATCCTACTCTTCATGGAGAACCTAAACATCATTTCAACCAAATAAAAAAAATAAAAAGTAAATCATTAAATCATTTAAATTGAAATCACCCAAAGGTAAAATTTAAACAAATTCAAACTCAAATTGAAACTTAAACTAAAGAAGCTTAAAGTCTTACACCATTAGACAGAATACTAAGTCACCCACTAAGTTAGGGCGCTATGATATTGTGTTTTATTTTATGATGTAATTTTTAGAAATGTTAGGGTGTATGTTTTAGATGTTAGTCACATTACCTAATCATGTTTCTCTGTTGTGGGTCATATAAAAAAATATAAATACTTTGTCAGTTGCTTAGCAGCGTAAACCATGTTAGACAGTGCTTGGTTACCTAAGTACAAATTATTCATATAACTACTTTTGTATGGTTTAGTTAACATTTATTTACAGTGTAGCTAGATTTATATTTTATATTTTGATGTAATTTTGCATTAGAATTGATTAATGTTATGGGGATTAGGATGAGTATAAGGCTTAGTCCCTGGGGTGCCCTGTGATGCCTTTGGAGCAAATCAAATCAAAAGAAAGAGAAGGAAGAAATGAAGAAAAGATGACCACCATAGCATGTATTATTATTATTATTTTTAATCCGGGTTGTATAAGGGTAGAGCTCGGCTACCCATTTTTTTCTCTTTCGGGCATAGCGACCGCAATGATCTTTATTCTTTTATGGTAGTCTATAAAATTGTTTGATGTTGTGTTTAGATTGTGCATTAGAATAGCATATTTTCATAGTTTCTTTATGATTGATGCTTGAATGTGTGGCCTGGATGTAGTAAGCTCTTAGGATAAAATTAATTTTTCTACCCCAAATAATAACTCATAACTAAAATTTTAAAATAACTCATAACCTCACATAAAAGCCTAAGAATTAAATTAAGATAATAAAATTTTTAGCAACTCCTTAGCTGGATGAATAAATGTATAATATCATGCATATCATATTCTTTCACTCTTGTTAAGAGGCTTCCTTGCTAGAGAATCAGGCTTAACCTGAGAGAGCCTTTGGTGGAAGACACACATTTCTCTCTTGATTTAGCCCATAATAAAAAATTCTCATGCATTTAGGCATACAAAATCTCATAGCCTGTGTCAAAATAAAAAGTCCAAAAGAATCAAATAAATTTGATAAAATTTGCATTAGATTAAGTCATGGATTCATACCACTCATGCTCTAGTCTCTTAAGGAGTGAGTCTAAAAAGGACTTAGTTTTTTTTCTAAATGAACAAATGTAGCCATCTTGCAAAGCATAAGACTTGCCTACATGGATTTAAAGCGAGGAGTTAGTCCCACCCAAAGCTGTAATAAGTCCAAAGGGTAGTTTATTCTATCTTGTGGAGGTAAACCATATACTCATTTTCTCTTTAGTTTTAGGTCGTGTTTTTGTTTTGTACCAAGTCTCCTTAGCTTCGGAATCTGAAGTAGCTGTTTCCTTCGGGCTACAAGTATAAATCCTCTCCTCTTAGGTATTTCCACAGTCTTATGTTGTGAAATTATAAGCTCTAACAATCTAATAAAATATCAACTCAAATAATTAACCCTTTTCAATTTCAAAAATATAAAGCCCAACTACAGGGTATATTGGAATGCTCACTAGGCTTCCTAGTATCATGAGCATTTCCTACTTTCTCCCTTTGGATTTCAAAAATAAGTCTTCTCCTTGATTTGTCCCATTTGATTTTCTAAAATAGTCAATCCTTTGATAGTCTTAATCTTGAAATCTTTGGAGACCCTAATTGTCTACTTTAATCGAGAGTATTCTTAAGGAATTCTCATTCCTTAGGATGTAATTAACTATGGGGGCTTGCTTCCATAGGGAACTTAATGAACCCGGCTTAAAATAAACCCTACATTACTTTTCCATGTAAAGTGGGAAAGATCTTGGTATATTCAAGACCCATCATGCCTTAGAGTTCTTATTAGGTAATAGTCCATTATAGGTGATTTCTATCTTTCGAGATAGTACATCATTCCTTAATGTCGTACTCAATCACTTCAATAAGTACTACCTAAGATCTGCGTTGTGTCCCACATCCTCAAAAATAAACACCACACCAACATACATAATAATGATTTTATTTTTCAAATTCCCTAAGAGAGTTTGAGAAATAAACACCACACGTATGTATAACCAATCATCAAAAATAACTTGCATAAATTTTGATATTTTATATCAACAAATCATCTAAGGCAACTCTCTCTAATCTTATCTGCCAATGGAGTTATTCCAACCTTTTCATAAATAAATCCCTGCCAGTCTTACTACCATCTTAAAAAATTTTCCTTAACTCTAAGCGATACTTTTTATCACACAATAGGCCAAATGCATTTCTTCACTTCAACCATCCAACTAGAATCCTACTAATAGCATCCCTATCTATTTCACAGTCATTTTGAACAATAGACCCAATATATCTGAAATGTTCACACTAAAACAATCTATAATTCTACAACTAAAATTCTACCAATCAAGAAAACCTAAACAACCACATGCAAAAAAAAATAGAGATTTACCATGCGATAATGAAGATCGGCCAATGTGTCTGCAAATAAAAAGGGAGTCTTGAAAACTTTGCTAAAAGGAAGGGAGCTCTAAGTCACGGAAGCTGTTACAGTGATGGATAAGAGGAAGGCTGCGTATGTAGTAAACCGGCCAATGGGTCGCGGTTGTAGCATCGGGAAGGGTTGCTGAGCCAACCGGGTCGAGCTAATGCGGTTCAGTCGTCATGACGGACGACCGGGTCACGAATGGTCGGGATCGGTCGGAGATCGCTTTGTTCACGTCACGCTGAATAGGGCTCAAAAAAATGTGGCCCATTTGTTAATTTAGCACTAATCGCCCGTTTAACAGACGACTAGCTCTAGGACATCCAGAGCTAGTTGTCCGTAAATACACTCTCTCTCCAAGATAACCGTATGCCGAGTTTGAAGTGGCTACCTAGTCGCCCATTAAACGGGTGATTATACTTAAATTAATTTTTTTTAATAATACTTAATTTGTTAATTAGTTTTTAAACAATACTTAATTTAAAATTTTGCCTTTTATTATTTATTAATGCGAGTTGAAATAAAAATAATACATATATATGTACATTATTTTGTTATACACATACACGTTGCGTCTTTGCTAAAGTTAGTTGATTTTATTTAAAGCAGTAAAAAAAATAATACAACAGCAAATAAAAAATCTTAAGGAACAAATTTAGAAAAACAAGCAAACAAGAGGCTTTCAAAGTGTATAACCTAATATTATTTTTCTCTTCACTGTTTTGCAATAGACTTTTATAAACTCAGTATTGAGTTTATCTCAATAATTTGCTTAGCCATAAAAAATGCTGATTACAATAAAGACTTAAATTATGTTGATATTTTAGTAAATAAATAAATTATATATATATTATATATATATATTTATATAATTTATTTATTTATTTTACTGGAAATATCTTTAGACTCAACGTATTAACAGTTATATACTTTTTTTTTTTAATATTTGAATAAATTTAATCATACACACATACAATTATATGTTCAAGGGGCCTAAACCTAAGATCTCTTAGTTAAAAATTTAAGCTCTCAATCACTAAGCTAAAAATGATTTACACAATAATATTTTATTTTGTTGCAGTTTCATTTGAATGATTTTCTGGAGTAGCAGAAGCTGACAAAAAAAATAAAAAAAATTATTCTTCTTTTCTGCAATAATCACATTATTCTAACGACCATCTCATATTATTTACTCTTACGCTTATCAGCTCATTTCATCTCTTACAAATAAAGAGGAATTATAATCCAATAGCATTTTAATCATTTTTGGAAGGATCAAAATTGCGTTAAGAATGTTCTCCTTATTATTTTGTGGAAGTACTATTAACTCAGCCTTATATTTTAGCAATTGAGCTCAACAGTGAGTTCAATTGAATGTCATAGGGGGGCAGTGCTTTAGCGCTAGGAATCGTGGGATTTTCACTTAAAAGATAGAGGAGTTAGCGCCTTTGCGAAGCAACAATATTATCGCGACGTTAAAACTCACGCAGAGGAGCCAATAAGACAAAGCCACTAATATTTAGATGCTATGAAGCGGTATAGTCTTATCTTAAAATAATTTTTTATAATTTTAAGTGATATTTGTCTTTATTCTCTTATATGTCTAAGTGAAGTGAGTATACTTATGGGTATGAACTGAGTGAGCTTTGCTTTGTCTACTGTTTGAAATTTATTTTCATTGATTCATGTGCTGTGTTTGAAATAAATAAATTTCATTTTTTTCGTTTTCTGTCAAAATTCAAATAATTTAAAAATCTAAGAGGATTCGGTACCTTTATAACAAAAGTTTCTAACCTGTATTAGATGATAAATAATGTATGATAATAATAATAATAATAATAATAATAATAATAATAATAATAATAATATAATATAATATAATATAATATAGTTTTTTATTTCGAAATCGAAATGAACACGATCGAAAACGATTGCTCGCTCCTTAAAATGTATGTTTGTTTCGCTTAGCTTAACCAACGCGAAGCTATACATTTACAAATGAACAATTTAACTGCTTTTTAGCTAGTATACTCTCAATTGGGTGGAAATTGTTATAAAGGCCTAGGTGGAAAATGATTTATAAAAGTCTTCTAGAATTTTATTTGTAGTGGATTGTTTAATGTGACGTAGCTCCGTTATTATTATTATTATTTTTTTGATTTTTTCATGAAAATTCTAATGTTAATCGTACTATTTTGATTTTGTTTTTTGTTTTATTTTGTATTTACTCCGATATTTTGTATTTCTCTTCCCAACATTCCTAAGCAGCAAATAATTAGTTATGAATGACCAATAATTTGATGAATGGTGCTACGATCTGAAGTTAATCCATTAAAATCTTTGAATAAATAACAGCTTTAAAAAAATTAGAAGAGGCTAAGTGAAGGTTTTGACCTGAGAATCGCCTAATTTCAGGGGTGGTATGCATTGATTTACAAATTATTTAAATGAATTGATTTAGATTGTAAAATTAAATAAATTACAACAACAACAACAACAAGCCTTAATCCCATTGAGGTACATGAATCTTTTCATTGTGTCCTATTATGTGTCAAATTCTCATTTAATTCAAGTATACTAAGATCTTTTTTTATACATCTTAACCAAGTCTTTTAGGTCTACATCTACCTTTCTTAACATAAGGAAAATCTAATGCATCTACTCTCCTAATCGTCATCTGGACGCTTTATAAACCATCTACTCTCCCTAATCTTATCTATCACTGAGCTACTCCAACTTTTTCCAGAACATACATTTTGCATTCTATCTCTAAGAGTAAAGCCTCATCTACCCGGCATCTTAACACTTAGTCTTATGCTTTCTTTATTACAACATTCGCACCATAAGTCATTGTGTACCACCATCTCATAAAATTTTCCTTTAAGTGGGAACTTTTCTATCACATAATAGCCGATGCATTCCTCCACTTCAACCATCCAACTTGAATTCTACTAATAACATCTCCATCTATTTCACCAACATTTTGAACAATAGAGCCTAAATATCTAATCGCCACTCTTATTAATGACTTGATCACCTAAAGTCTACTACTAAAACTTCTACAACTAAAATTACACATATATTCGCTTTTAGATCTACTTAAACGAAAACCTTTAGACTCTAAAGTTGACCTCCATAATTCAAGTTTCACCCCTCTCTAGTCTTATCAACAAGAAGAATGTCAAAGAAAAAAAGCATACACCAAGGTACATCTTCTTGTAAATGCCTCGAAGAACATCCATAACTAAAGTAAAAGATAAGGGGCTTAATGTTGATCCTTGATGTAATCCAACCAAATAGGAAAATATTTTGTCAATCCTCCTTGTGTTTGGACACAAGTATAGCATCCTTATGACTTGAATATAACCAATATTAACTCCTTTTCGCTCTAGAACTCTCCAAAGAACATCTAGAGACTTTATCATAAGCTTTCACTAAATCAATAAATATCATATGTAGATCCTTCTTACTTTCTATGCTTCTCCATCAAACCTCTTAACAAATGTATAGCATCCATAGTAGATCTACCTGGCATGAAACCAAACTGATTGTGAGAAACTTCTATATCACATCGTAACTTATGCTCAATTACTCTCTCCCATAATTTTAATGTATGGCACATTAACTTAATTCCTCTATAATTTGCACACTCTTGTGTATCACCTTTATTCTTAAATATAGGAACCAACAAACTCTTTCTCCACTCATCTGACATCTTTAGTCTTTAAAATAACATTAAAAGATTTGTAAGCCAAGAAATTCCTTGATCTCCTAAACATTTCCACACATCTATTGGAATATTATCCGTCCTCGCTTTTCATTTTCTTTTTAAAGCTTTACTAACTTGATTTACTAATAAAAAAAAAGAAATTCTATTTTTGTTTAAGGTATTAAGGTTGCTAAAATCAATCGCTTTCGGGATCCTTCATTGAAAAGTTTATCAAAATACCTCATCCACCTATTTTCAATTTTTTCTTTTCTAAGACTTTATTATTTTCATTTACCCCTCACTTGAACTATGTCTTTACTTCTCCTATCTCTTTGGTTTAACTTATACATACATCTTTCACCTTCTTTGGTATCTAATCTATTGTATAAATTAAAAAGCTAATTTTTTATCATATATTGCTTTCTTAGAATCTCTACGCCACTTTATATCTTTCCCAATTTGAATTTTACATCTAAATCAAGTTTTATAATAATGCTTCTTATTTCTTATCTTTTCACTCGACCACCACCATTATTCTTATTAAAAGAAGCTTTTTTTGATTCACCAAGCACATCTTTAGTAATTTGCTTAATTTAACTTGATATTTTTCTCACATAACGCTTCCTTATGAACATCCCAAATTCTAATTTCTCTTCTTAAAAATATTTTTATTTGTATTCTTTAAGTATCCACATCTAATCAACAATAATTTAGTTTATTTTTATTTACAACCTTTCATCTTAAAATCTAAAACTAATAATTGTTGTTTAAAATTTCACTTTGAATGACCTTATAATCTTTACAATCTAAACGATCTATTTTTCTTATGTAAAAAAAATAATCTGTTTTACTAGATCTATTTTATAAGTAATAATATGTTCATCTCTTTTCTTAAATAAAGTATTAGCAACTACAAATCATAAGTTAAGGTCTAAAATCAATATTTTACCTTCTTCATTAGTCACCCAAATTCATACCACCATAAATGCTTTTAAAATCTTCTATCACTCAACATGTCCATTTAAATCTCCCCAATAAATATTTTTTTCTTCAAGAGGTATCTTTTGTATTCTAATTCATTCCAAAATTTTTCTTTTAAAGCTTACCTCCAAACCTATGAGTAGACACTTATAACATTGATAATCTTGTATGACAATAATCTTTAAAGCTATAATTATATCTCCACATCTATTAATACTTATAACATTATCCTTCAAACTTTTATTCAGAATCACACACCATTTCTAGTTCGACTTTTACTCAATACCAAAGTTTAAAACCTAAACTATCAATCTCCTGGCCTTCTCACCAACCCATTTAGTTTCTTGAACACATAAAATATTTATCTTTCTATGAACCATAATATCTATTAATTCCATTAATTTACCCGTAAGAGTACCTATATTCCAAGATCCTAACCTAATTCTACTCTCTTTGCCGTGATCCATAATGTGGAACTCTTTATATTAACACACTGCACTGCAATCAATGCATAACTATATTTTTCACCATTCGCTCGCCTGTGGACGCATTAACACAATGATTTAAAGGATTCATGATTTCGACAATTTTATGCCTTGTAAACTAACCCTCCACTTTTACATCCCATTTTACCTAGATGGCAGTGTTTGTAAAATTAAATGAATTAAATAAATTAAATTATTTTTCAAATCAAATTAAATAAAATCATACTTTAACTTGTTTAATTAGACTCAATCTTAAATGAATAAAAACATAATTAATTTAATAATGAACTTAATTATTTAATTTAAATTGTATATCTTAATTTGCATATTAATTTATTTAGGTTTGATTTAAAATAAGATCTGCTTGGTATATTTTAATAATATATTTTTATTGTTATGTGGAGAGTTAGAGATTGCTTGTGGAGTGGTGCTATGATGTCAACAATCATGAGTGGAGCATTATCATTAGGCAATGGTGAATGACGGTAGAGATAATAATCTATAATGATATTGTCTAATGAGAGTAAATTTATCCCAAAGATATCTTAAATTAATATTTTAACAACTGAATCAAATAAATGAAATAAAATCAATTTTATTTTATTTAAACAACGCACATATATTTTTTAATATTCTTCCCTTTTGATTCAGCCATGGGTTCCATGAGCTCGGGGACCGCAGTGTGAAGAAAACCGCGCGCTAGACTTTGATCGGATTCAACATGGTTTACATGGGCCGCTGGGCAGGTTCGGTCCTCATACCGGAGCAGGTCATAAAGCTGCCAATTCTGATTACCATGACATCATCCATAACAGTTTGCGCACGCCTGCTTCTTGACTCCCTCGTTTCTATCCACCGTCAAACCCACCAGGACAACCACCATTTCCGGCCACTGAGTGGCGGTATCACGGCTGCAAAGGTCCTTTGTTGCCATCGCAGAATCCAATTCAGTTCTCGAATGGCGTCCGGCGGCACGCAATCCCCTGCTACCCTGACGCAGACCAGGACATTGCCGAACGGAGACTCCTTTGAGATTATCCCTGCTTCGGGACTCTCTGAATCGGAGTTCAGGTGGATAGCCTTTCTATATATGCATATATTTTTATGGTTAGGTAGTCGGGAAAACTCTGAGTGAAGATTTTCGTCGAACAGTTAATGTGCGTCTAATTGACACGTGAATGTTCAAACGATTTTTGCGCCTCCTAATCTGTAGGCTGTAGCTGGGTTATGTTTTGAGGAATAAATAATTTGCAATCTGATGTGAAATTTAAGCAGTAGTATTGGATGCTTTATTCCAACGGCTTCTGTTTAAGTTTGTTTCGAGTATTTAGCTGTGAATAGCTGATGAAATATTTGAATAACCGATTGAAAACTTTGGTTAAAATTTATTTATCTCGGTGGGTACCTTTACATATTCTTGAACTTAGTTAATGGAAATATAGGTACTTTGATTTTTTTTTTTTAATTACAGAAACGCCATAGAGTCGGCTTTATTCAAACAGTGGCTGAAGAATATGCAGAGTGAAAGAGGTCTCCTTACTAGTGAACAAATGCATTTGCAGTGTGTCGAAATTCAGGTAGTCTCTGAAACTTTTTTTAGGACAGTTCTATCCTGAAGGAACAAAAAAAGTGTGGCTGTTTATTTTGCAATATTTGGGAGTAGGATCACACCAACTCTTCTGATCAGCTTTTTTCTTTCTTTCTTTGTTTTATTTTTGGTTAACAATTGTGTCAAACTATCATAGCATCTGGCCTTGTTACGTTTAACAAATTGAGCAAGAGATCGAAGATTGATCCATATGCATTTGTGTTTTTGATTTTAAGCATACAACCACATAAGTCAGGCAGCTAAACATAAGATTTTTAATGCGAAAATTCAAAAAGAGAAATACTGTGGCCTTAGGCAACTAAATAACTTACACTATATTTTAATCACATATAATATTTTGCCTTTCTGGGCATCATCACAATGTCTCAAAAAGAGTTATCTATGTTGTGGGGACGTAGATGATTATGGCGACGTTGAAATGCAGTTGATGTTTCTGATAGAGACAATATCAACTAGTTTAAGTATGGTGTTTGTGGTTGATGGAGACAACAAGGGTTGTGGCAGACTTAAATGTGGTGACAACATAAGACTGGCAACAATAATAATGCATTGATCGATCATAGGGATGTGGTTACTCCTATCGATAACTTAATGTGTTGGTTGGGTTGCAATTGGGTGTCTGCAAGTAGAAGATAATGACATGCGGTTGGTCTATTAATAGATAATTTGTTGAAGATGATGGTCTTTGTTGATATTAATGGTGGATGCATTCCACATCAATGAGAGTTTTTTTTTTATCAACTTAATGTGGGGTATGGGGGATTCGTATTCACATCCGGAATATTTTTTTAGTTATTATCAATTGATAGTGGATATCATATCCATCTATCAAATTATGATCCAATGATATTGCCCTTTGGTTTACCATGTTAATTCACTTAAATTCTGTCCATGGAGTTCCAAGCCATTGATGATGTCTCTAATCAATGATTTGAATATACCCACATTGTAAGTGAAAATCTAAAGAGTGTAAGGTGATGATGGATCGAATTGTTGATAGTGGATTGGCATAGGCATCCTCCACCCTCTCGAAGGTCAAATAGTCATTACCTTTTATTTGTACAACCACATCAAAAGTCATATCCAAGCTTTATCAACCTTGCAATGGATCTTTAATTTGATGGTGATAAATTCTATTTGTTTGCCTTGCTTAGTGTCAATTATTTTCTTAAGGTTGATCTGGGATGACTTGGATAAAATTTCTATGGTGACTCTTCACCAAGCCACAAATTGAAGAAGGACATCAAATGACAATATATGTACTTCCAGTCAAGGCTTATTCACTAGTGTCTAATGAAGCAAGGCAACATAGTGATATTATCCATCATCTTGAAGAGGTGAGATAGATTGTCGACATTAAGTGAGCTTAGGAAAAGCTATTTCACTTTGAAAAATGTAAGAAAGAAAAATTATTGACTTTAGGCTTAACTAGTCTGAGGTAGCTAACATAACTCTAATGGAAGAGCTCTAGTCTAAATTCTTTGGCCATGTTGGTGAATTAAATGGATAAGTTGGAGAGGAAGAATCTAGAGTTGAAGAAATCCATCTCCAAAGAAATATAACTTATAAGTATAAGAGTCTTTGTTTACTTGTAAGTACAGCAAGGAGTCTTTGGCTTTAGAGTTTTGTCATTTGAAAAAGAGAATATTTGAAATTGTTGATGCCTTGGTGAATGCTTCAGCTAAGAAGGCTCCATTATCAAAGAGATTGCTAACCTATAGGAACACAAATTTTTCATGCTTATTTTGATTAGGGGTGTCAATATTTGATGAACAAAAAAATATGATAAAACTTAATAAAAAAAATTAAGTTTGGGTTAGCCCACCCATTTAAGATTCGAGTTAGGTTCCATGAGCTTAAGTGACTCGAAAAGAAAGTGAGTTGAGTTTAGGTCATGTGGTCGAGTTCACGTAATTTAAAAATAATGACTTAACTATTTAATTCTTATTTTTCATAAAAAATAATTAAATTATGTTTTTTTTTAAAGTTGATGCGTTTAAATTTGGCAATTATGTCATTTGCAAGTTGAGTTGTTCCCAACCACTTGTGGGCATTAAAAATTTGTACTCGACTCTTCTACATAAGTTTGTGAGTTGGGGTTAAATTTTTAGAAGATAAATTATATTTTAAATAAGATATTATCTACATATTTTATCCTTACTTTGTGAGGATTTAAGATCTAATTCGCCTCCATGATTAATTACCCCTCCCAGTGATGAGATAAAATGGTTAAGGTTAGTTATTAGGCCCTAAGTGCTTAGCTTATAGTATTATCAATTTTGATTTTAGATGGAGGAATTTTACCATCTTCAACTTAGAAAAAATAGTAGGGAGAATGATGGTGAACCCAAGTAATATTTGCTTATTTTGTTATCACAAGTTATCATAGATCCTAATCTACTGGTTATATAGGGTAGTTGACTCAATTTGATATCATCATGGAGCACAATTTCTCTCATTTTTATGATTATAAATTTATGTGTAGAATAGGATTCTAATTGAGGTGTAAAATGATCGCCCCCTCAATTAAAACATGCGAGATGCCATTAGCACTTAATTCTAGTATTATAGGACTACATAATAGACCAATAAATAAATCATGATATCTCAAAATAAATTTGGCAGACCTTATTGTAAACCACTTCTTTGATCCTTGAAAATCTCCCAATTTGGACCCTATTTTCAGTACTCAGGTTATAAAATCTTATTCTCAACCTAGTGACCTCATTTTTTGAATTGCCTTAAAAAGGACCTTCATCCCTTTAGGGAATCTTCTTATTAACTATGTTTTGTTGGTGGATTTTTAGTGGACTTAGTAGATAACCCTACTCTAGACATGAAAACGAGCCTTTGACTAGTCATTCCAAAACTAAATATAATTTATTACCAATTAATTGTTCAAAACCCAACTTTGTGTTCTTTATAATGATCTTGAGGGCCATAGGAGCTAAGGGATCCTCCCTAAACTAGTCATTCCTAGCCTAGGTTCTTGGATTTACCGATTGGCAACCCCATGTATCGGGTAGCCTCTTTGGGCACTTGTTAAGCAAATTTTGGGTTTCCTCCCCTTTTGGAATAATCTTTTGGTACCAACATCTTAGTAGTACCTTTCTTGATGTTGACTTCCTAAAAGCTGTTCTAGTACTTGCTTCATACCCTTCAATTGAATGACTTTTCCTTGGATCTTGTCATCATCTCATCCATGCCTAATTACTAGCCTTTGTGTTGTCATCTTATTTTGGAACCATCTAATTGGCAACTTTAGTCATGTTGTCTCCTGCCTTAATGTCGGTCACCAATCATTGACTCCTCAACACCAACCTATTTATTTCTTGCTTATCATCTCAAAACCATCTTTTTATATCAATGTTTGAAATTTATTATTAGGTATATTGAGGAATTTGAAAAATAATTTTATACTTATACCTATGTACATATTTATATACCATAGTAAACTTATCCGGCATGAAACCAAATTGATTGAGAAACTTTTGCATCACATTGTAACCTGTGTTCAATTACTCTCTCCCATAATTTTAATGTACGGCACATCAATATAATTTCTCTATAATTTGTACTCTTTTGTGCATCACCTTTATTATTAAAAATAGGAATCAACAAATTCTTTCTCCACTCATTAGACATCTTTTAAGTCTTTAAAATAATATTAAAAATATTAGTAAGCTAAAAAATTTCTTAATTTTCAAAACATTTCCACACTCATATTGGAATATCATTAGGTCCATTTGCTTTTTCAGAGTTCATTTTTTTTTGAAAGTCTCTTTTACTTCAATTTTATTAATACGACGCTAAAGATAAAATTCTTTTTTTTTCCTTTAGAGTGTTGAGGTCACTAAAATCAATCGTACTCTCACAACCTTCATTGAAAAGTTATCAAAATATTTCATCCACCTATGTTCAATATCATCTTCTGAGAAAAGCACTTTGTAATTCTCATCCTTCATGTATTTTACATAAATAAAATCTTTATTTCTCCTATATCTTTATTTGGCTAACTTATACATACATCTTTCACTCTCTCTAGTATTCAATTTATTATATAAATTACTAAAAGTTATATATTTTTTATTATCACATATTGCTTTCTTAGAATCCTTACTAACCATTTTATATCTTTCTCAATTCTCCTAGATTTTACATCTAAATCAATTTTATAATAAATTTTTTTATTTTGATTTTTTCTTATACATTTTAACTCCACCATCAACTATTTTTATTAGAAAGATTTTTTTCTTTTAATTATCCAAGCACATTTTTTGCAACTCATTTAATCTCACTTGTTATATTTTCTCACGTAACATTAGTTTTCTCATAAACATTTCAAATCTTAGATCTTGTAGCTTACTCTTAAAAGCTAAAAAATAACTAGCCACTTTTTGTGTTTTAGCCATTTTGAATCTTAATTTTGACTTTAAACCATTCAAAATTTGTTAATGGATGATGAAATATTTGTAAGGATAAGTGGCTTTATCTATTTAAATGTAAGTACTCTCTATCTCTGTCTCTATCACTCCTCTTCTTTTGTGTGGATATATATTCATATAGAAGGAAGTAGTCTCTTTTACAAATGTTTAATTTTTTTTATCAAATTTGATTATTGATTGAATATTCATAAATTATCAGAAGATCACTTAAGTTTTTAATTTGTGCATCAACATTAATGATCTTGATTTTTTTTTATTTGACATTAATAGCACAAAAGATTATTGCCTATTGTATGAACGTTGCCCATATAAAGGATAGGTACACTATCTTACCCACCTATACACATCTTTTAACATTTTATTTTTTCACAGGTGCTCCTTATTTGAACCTAGTGAAACTGGACTAGGCTTTAAAATTATGATGGCAAATCATCCGTGCAATTGTAAATAATGAATATATTTATCACCATGCTGATGCAACTTATGGCTGTCAAACTCGTGACTTTTGTTAAAATGCTTTTTGTTTATATATATCGCACGGATTTTAAAGTTCACCTCAAGCTGTTAACTGTGTTACTCCAAAGCAGGGAATTGATATGTTTGGAAATCGTATTGGCTTCTTAAAATTCAAAGCAGAGGTATTTGACAAACAAACAGGGATGAAGGTATGATTAGACAGCATCAATTTTGTTTTTGAGAACACCATTATAGCTAAATAAATCTCACCTGTTTAGTTTGTCTTCTTGACTAAATAGAAAATTTCTGCTTGCTGTTATGAAATTTGACATAGTTCTACGCTTGTTTCTTTTAATGTTATGATAAAATAAGTGAGATCCCATCAAACTGCGCACTAAAGTTAAAACAATTGGTACTAGCTGTTTATATTGGATGCTAACTCAAGCTGAAATATGTTTTTCTCCATGACAATTTACGATTTGATTTTCCTATTTCACACACTTACTCTAAAATACGTGCATGTACATTAGGAATTTTTCATTTTTTTTTGTGTAGCACCCTATCACAGTGCAAATTATATAAAAAAAAGGTACCCTGCATGTGATTTGATTAAAAAAAAAGTCTGGAATAGGTACATCCCTTATGTTTCCATATAACTAGATAAAATTAGAACTGCTTTTATTGTTGTTAAGTAGTAAATTTGGAATGCTGACTCTTTAATCATGGCCATTGGGCTTTAGTTGTAGAACTTCGTTGCCACTATCACCCCATTTAAAGAGTTTTGATAATTGCTATTGATACATTATGGTAAACGTCATGGTTAATTTTCAACGCCTTTAGTCGCCATTTCATCACAAGTATATAAACCTGTTAAAGAGTTCCACATTCTAAAGGTAGTCATGTTAAGTTGCACTTATATCATATCAAGCATGTACATTGGAGTATTGTGAATTTGTTGTACTGCATTCTTCTAAAGTGTTCCGCAGGCTATGGGCGATCAAATTTTGCACTTATATAAACCAGACATTGGAGTTTTGCGAACAAATTGAAAACTGAGTATTTATTGCAATTTTTCTGTTATTTTAAGATGACAAAGGAAATTAAAATTTAGTGTGGGATGTGATAGATTTTTCTAGAAACAATGGGTGGACCTCATTAGTTATACATAGGTTTCTCGGAGTCTATTGAGTCACTTCAAGGAGTAAGTTCTCTAGGCATCAAAAATTAGAGTTCATGGGATCATTCAAGGGTTTATTTGGGTCCAAATTTAATTGATAAGGCTACAAAAAGAATCGGATTAATCAGGAATTTATTGAAAGCGCTTAGAATTCTCAATAGAATTGCTGTCTCAAAGTAATAAATGATAGGATTTAAAGTTAAATTATTTTGTGTTTTTAAAGCTCAATATCATGAAATGTATAACTAGATTTGATCTTATACATAAGATCATTAGAAATAATTTAAAAAGATTGGTAAAATAAAAAGATTGGTAAAGTTATCTATAGATTATTATTCCCAGTGGATATGACATATATATATATATATATATATATATATATATATATATATATATATATATATATATATATATATATATATTTCGTGTGTCGATGATGTGAAAATGAGTCACAAATGTAAATTATAGTGATATATAATAAAAATGATGTGTAGAAAGATCTGTCTTATATTGATGAACTATAAACAATATTTAATTTTGATGTTTGATATGGCTCTCAAAATATCACCAAAGACAAATCTGATGGAAAGCGATATGATTTTGAGTAAAACCGATCGAGATGACTTAAAATATCATTGAAATCTTTGGACATCAATTAAATCCCAAAATAGCTCTCAAATATGGAGTGTTTATAGTAAATCGGCTGCCTCGACAGCCGAATCTAACGAGCCTAAGATCTCATAATTCGACTTCATTTGTGCATCCAAATGCTCAAAATACATCAAATAATCGAAGGAATCATCCCGAGTCCGATCGAGGGAGTGGTACGCTTTACATGAATTCTGAGTGCCTCCTCCCATCTATAAATAGACCTTCATACCTCACACCAAAGGGAGGCCAAGTGAAGAAGAGAGCAAGGAAGAAGAGGAGGAGCCACCGCTTGACGGTCGCCAACCACCACCGCCGGCCACCGCCGCCGATCCTACCACACACCGCCCAAGCAAGGAAGAAAAGGAAGAGTCCAAGCAAGGAAGAAGAGGAAGAGTCCGAAAGCAAGGAAGCGAGGAAGAGTCCAAGAAAAGAAGGAAGAGTCCGAGGAAGAAGAGGAAAAGTGTGAGGAGGAAGAGATAGCTCAAGCTTGAAGATCCTCCAAGCAAGATCGCACCCAAGCAAGATCGACTCCGCCGGCTACCATCAACCACCGCCACCGGCCACGTCCACTAATTGTACCGATTCCCACCGGTTACCCCAGATTCCACCATCAAGAATAATTACAATTGATCATTGTTACCCGCTTGTTATTCCTCTCATATGCAATTGTAATCCGTTATCGGGAAGACTCAGACTAAAACAGATACATAGTGCTTTTATCGGCCAGCTGGTTTTTTCCCCTCTTTTCGAGGTTTTCCACGTTAAAAATTCTAGAGTGTCTTTGCTTCTTTAATTACCTGTGTGTGTGCTCGACTAATCGACAAGGCTAAGGCGTAAACTTTCACTCTACCGCGATGGTTTTCTAAGACGCAATGCTTAAGCTCAAGAAAAATCCTTCAACCAATTTCGTGAACATCCACGCATATAATAGCACAACACTTACAACGGAGCCTCCCGCTCCAACTCCTGTCATTCTCAAAACCCATCCCCGAACCAAGGACGCTAAGTTTTGCCTCACTCGATAGTATGACCTGTTGAGGGCTGAACGGGAATCTCTTTGGAAGATCGTGTCCGTCAATGAGGAGTCTCAAAATAAGATGATCCAGCCTTTTACAAGGACTACAATGCTACTACGCAAACATATCTCCCCAAGATCGGTGCGTTCTGAGGAGGTCAAAACGCTAATCCTCCCGACACTGAAGTTCCTCCGCATGGAGACCGTAACGCTAATCTCTCGAACGCTAGTTCCACTCATCCATCGGCAGCTCAACCGCACTAATCCACCGACGTTGTTGATAGCTTCACACATGCTCATCTTGTTAATCCCGCCATCATGACATTCGGTGGGCTTAATACAAGATGAATTTCACCTTCAAGACAAAATCATCTTCACCCACACCGCAAGCATGAGAGTCTCACCTTTAAAGCCATTCTTCAACGCCCAATTCAGGGTTTCAAGCTTCAAAGCATTGATTCCTATGATGGGCAATCGATCCACACGAACACATCAATTATTACAGATTCATTTCATATCCAACGAGCTCCCGACATTTCGCTCTAAACAACCTGGATGGTCAAATATCTCGGATTCAAATCAACCTTTTCCACAGTGTTAACATCATCGGGTCAAAATCTCATCGACTATCTTGCCGACTACCGACGCTAGCTAATTATCGACTATCGCCGCTGGCTGTTGACCACTCCGGCTGCCGCCTATCGCCGATAATCTCCGGTTATCTCCATTACTGACGCTGGCCGCTACATTGACTACCTCGCTGACTACTATCGCCGGCCATCGCTTACCGACTATCGCTGACAATCTCGGTGAATCCTTCGCTACCACTATCGTTGCCGGTATCCCCAGAATTACTGACGCCCGCTTGCCGACAACTGTCGCTGACATCAGAATGGAATCGCTGCACCATCGCTGACAATCTCCGTTGGTTATCTCCGGCAGAACCTTTCGCCGGCCACCACTATTGTCGCCATTATCCGGCTACCACCGACGCCATTCGCCACCGTCAACTTCGCGATTCAATTCAACCTTCTTACGGGTTAACGCTATCGAGTAAAACTCGACTAACAACCTGTGAAAAGGTCAAAACGCTATGGATCTTCTGCGATCTTTCCATACGGCACGTCATCGAGCAAAGCGACAAACAACCTGTGAGGTCAAACGCCCCTGGACTTCCGCGATCTCTTCTTCCACACGCACGCCATCGAGTAACACCGACAACAACCTCGGATAGGTCAAAACTTTTTACTCATACAGGTTAACGCCATCGGTAACATATAAACAACCTCGGATAGGTCAAAGATCTCCGTCGGCTGATCACTGCCGCCGACCACTTCGCCGGCGCCGACTCAGCTACCGCACCACTCTGCCGGCCGCTAACCATCGTATGGTCTGCTGCTGATCCGCCGGACACCGCTGCCGACCATCGCCGGCAATCTCGCTGATCACCACTATCGTTGCCGCTGTTATCTCGCCACCATTTGTAAGTCACCATCGCTGACCAATGTCGCATTATCGCCAGCATCTTCGAACCCCGCTCTCCGGTGATCGCCCAACCCGCAACCGGACGGCCGACGAGGTAAACCGGAACCACGACGATACCGCTGCCTTGATCGCCTCAACCCGGACGGTCGACGCGGTGAACCAAACCACGACGATGGCCTTGACGCTTCTAACCCGCAATCCGACGGGACTGAACCGGACGAGTCGGAACCGGAACCACGACGCATCGCAGGGCCTGATCGCTTCTAACCCGACGATCCGACGGCCGAACGAGGTGAAACCGGAACCACGAATGATATACCGTGGACCTTGACGCTTCTAACCCGTGACGGCCCGACGAGGTCGGTGAACCGGAACACGACGATGGCCTTGATCGCCCTAACCCGGACGCCGACGAGTCGTGAACCGGAACCACGACGATGCATCGTGGCCTGATCGCCTCTAACCCGGACGGTCATGAGGCCCAGAACCGAACCACCGTCCTTGATTGCCTAACCCGTGACGATCCGACGAGGTCGAGAACCGGAACCACGACGATCTACCGGCCTTGATCGCTTCTAACCTGACGATCCGACGGACCAATAAACCGGACGAGGTCGGTGAACCTGACGCACTACGGCCTTGACGCTTCCTAACCCGACGATCCGACGGGAACCTGACGAGGTCGGAAACCGGAACCACGACGCAGATCATCTTCTAACCTGACGATCCGACGGACGAACCGGACGAGCCGGAAACCGAACCACGACGCATCGCGGGCCTTGATCGCTTCTAACCCGTGACGATCCGACGGGACGAACCGACGAGGTCGGAACCGGAACCACGACGACCGTGGCCTTGATCGCTTCTAACCTGACGATCCGACGAACCGGACGAGGTCGGAACCGGAACCACGACGCATCGTGGCCTGACGCTTAACCTGACGATCCGACGGGACTAAACGACGAGGCCGGAAACCGGAACCACGACGCATCAGGCTTGACGCTTCCTAACCTGAGCCCGACGCCAGAACCGGACGAGGCCGTGAACCTAATCACGACGCATCGCCTGATCCCCCGACGCTTGATCGCCTCTTGATCGCCTCCAAAGGACCTTCACTCAAGAAGAAAGGGAAAGGGGAAAGGTGTGCCTCTCCCTCCTACCTTGGGAGATATATACAAAAAAAATAAAACCTCTCAAAACGACAAAACAAATAAAATGGCACAAACGGCTCAAACCCCTCAAAACGGCTCTCAGTAGATGGCATGGACATGGCCTCATGTTCATGAGCGAAGGAGCAGACGCTGCAGAATGCTCCTCTCCGCCTGCTCCCGAGTTGTGTCGCTGACCGACCATTGCCGACCCGGACCAACTAACCCATGACATCGACCGACCCACTAACGGCATGACGCGTCAGCATAATACCGCAATATGGCCCGGACTACGGGCCGTCGCTCAAGACGCCACGGAGCTCATGTCCCTAAACGCCTAAAACTTCCATGAGTATCCAAATAGATCCAACTCAAAATCTCATGCCACGGCTACACATCTACTTCCATAATCTTAATTTTGTATTTTGATGATTTATTCTCTCAAAATGTATGATTCATATTCCACGTTAAAGAATTCGTTATTTTCGAAGATTTGATATATATTTTTGGATGATTAATGTCATCCAAAAATAGAGCAACCGAGCTTTCTCAAAATACCACTACAAAAGACAAATCTTGATGTCGAAAGCGATATGATTTTGAGTCAAAACCGATCGAGATCAAGCACTTAAAATATCATCAAATCTTTGGGACATCAATTAAATCCCAAACAAACTCAAATATGGAGTGTTTATAGTCAATCGAAGGCTCGACGAGCCGAATCTAACGAGCCTAAGATCTCATAATTCTGACTTCATTTGGGCATCTAAATGCTCAAAATACATCAAATAATCGAAGGAATCATCCTGAGCCGTCCGATCGAGGGGAGTGGTACGGGCTTTACATTTTACAAGAATGCTCTCCTCCCATCTATAAATACCTTCATACCTCACACCAAAGGGAGGGCCAAGTGAAGAAGAAGAGGAGTCAAGCAAGGAAGAAGGAGGAGCACCGCCGACGGCCGTTAACACCAATCACGGCCACAGCCGATCCACTGGCCAATCCGCAAGCAAAGGAAGAAAAGGAAGAGTCCAAGCAAGAAAGAAGAGGAAGAGTCCGAAGCAGAGGAAGAAGAGTCCAAAGAAAAGAGAAGAAGGAAGAAGAGGAAAGCCCAAGTGGAGGAAGAGATAGCTCGCTTGAAGATCCTCCAAGCAAGATCGCACCCCAAGTAAAGATCGACTCGCCGCCATCAACCACCGCCACCGGCCACCGCCGCCACTAATCACCGCATTCCCACCGTTACCTCAGATCTCCACCATCTCAGAAGCATTATAACTGATCATTACCGCAGTTGTTATTCCTCTCTCATATGCAATCAGATCCCGATCGAAGACTCAGACTAAACAGATACATAGTGGAAGCTTTTCTTAGCTGGTTTTTCCCCTTTTTGAGGTTTTCCACGCTAAAATTTGAGTGTTTCTGTCGCTTCTTTAATTACTCACGACTAATCGACAGCTAAGTAAGAACTTTCACTCTACCTGGTTTCTAGCACACGCAACAATGTTAAAAAGTCATGAAGCAAACAAGTTTTTTATTTGTTCAATCCTGTTTGTTAAGAGAATCGATGAGTGGAGGGAAATTTGTCTAATTGGGTTGCCCATTTTTGCCAAGTCTTATGCTTAACCGAGAGGGGTCAAAATGTGACATGACAAAAATCGATATTAGAGCAAGTTGATTGGGAAAGTATGATGGAAGCGTATCTAGGGGCGGAGCCAAAAAAGTTTTTTAGTGAGGGCATAAAATGATTTATTTCAAGAATGTCTTTAACCTTTTAATTCGAGTTTTAATTCGAGCTTGTGACTGACATAAGTGATTTTTTATTAATCTTAATATAAACAAAGAAATGTGATAAAAATTTACAAAGTTATTACATTACCTGGAATTTTGCCCTTCAAGTTTTTAGATATTGAAGTTGTTGTATAATATCAACATAATTAAATTTATTATTATTTAATAAAAAAATTCTTTATAAGATTATACAAGTGATTTTTTATAACTATTAAATATTAATTATGATAATAAATCTAATTAAATAAAAATTATGTAATCAATTAAAAATATAAATAATATTAATTTAATTAACTTAAATCTTTTTTATTAATATTAATTAATAATTATTATAATGAAACTCGCCTTTGATTTACTTATGCTTGAAAAAAAAAGCTTGGGATTGTGGCGATGGGAGCTCGCTATTTCAACTGAAATCTTTGTTTTTCTTTCTCTAATGCTAGCTCCGTTCCTACTCAAAATTAGAGAAGTGAAAAATCACAAAAGTAACCTCACCTTTCCTCCCAACCGTCTTTGTGTATGCTTCAATTTATATAAATCTTGTAAGGTTGTAAGTCCACTAACTAATGAGATTTACTAAATCAATGCTTCAAGAAAAAATAGAGGACCGGAGGAGAAACAAGATTTAGACTTTTGTAGTATTTAGAGGTTGTTTGGTTGCACATAGGATTTAACTTAAGTAGAATGTAGTAAATTCAGTAAATCTGGATTTAATAAATTATGTGAAAATTAAATTTAAAAAATAAATTGATATGATGATAGTTAAATCTAGTTAAATCTCATGTTACTGTTTGATTATTTATATGAGGATTTAAGTTAATTATTTTATTTAATATTTAAATAATGAATATTTAGAGGTTATTTTTTATTATATTTTTTATCACAAAATAAAATTTAAAAACTAATTAAATAATTAATTCAAGAAGATGTAAGCCAAGTAATTAAGAATACAATAGTAATGTAAATGATAATATTAATTGAATTTATAATAAGTAATATCTAATAGATGTACAAATGATAGTTATAAAAGCACAACGAAAAAAATAAGCAAATGATAGCAATTAACATATCATTCTTAAATATTATTTAAATAATCAATAAAATATAAAATTTGTCAGTGTGTTGAGACTATGATCGAGAATATTTAACAAGTAAAGTTAAATAATAATTTATATTTATTTATTTATATAAAATAAAAATAAAAATTAAATTAATTATAATATATTTACCATAATATAATATATCAATTAATTACAAATCTATTAATCAATCATAAAGTATTAAGTCTATATTAATTATATCTAAGTCTATATTAAATTATAATTAATCTAAGATGATA
The DNA here is from genome assembly GCA_021442155.1 of Cymbidium sinense. Classification (NCBI taxonomy): domain Eukaryota; kingdom Viridiplantae; phylum Streptophyta; class Magnoliopsida; order Asparagales; family Orchidaceae; genus Cymbidium; species Cymbidium sinense. The sequence continues at coordinate 104,580,979 of CM038229.1, forward strand.
TATTAATTAATTATTATCTAAACAATTTAAATTTAATTAAAAATAAATCAAAATAAAAATAACTAAAGAGAAGGTATTGATGGCATTTCGGCGTTCGAAATCTGCATCTTGGTATTCCTTCCTTCCACTTCACTACTGCCCGAAAAAGAGAAGGGAGACGCGAAGGTATCCTTGTCTTCCTTCCCACCCTTCTTCGTGTGCTTTTGCTTATCTAAATCTCGTAAATCTAGCTACCAACAAGATTTTGTAAATCTGGATTTAACTTGCTAAAGCGGCTTTAACGGGATTACAAAACCAGCGGATTTAACTTGTCCAAAAATACCGTTTGGCTAGATTTAAGTTAAATCCGGTTTAAATCATACTCAAATCCTGCAACCAAATAGCCACTTCCTTATCTTAGCTAACTCAGTGGGGGCACGTCCCCCTAGTGTCCCTATTGTAGATCCACCAGTGAGCATATCTGAATTTAAAAATAAAGTTATGCATGAGATTATGATTACTATATAGTTATAGGTTGATATAATTGCATGTAATTGATTTAATTGAGTTAAGAAATGATCTATGTATAATATGATCATCATATTACTAATTTTCATTAATTAAGTAAATTTATGCATTCAGATATAATCATGCTTGAAGAAATAAATACCAAATATAATGAATGATTAAACTTTCAGGTCGACCACAAATATAAGAATACATGATGAGGATGATTCACATAGAATTGGAATTCAAAGTAGGATGGCTGAGGAGGTTAGACCTTTATAATTGCATGATATTGTAAAAATATTTATTAGTTAAGTGGTTGATAAAATGACATTTATTGAAAAAAGTCATCTACGAGTAAGCTGAGATTTGAATTTGGTAGTGAAGTGGTCAACATTTAAGCCTATTTCAAAATTTTAAAACATCATTATTTATAGGAGTATATGAGGCAACTATTGTTAAGGACTAGTCGAAAATAAGAAAAGTTTTTGATGGTATGATTTTTCTTAATAGGAAAAGAGTACTTGAAAATTTTGGGATGATGCTTTTATTAATATTTGAATGAAAAGGTTTATGAAATTGTTTAAGGATTATGTTAAATGTGGAGTCAAAATTTCACATGTTTTTCTTTTTTTGTCAAAGTTAAGTTATCACCAAAATTGAATTGTTCATATTTGAAATTCAAAATTAATGGTTAGATGGTCAATTAAAATTATTTCCTTCTAATCCACTCCCTTCATCTTAGCCTATGAAAGGGGAGAAAATCTATGGGAAGAGGCATCTCAAAAATTTGTATATTCTCCTAAGCTCAAAATAAGAGAGAAATATATTGAGATCTTAGTGCGGCCGTGGCTGTAGGCAAGACACTAAACCACATAAATCTTTTTGTGTTCTTTTTTTTCTATGTGTATGTGAGATTGTGTTCTTTACTTCTCTCTCTCTCTCTCTCTCTCTCTCTCTCTCCTCTCTTAAACTTCCAACAATTGTATCAAAGTGAGGTCTTGCTGAAAAGAGAAAGAGATGACTGACGAGGGGAAGGTCCAAATTGAAAAGTTTGATGGGAAGAATTTCGGTTTCTGAAAGATGCAGATAGAGGATTATCTATACTAGAAGAAGCTGTATGAATCTCTTCTAGGTCAAAATCCAGAGAAGATGAGCCAAGAAGAGTGGGAGTTGCTAGGTTGTCAAACATTAGGTGTGATTCGCTTGATGTTGGTGAGAAATATTACTTTCAACATTATTAAGGAGAAAATGACAACTAATCTGATGAAAGTTCTATCCAACATGTATGAGAAGTCATTAGCATCAAATAATTTAATGCATTGTTTATTTAATTTAAAAATGGGAGAAGGTGCATCTATTTTTGACCACATCAATGAGTTCAATGTGATTACGACTCAATTGAGCTTCATAGATATTGCATTCGATGATGAGATCAAGGCACTGATTTTATTGTCATCCTTGTCGGAGAGTTGGTCTGCAATGGTGACCACAGTAAGTAGTTCAGCATCAAATTAAAGTTAAATGATGTCCAGACCTATTTCTAAATAAGGACTTTCTTAGAAGATACCGGAGAATGTTCTATCTCAAGTTTTTAGCATTGAGAGTAGAGGGAGGAGCAGCAAAAGACAATTAAGAAAGTCCGTGAGACAAGTCCAAGAATCATAAGGATATTGTATGCTGGAATTGTCCGAAAAAAAGATATTTCTCAAGTCAGTGCAAAGCACCTAAAATGAAAAATAATTAGCAACAAAATGAGGAGTCCACAAAATCGGTAATTGAATATGACTTTGAAGCACTAGTATATTGTGTTGAGAGTCCCATTGAGTCTTGGATTCTTGACTCAGGTGCATCGTTCCATTCTACCTCTTGCCATGAATTGCTATATAACCATATTGCAGGAAAATTTGGAAAAGTCTATCTTGCGGATGATGAGCCGCTGGAGATTATCGGAAAGAGAGAAGTCCAGATCAAAACTAGAAATGGAGCAAAGTGGATTTTATAGGATGTAAGATATATCCTAGGCCTCAAGAGAAACTTAATATCAATAAGCTAAATCGATAATTGTGGATACATCACAGTATTTTGGTGGTAGATTTTAAAAGGTATTTAAAGGAACATTGATCATGACTAGAGGCAAAATGATAGGAACATTGTACATAACCTCAAAAAGTAAAGACTTGGCGATAGAGAGGTATTATGACTTGAAAGACTTGGACACATGAGTGAGAAATGAATGAAGATCATAGTCAAAGGAGAAGCTTTCAGATCAAAAGTCTATGAATTTGGAGTTATGCAAGAATTGTGTTCTTGGTAAGTAGAAAAATATCAGTTTTTTAAAAAACTTAAGGATCTCTAAATCTGAGAAGCTTGAATTAGTATACTGACGGCGGGACCAACAACACCGAATCTCTTGGTGGCTCAGACTATGTCACATTCATTGATGACTTAACAAAGAAGGTATGAGTTTATTTTTTGAAAAATAAATCTGATGTATTTGTTACTTTCAAAAAGTGAAAGGTAGAAGTGGAAATTCAAACAAGACTGAAAGTCAAGTGTTTGAAATGGTGACGAGTATAATAATAGTGAATTCAAGGATTATTGCTCGAATATTGAATTGTATCAAAACTATTCCAAGAATGCCAAAACAAAATGATAAAAGAATGAATAAAATTTGAACGAAAGTATGAGATTGCATTCTGGCTTGCCTAAGGCATTTTGGGCAGATGCAATCAATACAGTAGCCTACTTAATCAATAGATGATCATCCGTTCTATTGGGTTTCAAAATCCCCAAAGAAGAGTGGAAAAAAAGAGGTACGACTTTCATACTTAAAAGTTTTTGGTTGTATTTCATATGTGCACATTGATTCTTAATTTAGAGATAAGTTTGATACAAAAGAAAATAAGTGTTATTTCATAAGATATGGCTCAGACCATTTTGGTTATTGATTTTGGGATGAACCAAATAGAAAAGTCATAAGAGCCAAAGATGTAACATTTGATGAACACAAGCTATATAAAGATAGATCAGAAATAACTACGAAGCATGAGGAGAAATATGAAGAAGTCATCCTTAATGATACTAGTATTGATAATACTGATAAAAACTCAAAATATTCTAGTATTGATACAAAAGCTCCTATATAAGAGGCTTAAGAGTTATCTATTCTTATGACATTGGAGATTCACTAGACAATTCTAAAATGTATTCTCCATCTTTATATTATTTACTATTGACATGTAATGGGGAGCCGAGCACTACTTGAAGCATTGTAGGAAGATTCAATTCGGGAGAAAGCGAAATAAGAGATGAACTCTCTAAAGAAGAACAAAACCTGGATATTAGACCTATTACCCAAAGGAAAAAAAGTATTGTAGAATAAGTGTGTGTATAGAATAAAAGAAGAGTTTGATGGGAGCAAAAGATATAAGGCTATGTTAATGGTCAAATGATTTTAGCAACCACGCGAGATCGACTACACAAAGACGTTCTCACCAATGGTAAAGATGACTACCATCAGAATGGTTTGAGTATTGTTGCAGCTGAAGACTTATATCTGAAATAGCTAGTTGTGAAGACTGCTTTTCTTCACTGAGATTTCAAGGAAAAGATCTATATGGACAAACAGAACAATTCGTTATTCCAAGAAAAGAAAATTTAGTGTACATGCTTCAAAAGAGCTTATATGGGCTGAAGTAGACACCAAGATAATGGTACAAAAAGTTTGAAGATTTCATATGCAAGAATGAGTTCAATAAATGTGAGATGAATCACTACTACTACATTAAGAGGTTAGACAAGTTCTTGCTTTATGTTGACGATATGTTGATTGTAGGAGCAGGAATACCAAAGATTGATAAGTTGAAAAATCAACTATCAAAGGAATTTGAAATGAAATACTTGAGAGCAGCAAAGCAAATCCTTGGCATGAGGATTACTCGGGATAAATCTAAAAGGATCTTGGAGTTATCGCAAGAGAAGTACATCCAGAAGGTTTTGAATCGATTCATTATTCAGAATGCGAAGCCAAGAGAGACTCCATTGGGTAGTCATTCTAGGTTATCTAAAGAGTAGTTTTCAAAATTTGATGAAGAGAGGGAGTGCATGAAAAATGTATCATATGCATCTGCAGTTGGCAATTTAATATATGCTATGGTATTGTACCAGACCAGACATAAATTTATGTTTAACCTAGGAGAGAAGCATTGGGAAGCCATGACGTGGATTCTAAGATACTTAAAAGGTACTTTAAACATAGTCCTTTACTTTAAGAAGAATGAACTAATTTTACAGGGATACTTAGATGTCGAAATGGGAGGAGATTTCATCGCAAAGCACATCGATGTTTTCACACTTGGAGGAACCGCAATTAGTTATGTCTAGACTACGTAAGAGTGCCTCGCTATTCACCATTGAAGCCAAGTATATGATAGTTTGAAGGTGCAAAAAGATGATATGACTAAAGAATTTTCTACGGAATTAGAAAGAATAAATTAGTAGCACTCTCTCGCGATAATGCCATCCACCTAACAAAGAATTCAGTTTTTCATGCAAGGATAAAACATATATAGCTACGATATCATCACATCAGAGGACTAATGGATGATAGAACTCTACAGTTGGAGAAGATTCTTGGGATAAAGAATCTTACAGATATATTGATAAATGTGGTGACCATGTCAAAACTGAGGTTAAACATGATCTCAGTTGGCCTCCATAAATTATGATGATGGATGAGTCGCACTAGTAGCATTAGTGAATCTACATGAAGGAGCATATTGAGAGAAATGTTCGAGCATAATAGTTAATGTATTAAAAAAAAGAAATTGACTTGAAGTGAGAGATTGTTAAATGTGGAGTTAAATTCCATATGTTTTTTTTCTTTTTTATCAAAGTTAGATAGTCATCAAAATTGAATTATTCCACATTTGAAATTCAAAATTGGTGGCTAGATAGTCAATTAAAATGATTTCTCCTCCAAATCTACTCTTTCATCTTAGCCTATAAAAGAGGAGGAAATCTATGGGAAGAGGCATCCAAAAAATTTGTATCTTCTCCTAAGCTTATTATAAGAGAAATATATGAGATCCTAGTGGTGGATATGACAAGATGTCTAACCATGTAAATCTTCTTGTCCTTTTTCTGGTGTGTGTGATTGTGTTATTTACTTTTCTCTCTCTCTTCTCTTAAACTCCCAATAGATTACTCTAACAGCTAAATAGGCATTGCAGTAAATTTTTAACCTAATTAAAGGTTCAAGGAAAGTCATATAATATGAGATAGAGTTCACATTTATATTAAGATATGCTTCTCTTATATCAACCCTCAAAAAGAAAAATACCATAGATTTTTATGTGACTTAATAGATTAGTTGAGACCTGCTTTAGCATCTTTTGATATAAATGAATTTTTATTTTATTGGAAGAGCTGAAAGAGTTGACATTAAGATGAATTATTTCATGCAAAATTGGGACCAATAATTTGGTAAGAGAAGGAACTTTGATAAAGGGGATAATTTAAAGAATAAAAGTTCAGATTAATAACAATATGTATAAATAGATGCAATCTAATATTCAATTATGTAAGTAGTGTAGAAAAAGATATTTTGGGTAGTGTCTTTTTGTTTTAAAAAAAAATCTTAAATGTTGGGAAGTAGGGGATTCCAAGATGTATTGGTATTTGGAGAAAAGTAATATGTCATAAGGGTTTGAAGGATAAGCTCAATAAAAGAAGTTTTGAAAGTTAATAAAGTCTATATTTTAGGGGAAGTTGTCATGAAACTGCAGAAAATATGGAAAATCAACTAGTGCACCTCGTGAAATTAAGGAATCTAGAAGTGGTTATATGTATCATTTTGATGTTTAATTAATTTGGTATGATTTTGGTGCTCCACATTTGCTTATTTATGAATATTTTGTTGCCCATTTTATTAGTTAAAATTATGTGTTTTTGTTGACCTCCACATATGTGTCATAAGTCAAGTCAGGCCTACAAATCGAAATGGACTTGAGGTGATGCCGCAAATCGGCTCAAAATGCACGCCATCAAAAAATGGTCGAAATGACCGATCGATGAATGTGACTTTCGAGTCGAACGCCGAAATTGATCGTAATATAAATATAAAGCGATCAACCGCTAAGAGATCGAGCTACATGCCGACGTACATATCGCGCCGGTAGTCGCGGATATCGCCGAACGCACTCGCTACGAAATTGATCACGCCGCTTTCATAACATCAAAATTATCAAATGATCGCGGCTCGAGACGAGTCTATGCAAATGTCGAATGATTGAAAGTGATAGTGCGTAAATCGAGGCTGAAATGCACTGGACGTCATCGAAAATGATCGAAACGACCTCCGATCGATGAACGGACTTTGCCATCGCATTCAAAACATCGAAACTGGTTAGAATATAAATATTGCATAACCTGATGATCAACCGATCAAACGATCGAGTCGTCAATGCGCCTGCACGCATATCAAAGTCAGGAGGCGCCGACGCAAGCCAAACGACCTCCGTTCGTGAAATTGATTGCTCTGTTAGCTTTGAAATGTCAAAATCTATCAAATAAGACTGTTCGCACTCAATTAGCATAATGTCGAATGTCGAAAGCGGCGGCGCCCATTTTGAGGAAACCAATTTGACACCGATTTGAACCAAACAACCGACGAAAATGGATCGCGTTGCGCGTCGAACATCGAATAACCTTCAATTGATATATATATTGACTATGTGAGTTTACTGGCGTAAAATTCACATTAAAATCAAATAAATCATTGATTTAAAATCCCAAATTCTAAATCTCCAAATCTTTTATTCCTATTCTCAACGGCGATCAACACTCTTTCACGCTGAGCGTCTGCTCCCTACGCAGAAGCAAGTTTCCACGTTCGATCCTCTCTTACGCTGAGAGGCGACGAGTTTCGGCCCTCCTTCACAGATGTTCTGAACGTTTCCTCAGACTCTCCCTCTTCTCCAAACCGACAAGGACTCTCTCATTCGGTTTTCTTGCCTAAAACCGCAGGAGATTTTGCTCCCTTCTCCAAAATCAGTTTTCTTTCCTCCTCCAAACCGAAATAGGGTAAGAATTCTTCCTCCCCTTTCCTCTTCCTCCTTCTCTTCTTCATTCTCTCCATTTCCCCCTCAAAATTCAAAACTGAATATCACTTTTCATTTCTCCTCCTTCCCTCATTCTTCTTGGCCGATGATCTCTTCCTAATTCCCTCACTTTCCCAAAACCGAAATTCCCAATTTTTCAAATCCGAAAATTTCCTCATTTTTCCTAATCCGAATTTCAAACTCGCTTGTGAATCTAAAATTTCGCCAAATCGAAGAACATCGCCAAGAGGTTCTTCTTTGATTCGACGTCGACTCCTCAGATTATCCTTCCATCTGCCACGCCGGGAAGAACACCGTCAAGGTGGTTCTTCTTCGGTTCTCCGCCTCCTTCCATCAACTTTCCCAACCTTCTTACATCGAGAGAAGCAACACCGTCAAGAGTGTTCTTCTTCGACGTCACATTCCTTGCATTACCTCTTCAAATTCCATACCAAAGAAGAACACCAAGAGGTTATTTCTTCTTTTACATATCCAACCCCATCTTTTGTTCTTTGCAAAAAATGAGTCAACATGTGATATGTGAATGTTGATATATATACATGTTTGTGTTTCTTTGCGGGTTCAAGGCCTCGTGCTCAGAGGGCGAGATGAAAATGGTGCGAAGACAGCCGCTTATGCTCATAAGTAAGCGATCGAAAAGCCAACATCCGTTAGATGTCGCTCCCCCAAGCGAATGTTTAAATTTTCTAATTTCTAAACTTAGAAAAAATGAAATGAATACACTTTCAGATTTCTCTTTGAGGTTTCAAGACCGCACGAGAAAGCCAAAACACTCGATGTAGTCATGCGGATGATGGAGGTCGCCAAAAATTACGCCAAATCTTTGGCTTAGAAAAATGAGATGAAATGAAGCTTAAGAACGTTAAGTAAAACCTACGCTAATTTTAAACTAAAAGCCAAACAAAAAAATAGGAGAAAGTAAAATGACATATAACAAACATAAAAGTAAAACAAAAAAGGAGGAGAAAATGAGAATTATTTGAGGGATAAATCTTCTTTAAAATAACAAACTAAATTATCCTTTGAACTCAGAGCTTCAAAACAAAAATTGTCGTTTGAGCGAACTCTTCAGACAAACAGACAGAATGTGATACCAAATAAAAATCTACAAAAGTCATAGGGTTTCCTTCAATAAAAAATTAAGGAATTTTATTCTAATTATGATATTCAAAATCAATGATTTCATTAATTAGATGAAATTAGCTAAGCTATAAATTCCTATACGTGTTCTGACATGAGATTTAAAGTAATGCGAAAATTCGCGGCTAAATTGGAATAAAATGAAAATACAAAATCAATCTCATAATTCAGAAATAAAATTACCTAAATTCTCAAATACACCCGCAGGGCCCCGACACTGTGTTGAATGCTTAAATTCAAGTGTCGGAGGATGTTGCGGTTGCTTCTGCTTTTGGACTGACGGTTAATAAAATCTAAAATCTATAATAAGAGTTTCAAATTGAAATATCTCGAGAAATCGATTTTGTCGGACGTAGATCTAATCCTCTGTTAGTAGCTAAACAGAGTTGACAGGATATAGAACTCTTAAATATATTCAAATTAATCAATTTTTCAAATCAAATTGAGTGTCAATCTAAAAATTGCTTAAATGAAACTCTATCACTAAAAACTTAAATCAAGCTCAATCCATCCATCTTCTGCAACTGTTTGTCGGGAGTGGCAAACTAAGAAAACTCTAACTCACAAAGGAGCTAATGTCAAATCAAGTGTTCTGCTATGTTCACTCTCAATCAATCTCACGCTAAGAAGCGACGTACTGTCCTCGAGGCTTGGCCAAGAGCTCCACAGATAAAAGCAGCACGACTCTAATCCCGTGGTTTGGCTGGCCGTTTCCATTATATTACGATCACGATCAGAAATTCAGATGCTCCCAATGGCTCCGCTTTGAGTGAATCATAGTAGATACTGATAACAAATAACCATCGCTTAAGGTAGACTTAAGACCGTCTCCTGAGACAAACACCACCGCCCAAGGATTTCTTGACATAACCCATGTGTTGCCGGGATTCTTCGGTCCGTCGATCTATCCGACTAAGTAGAGGACCGCTGACGGGATTGAACCATGGGATCTAGACGCACGCCATCATTCCCCAACCATGGGTTTAAGCCAAAATTATAAATTTCATAATCTAAAGGATGAAACTCCACATGCTGCTACTATACGCTTTGCATTAAGCGATCGAACGACTAGCCTTAATCGAAAGTTCTCTCTCATTTATTGAGAGGAGTAATTAACTATAGGCTTGCGCTATAAACAAGCATTTAAAGTCCTCACAAAATGAGGGCAAAATCTCTGGGTAGTGTTTTATCTACTATTCTATCTACCTTCTGAAAATTACACAGACACATTTAAATCACACTCTCTTCAATTCAATATTGTTGAGAGGTCGGTGGCGAATTTTTAGAGCCCACATATTTTTGACGACTCGATTAGGGATAATATTCTCTTTCCATCTTTGGCTAGTCATATATATGTTATAATAATAATAAAATTTTTGAAAATTCAAAATAATGAAATGGTGATTTATGTGTGTAATAAATTCAATATAAGATTTTATGTAGAATGAATCATTATAAAGTATATCTTTATTACATCATTATTTTGTTCCGTAGTACCTCTATATCTTGAAAGTATGTGGTGAAATAATAATTGTTAATTACTAATCCCCATCTTTCACTTTTACAGAGTGGATCTACAAAGCACTCCTTTCACTCGCGGTGCTAACATCCGCTCAACGCGCCATCAATACAGATGTCGGCTACCATTCAATTTGGTAGCTTGAATTTCTCATCGTGAACTCCTGAAGTACCCACCCATGGTACATTCGTCGAGGCCATGGAAGGCCTCAAGTTACTAAAGCTCCTATTAGCCATGTTCGTCAATCGCTCAATCAATAAGCTTCAAGGAGTTCTCCGACGAGAACTTGTTTAAAAGGCTCAATCTAAAGCCCCATGACTGAAAAGTCGTTGGGCAAACTGTGTCTTTAATGCCTCGTGGTACCACTACTTCGCCGATTGAACCTCTTGTACCTGGAAAACATGATCATGGAGCTTCCTCATAAGGAAGAAAATTAACCAGGAGACAGAAAGAAGGAGAAAAGCCGAGAGGCTCAGATCCCTTTGAACGACTCCAAGGAACAAGATACTACCGCGAGTATCCCTACCCACAATAATTTTGACAACCTAAAGTGGGTAAAAAGGAATAGCTCTATGAAAATAAATCCTTTGGAACCAACCACGCCAAGCTCCACCACCAGGAGATACAAACACTATGCTTGGATACATAAAGTTCTCAAAGTAGCTGGGCAGAGCTAATGAAAAGAAGATTTCAGAGGCCTGTGGTGATGGAAAATACTGAAGCTCCACCAAGAAAATTGTAATCTCTTCTGGTAACTAGCCATCGAGCTCAGTACGCTTCGCATGGTGAGCATCGGAGTGTGTGACACTTGGACCGCATGTCCAAGAATCCGCTGCTAAAAGGTCCCAGCGAAAGGGTAAACAGATATGGAGGCCAAGGCCCCGCAATGAAATTTTGAATAATGGAATATGTGTGACATCTGATACATATACTCAAATCAAAAATAACTCATCGTTGATACGAAGGATATCACCATGGTCGACACCCTGAGAATCCTCTGGGATCCCCCATGCGATTCACCCCTACAAGAGAAGGCGGCGTTGATCGTGGTCCTTAATAGAAGTGTTTATTCGACATTGAACCATAGATCCACCGGAAACGCCGATCAAAATTCGTGCAAGAAGAAAATAATGAAGAAGACACTATGGAAGTAGAAGTTGTCTATATGATTAGAGATATATGAACTCTCACACCATCTGAAAATGAATCCGGAACTTGGACCTGAATTCAACATTTATGAATAAGAGTCTTCACGTAAGTAAATAGGATGGATCTTTGATCTTTTGAAGATGAAGAAGAAGAAGACCGTAATGAAAAGAGATCATGGGTAAGTTGCATATGGTTAAACCAGAAATGATCGCCATTACACGCTTTTATAGCCGACATCCCCAACAACAGTTGTCTCTGCAAATGCACAAGAGAAGGACAGTCAAGTTCTCCCCTTGAAAATGAGCAAGGAGCATAACAACAATAAGAAATAGAAGAAGAAGAAGAAGAAGAAGATCGATTGATGTCATGGCGCAAATAGAGCAAAAAAGAGAAATGCAGCGTCAAATGGAAGGTCAAAGATAAGGAGATTACACAGCTTGGTACCAAGATGGATAATATGATGGTATAAATGAACATCATGATGGAGATGTGCGTAAGAATATCACATCAAGTGCAAAGACTGTTTGTCTTAATCAATAAAATAATAATACAACTTCTATACCACCAGCCATTGTGGTATCTCAAGCTCCTACAGTACATGCTACTCATGAAGCGAGGAACGAAGTTAACCCACTACCTCTCCAGGTGACAATTCAAAATCCGGCTATTACACCTGGAATGGTAACAACTGCTCAGTTAGAAACAATAATCAATGAAAAGATAAAAGCATAGCCTGAAGGCTGGTCGGTGAGTAAGGGTCGCTTACCCAAATTGAATATGACCAAGTGTCGACTAAAAGTTACTCGGTTAAATTTAATACTTTCAATGGGCTTGGTAATCCAAAGCAACATTTAGCCCAATTTAAAGCTACTTATGGTAACACAGGAGGGAATGACACCGCTTTTAATTTGTCAAGATGACCTCACCGCCAATGGTCGAATTGTCAAATGATTCAGTTAAAACATTTACTGAATTAGAGACTATATTTGTGAAGAGGTTAGCTGGTAACCGAGAAAATTACAATCGCTGACCTTGCCTTGCTGAAAAGGAGGAAAGACGAGTTAGTGACAAAATTCATAAGTCAAAGTATGAAAGTATGAAATAATTGGAGGAAGAACATGCGATCCAATTGTTAATGGGCAATATGGATGATAAAATGACATCATTTCTATGCATGGTGTCGATTGCAACATTCCAGGACTTGCTCGATGGGGTGGCTAAATTTAAAATTGAATCGCCCTAAGTCTAAAGTCTATGCAGATAAAGCAAAGAGAAATAAACCTTCAGACTTAAGAATAAATGAAATTCATGCCGCTTTCTATAGCTCAAATGACGAAAAGCGGGTGATATACAATGTGGATAAAGGAAAGCAGCCAATGTATAATGATGATAAGGGAAAGAAGTATGTTTATTCTAATCCACATACCAAAATTAATATTAGGAGGCAATGACAAACCCCAAACATTTTCAAGTGGTGGGGAGCGTCCAAAACAAGCAATAAAAGATGATGAGCGAATGCGGTCATCTCTTAAAGAAAAGATGAGCAAAGAGTATTCTTTTATAAGGGACAGTGTGGCTAAATTATTTCGAATCAAAGTGGTTTACAATACCGTAAATTAAAAGGCGAAGTCGATCAAGTCAAGAATCCAAATTATTGTCCCTATCATCGGATGATCAGTCATCCTATCGAAGATTGTTATGTCTTCAAAGATTAGCTAGAAAGGAAGTATCGACGAGGTGAATTTACACTATTCGACAGTATTTTAGTCAGCCCAAAAAGAGAGTCTACAAGGATGATTACGTCTTCTTCCATATCATCCAGCAAAGAACAGAAGGAGAAATCAGTTCATATTGAAGAATGACAAACAATAATCTCCAAAAAGACTGTGAAGATGCTGAAGCAATAAAAAACATCCCTAGTGTTAAGTGAAAATCACCACTTGAACTTATATTGGACTTAAGAGAGATGCTTAAACCAAGTATTTGGGCTTCTCAACGACATTCGATAAGTGCTATTCACATGAGAAGTTACTAAACGCAGGCCTCATAAATCAAAGAAGCTGACTAAGAAAAGGAAGATCAAGAAGAGAATTACAACTCAAAAGATCATTAACAATCTAGAGGAGTATCACCAGCCGGCAAGACAACCATTTAGGCTTTCAGACTTCATGCCTAAACTTTGCATTGCTGAATCAGATAAAAAAGATAATGGTGAATCTTGTCCAGTAGAGACATGCCTAATCATCTGCGTGATGTCATATATTCTTCAATATTAGTTCAAATGACAATGTGACAGACGACCAACATCACAATTCTTGTCGAAAGCAAGAAGATCTGGAGCTAACATCCGAATTTTGTTTAATGACTCAACAAGACAATAATAGATGAAGATCTCTTTCTCGACGGAGAAGAGTCAATTCGATATCATCATCATGAAACATATGACGTTAAAAATGAGTCTAGCCATTTTGGCCAATCTTCCGAATAAGAAGGGAACTTGAAGAAACTACCTCTCAAAGAATGAAAAGGTGATTCAAGTTCAATTGAGAAGTGGTAAAGTCTTACCACCTTCATCAAAGAAGGGAAATACAAATAAAGACAAAGGTAAACAAATTGAAGTCAACGAGGATATCATTCCCAAAATCTAGGATAAAGCCTAAATCAAGCGAGAAGATAGATTATAATATTCTATCACATCTGAGAAAGATTCCTGCACAACTGAGTATGTATGAGGCTCTCTTGATATCAAAAGACCTCCGAGAAATTTTGATACAAGCTCTCAAAGACCCGAAGAGTTATGAAGCTTACTTTGCTAAAAAAAATGCATGACTTAAGCATTGCAAACTCAAGATCTCCCAGTAATCATATTTTTTGAAGAAGATCTTATGTTGGAATGACAGATCACAACCGCTCCTCTATATGTTACCGCAGAGAGTGATGGCATCTCTCGATATTGATTGAGTTCTTCTATCAATCTTATGAGTCTAAAGGTATTAAAAGAATTATCACTTGATATCCAACATCTTGGGAGAGATAAGTTGATGGTTCATGGTTTCAATGAAAAGGGGCAGAAAATTTTGGGTTCTTTTATTCTCTCGCCAAGTTCGTGGATTTATATACGCAAGTTTCATGTAATCGATGTCGATACATCATTTAGAGCTCTCTACTGCATGTAGAGGTACATGGTCCCATCAACTATGCATCGTGTATGAAGTACCTAAAAGAAGGAGAAGAATTGAATTCGTCTACAACCATTCTCCATCAATGAAGAAAAGATCTATGAAGATGCGAAATATTTCATCCCTAAAGAGTCCAAGCCAACAGCCTCTTGAGCATCCACTTCGTGAACTAAAAGCAATTTCAAAAACTAAAAGAGCGAAAAGAGAAAGAAGGCAAGGCAATGCCAACTCTCCCTAAAGCACTTGATTCATCTAAATTAAGAAAATCGCCTCATTTAGGAAGTGTCATGAAGAAGAAGAAGAAGATATTCTGTCAAACCTAAGGGAACTTATAAGCTTTCAAGAAAGATGAGTATGAAACAAGTGATTAGCATTATGATTTTGAATCTACCTATGGAAATAGAGTTCGGTCATCAAGGAGGATAAATCACTTGTCGTGATGACTCTCAAAATTATACCCATCCCTCAGCATTTCAAAGAAATCACCCATGAGGTTCATAATATTGAAGAATTGATAACATTCTATGTGTGCCGCTGAGAGTGGAAGATGAACTCTATTTTACAAATCTGAAGAGTCACAGCCTCAAAATTTTGAGCAGTTTGCTCAACATGAAAATTCTGATGAGATAGTACCAACAAGAATACCAATATACTATCCATAGAAATTACGAAGAATGATGCATAAGCTTGGAATTCATATTGGAACTACTAAACATAAGACTCAAATCTTTAACAAGATGTAGAGCCAAAGAAGTCCTCAGACATCAAGAAGAAGTGATAAGTTTATCACTAAAGGTTTGAGGTTCATCCGCAAATCTTATCAAGATAGAGTATTTTATAATATAATAGAAACTGATATCGAGAGTCTTAGTGATGAAGAAGATGATTCCCATGAAATTCTTCTTAAAAATGATGAAGAAGTAGAAGCCAAGCCCTCACCTGAAGAACTCGAAGATGATAGACAAATAGCTACTATGGATGAACTTAAAGAAGTCAACTTAGGAGTTAAGGATGATCCCCATCGAACTGCCCTTCTACCATGAGAAAGTTGAAGAGCTAAAATGCTACTTTGTGAATTGGGGATTGCTTTCTGGACATATTCGAAATGCTGCTTATCCTCGATGTAGCGCTCATAAACTATTAAACTGCATAACGCCCATTAAATAAGCTCCTAGGCGAATGAGATTGGAGATTGAAGAACAAGTAATTGCAAAAACTAAGAAGTTGATCGAAGCAAGCTTTATCCGGGAGGAGAAGCATGCAGATTGGATAGCCAACATTGTCCCAGTTAGGAAAAAGAACGGCCAAATCCGTCTCTACATTGACTTCCGGGACCTAAATAAGGCGTGCCCAAAAGATGACTTTCCGCTTCCAATATCAGAACTATTGGTGGACAACACTTCCAACTATGACATATTTTTATTCATGGACGGATCGTCGGGATACAACCAAATCAAAATGGCACTTGAGGATGAAAAATATACATCGTTCAAAACAATTATTGGCATCTATTGTTACACGGTCATGCCTTTTGGCTTGAAAAATACTGGAGTTACATACCAAAGAGCCATGACGCGTATTTTTGATGAGTTAATTCATCAAAAAAGTGGAATGTTATGTCGACGATTTGGTAGTAAAAAGCTTGAATCTTGAAAACCATTTCGAAGATTTGAGAATTGTATTGGAGAGAATCAGAAAATATGATTTCAAGATGAATCCTCTAAAATGTGCATTTAGGGTATCCTCTAGAAAATTTCTCGAGTACATTGTACATCACAAAGGTATTGAAATAGATCCTGCCAAAATCAAGGCAATTGTGGAGATGCCTCCGCCGAAGAGTTTGCGTCAGCTTCATTCTTTACAAGGACAACTCGCATTCATCCATCGATTCATATCAAATCTATCAGGATGTTGTCAACCATTTGCAAGGTTGATGAAGAAGGATGCTCCATTCAAATGGGACAAGGAGTGCCAAGAAGTCTTCAATAGCATTAAAAGTTACATGTTAAATCCACTAATCCTTGCAGCGCCTACTCCTTGGAAGCCCTCATACTATACACAGCTGCATTATAAGAGTCCATTGGAGCATTATTGGCACAACACAATGAATAAAGTAAAGAGAATGCTCTTTATTATATCAATCAAAGGCTGATTGGAGTAGAAATGGGATACTCTCCGATAGAGAAGTACTGTTTAGTATTGATCTTTGCAGTCCAAAAGCTTCGTCACTATATGTTATCTGACAAGATTACCCACATCTTAAGGATTGACCCGTTGAAATACTTGATGACAAGACCAACATTGACATGTCATTTGGCAAGATTGACAGTATTATTTTTACAATTCGATATCACATATGTTCCACAGAAAGCAATGAAGGGATAAGTCTTAGCTAATTTTCTAGCTGCATATCATATCCATGCAGAATCTTCTCTTAATGACGATTTGCTCGATGAGCAAATTATGCTCATTCATGAAAGAAAAAATCACAAATTTGGGAAATGTACTTTGATGGAGCCTCATCGATCAAACAAGTCCAACATTTAAATTTCCCAAGAGCAAAAGCAGGAATCGACATCGTCTTTATAACACCAGAAGGAGGGATAATGAGACGATCATATGGAGAGAGCCAAGAACTAATAATGAAGGCGAATATGAAGCAAGGATGTGTCTTGAAGAAGCTATTTTCATGTATTCAAAACTTATATATTTTTGCATTCTCAGCTTATTATAAATCAAGTACTTGGCATCTATAGAATCAACAAACTTGAGTTAGCTTTCTATCACAAGCGAGTTCTCGAGCTTATAAAACGGATACCAAATATCATACTAACTCGAGTCTCTCGATCCGAGAAAGTAAAGCCGATTGCTCGGTGAAATTAGCTAAGGAAATTGCAATTATGAATGGTGATTATGTCATGATCATCGACGATAAGTTTTAGAGCCAAGAAAAGTATCAATCCCCGCAGTGAGAGATTATCAAATCCACCCCAGATGCGACTCGTTGCTCCTCATACTCCCAAAATTAAAGAAGTTGTACCAAGAAGAGCTAAGAATGACATTGCCTCAGAAAAATAGTGTAAAGCCTTTATGGTAGAAGAGTCACGTGATTGGAGGCAACTCTTCATCGACTATTTTAAAGAAGGCAAATTACCAAGTAATAAATCACTGGCAGCTTAAATCAAGAAGAGAATGTTATGATATGCTTTCGTCAACAACACTCTATATCGTAGATCATTCGAACAAATGTGCCTATGATGCCTAAATATAGATGAAGGTACCAAAGTGATGGTTGAAGTTCATGAAATACTTTATGGTACACATCGTAGTCCCAAGATGCAAAGATCAAAAGGATGAGTTATTATTGGCCATATATGGTGAGAGACTGTATTAATCACGCTAAGAAGTGTCATGAGTGTCAAGTACATGGGAATCTCATTCACCAACCTCCTAATTCACTACACCCAATGATAGCATCCTGGTCATTCGAATGTTGGGGTATAGATGTAATTGGACCAATTGATCCATTGTCATCAGCTGGACACCGCTTCATCCTAGCAACGACTGATTATTTTTTCAAGTGGGCTGAAGCTGCTCCATTTAAAGAAGTTACTGCTGATTAAGTAATCAACTTCTTCACGTATAATGTGGTTTATAAATTTGGAGTGTCACGCCGAATAATTTCTAACAATGACACAACCTTTAAAAGTGCAAAGATTTATAGATTCGTGACCAACACAAAATTGATTGACGATTATCTTCAATATACAATCCAAGAGTAAATGATTTGGCGGAGGCCTTCAACAAGACATTAGGTCAAGCTGCACAAGATGATTCTCACTAAAAATAAAAGAGATGACATACCAAACTAGAGACACAAGCGTATCGAACTACCTACAAGACATCACTAAAGCCACTCTATTCATTGGTATTTAGAATCAAGTTCTTCCGCTAAGTTGAGTTGTCTTTACTTGAGTAATCATCATCAATACATCTAACTAAGATCAAAATGCTCTTTGAGAATGGAGGAACTTCGATCGATGAAATTAGATCAAGCTCATCAAAATGGAAGTCTATCGAGCAAAGATGTTCAGGCTTTTGACCATACACGGCCCTCGAACTTTCGAAGGAGAATTGGTCCGGCCGGAAGACCAATTATTCTCAATCAAAATTTGGTGGCAAATTTGAGCCTAATTGGGAAAGCCCTTTTGCTATTGAGAAAGTGTACCAAGGAGGGTCATATCAACTCATTGACTTGAAAGGTGAAAGACCAATGACGTCAATTAATGATGGATACTTGAAAAAGTATTATGCATGACTACCACATTCTCGAGGTACAATAGAAATCCCCCTGCATGATAGGGGACATTTTTTTACTATATCTATTTAGGTCGACATCGCGCTTCATGCTGAGATTCCTAAATAAATATACTCACCCGTTATTCATTTTGATTTTAGGATAAAGGATTATAAGATGAAAAATAATTTGAAGCATTATTTTATGATCAGATTGGGATATTTAAAGAATGTTAATAAAATAATTTTAAAAGTAAGTTACAAGATTTTAGGATTTGAGATGCTTATGAGAAAGTTAATATTATTATGTGGGATTAAATTACAAAAAATGTGCTCGGAGAATAAAAAAAGTCTCAGTTAATAAAAAAGTTGGCGGTGAAGTCAAAATATATAAAAAAAATATCAAAAATAAGAAGTTTTGTTATAAAAATTAATTTAGATTTAAAAGCTTAGAGAATTAAGAAAGAGCAGATTTAATAGAATTCTAAGAAGTAATATGTTATGCAATGAATTCAACATCAAGTGATTTATATAATAGATTAAATACTAAAGAGAGCGAAAGATGTATGTATAAGTTAGACAAACAAAGAGATAAGATAATTAAAGATTTAATTCAACTGAAATATATTAAACATGAAGATTATAAAGTATTTTTTTAAAAATAATAATTAACATAAGTGGATGAGAAATTTTGATAAATTTTTCAATAAAAGTTATGAGAATATGATTGATTTTAGTGATCTTAGCTAAATAAAAATAAATATTTTATTTTGATCGTATTAATAATAATCAAGTTGAGAGGCTTTAAAGAAAATGAAGTGTGAAAAAAAAGCACAAGTGTGAAAATGCTTAGAAAATCAAAGATTTTCTTAGCTTACTAATCTATTTAAAATTATTTTAAAGATTAAAAGATCAGATGAGTGAAGAAAGAGTTTATTTGTTCTATTTTTAAGAATAAGTGATGCAAGAGTATACAAATTATAGAAGAATTAAGTTAATGTGTTATATATTAAAATTGTAGGAGAGAGTAATTGAGCATAGGTTACAACAGGATATAAATTTTTCTCAAAACGCTTTGTATTTATGGGTAGGTCTACTATGGATGTTATGCATTTGTTGAGAGATTTGATGGAGAGGTATAGGAAAGTAAAGAGGATCTATATTATATTTGTTGATTTAAAGAAAGTATATGATAAAGTTTCAAGATAAGTGCTTTGGATAGTTCTAGAAAAGAAAGGAGTTAATATTGTTTATATTCAAGTCATTAAGGATATGTACACTGGAGTTTTTATTTATTTTCAAACACAAAGTGGATTCACCAATTATTTTTCTATTTCAGTTGGATTACATTAAGGGTCAGCTTTAAGCTCTTATCTTTTTTGTTTTAGTTATGGATGCTCTTACTAGACATTTACAAGAGGATGTACCTTGATATATTGTTTTTGCTGATTGTATTTTTCTTGTTGATAAAATTTGAGAGAGAGTTAAAAAAAAACTTGAATTATGGAAGTCAACCTCAGTGTTTAAAGGCTTTTGTAAGAGTAAATCTAAAATTGAATGCATGGAGTATAATTTTAGTTTTATAAGATCCAGTGGCAGAGTAGTGACAATGACTAATCAAATTATTAAAAAGAGTGAATATTTTATATATCTCAGGTCTATTTTTCATTGATATAGATGAGGATGTTATTAGTAGAATTCAAGTTGGATTGTTGAAGTTGAGGAATGCATCAGACTTGTTATGTGATAGGAAAGTACTGCTTAGACTATGGGAAAATTTTATAAGATGGTGGTGAGACTTGCAAATGCTTTATGAGAATGTTAGTCGATAAAAGAGAAGCATAAGTTTAAGTGTTATAGAGACGAGGATGCTTAAGTGGATGAGTGACTTTACACTTAGAGACAAAATAAGAAATGAATATATATTGAAAAGGTTGGAGTAACTCCAGTGGTAGATAAGATTAGAGAGAGTTGTCTTAATTTGTTTGGTTAGATAGAACATTGACCGTTTGATGACCCAATTAGGAGAGTAGATGTATTAAATTTGGCCAATGTTAAGAAAGGTAGAGGTAGATATAAAAAAGCTTGGTTATAAAGTATAAAAATTGACTTTATTTTATTAGGATTAAAGGAGAATATGACACTTAATAGGACACATTGGAGAAAAAAGATTCATGTAGTCAACTCTATGTAGCGGGATAAAGACTTATTGTTGTTGTTGTTGCACATTTTAATCTAGCTCTAGCATTAGTGTATTATATAATAGTTTTCATTTTTTTGTATTATGCAATAAATTATTTTATTTGTATAACATACATGTTTGCTTCTGAAAGTGATAATATAATTTTATAAGGTGAAAGCATAGCATATAATGACTTTAGAAAATATGATTTTGAAGCATACAAACTTGAAATTAAATGATTGAGGTTCATTTTTGTTTTTTCTTAGAAACAAAGTTATTTTTCATTTCTCTAATAAAAAAACTAACCAAAATGATTTACTTTTCTTACTTTCTACTTCCTACTTATTCTTACATACAATGAATTTGAGGAAAATTCAATCATATTCATAATAAAATTATTTACTTTTGAGTTCGACATCAATTCCATAAATAATTTATTCAAACACAATGTTATTGATGGATAACGATCATCGTATCATATAAATTAGCTTCTAGACATATTTCTTGCATAAGAATCACTCAAGCATTGTCAGTTTTGTAATGAGGGACTCATTTGCAAAATTGATTGCAAGTTCTTGAGTGATCTTTATGCATTGGTGCATTAAGTAACAAACATTTTCTTAAACTCAACAAGTAAAGTTATATGCCTAGAAGGAGATGTGAGAATTACCTTAAAGCATACTCTTTGAAGGTAATGAAGAAGATACGCCACCACTGAGTATTATCAAGGTCTATTAGTAAGGTTATTGGCTCAAAGTAAGCAACATGAAATGCTGGGTCAGACTTTCCTTTGTAGGATCCCAAATGAGAAAGTTTAAACTTAGGTGGTAGTATTACTTCAACAATTTCCATAGAGAACACATTCATTAGCTTAAGATTTCCTTCTCAAATGGAGATAATGTCTCATCATCCTTGCTTTGGAATGAGGTGTCATATAAGTTAGGTGTTGAAGATAGTGCTTGGGTATTACGCCTCACTCAATCATGTCGGCTCTCATTTTGAATTTGACTTTGTGGGCTCCGAAAATTCGCCACCGACCACTTTATGAAGAGAGTAGATTTATGTCAGGTAAATTTTCAGAAGGCAGATGAAACAGTAGATAAGACACTACCCAGAGATTTCACCCTCATTTTGTGAGGACTTTAAATCTGTTTCAAGTTTCTATGAAGCGTAACCATAGTTAATTACCTCCCATAATGAGAGAACTTTCAATTAAGACTAGTGTTAGATCAATGCGAGCGATAAGAAGAATACGCGAGTTTTAGAATTTAAATTTATGAAATTCATCATTATTAGCTTAAAGCAGATGGTTGGAGAATAATGATGCGTCTGATCAAGATCACATGGTTCCATCATCCCTGATTGTCGTGGTCCCTACTATTTCAATGAGGAGAGACCTAACTGACGAAGGATTCTTGTCAGGAGCTATGGGTTGTGTCGTTTAAGAGAACCTTGTAGACATGGGGTGATGTTTGTTTAAGGAGATAATTTTAAGTCTACCTTAGCTAATAGAGAATTTTTTGCCTTATCAAGTGCACCCTATGGTTCACATCTCAAATGGCAGAGTCATTGGAGAACATACTGCCACAATCACATAATATAATGGTGTTTGGCGACAACCACCATCGAGGACTTTGAACCAATTATACGCGATTAGCTTGGCCAGCCAATCGAGGAGACACGCCATCCTTACTTGCACGAAGTTTGATTGAGAGTGAACATAATAGAACACTTGATTTGACATTGACTCCTTTTTGAGCTAGAGTTTTCTTAATTTGCTACCTACGACAAACAGTTACGGAATGTGGATTGATTGAGTTTTGCTTTAAGTCTTTAAAGATTGAATTTCATTTAGGCATTTAGAACTTGATAATTTATCCAAATTTATATTTATATTGATCCTTAATTTTGATTAATTTGATTCAAGCTTGCAAATACATTTTGATGGTAAGTATCCCCTCCGGTTGAAATCTTCATTTAACACAGCCATCATCGGGGTGTAGATATTGTCAACTCTGCTTGCCTATTAGCAGAGGATCGGGTTAATAGTTAAAACTTGTGATTATATTTTTCATGTCAAAGTAGAGAGCTTAGGATTTTAAAGAAATTTATCTATCAAGACCTTTGATGGTCATATGCAAATATAAAAATCAAATCATCATTTAGTAATTGAACATTTAATTTACAACCAATCTTGTCAACTCGATCTTAATAAGGAGGATTAGATTGTTTAAGTAGGACTTACGACTTCACCATATAGATAAAGCGGCTCATGGAACCCCTCCAATTGAAATCTATAATTAGCGCAATCATCATTGGGATAAACTTTGTCAACTCTGTTCTTTTGTTAGCAGAGGATCGGGTCTACAACTTGCATTTAGAAATTTAAATTTGAGATACAATAATTTTAAAATCAACACAAGAATCCTCCTATTGAAATTTACGCCGCCACCATCATCAAATGATTTTGATAAGCATTCATGCTATAATTTGATAATTTTATTTTGAGATTGAACCCCTATGATTGAAATCTACAATCAGCGTAATCATCACTGGGGTATGAATGATCTGAGCATCATACTATAATTTGATAATTTTTATTTTGACATTGAACCCTTTCGATTGAAATTTTCATTCAACACAACCATCGGGGTATTGACCATTTAGTTTATTCCTGGATCGCCAACTCTATTAATTTAATAATGATGATCGATTTATTATCATACGACAAAATTAAATTTTCAAATATTTTACTAAGTTGAAATTTTATAATATTATTATTGAATTTTGTTTTATTAACCTGCACGGCCATAAGACCCAACGAATCAACTGCAAGATCCTCAGATACTAAGTTTAAGTACTTAGACTGTGTCGGGTACCATACATGTAATTTTCAGATTGCTTGCATAATTTTAAAACATTGAATTTGAGTTTTAATCACGCTTTATGATATGTACAAAACTCGTCACATTAAGTCATATGCATGTATTTTAATTCCATAAATTTAAGCATGTGATTGCCTTATAATGTGCACGCTTGTTCCATTTAAAGATTTATACTTATTTTTATGCATTCTGCTATTATGCATTCAAATGCAAGTCACTTCAAGATGATTTATTAACGTATTATGTTCGCTTATATGATATGTTACGAATACGATGGTGTATATTGTAAGTTTCATTCATATCGACTATAATTCTTTTGAATGTTTTATTGCACAATGTATTTCTTATTCATTCAAGTATTTTGCTTGCATTGATGATATCTTGTTGTAGATTATTGTCGATGATTGATTTCAATCTGCCTCAATTTAGTCATTGTATTTAGTTTAATTATTGATCTTATTATTCGTTTAAGCTTCAAATATTATTTTTTAACTATTTTATTTTCATTAATTATTTTGATGTTTTGAGCCTCCCAAATGGTTCCCACATGTGGTCGCCTTGACTTCCTACTTACGCTTAAAAGATGATAATCGGTGTCTTGCGCTTAATCGGCCAGAGTCTTAAACCCACCACACTTAAGAAAATGTGCATAGGCCTTCAATACCTATGTTTGGAATGAAATTCGCCCTCGACGCCATCTCCGTGTGGTCGACGGACGCTAAGCCTTCCCACCACATTTATGAAGCGCGTAGGTCTGACACCACGAAGTAATTTTTACCTACCGCCATGAAGCGTCGCCGACAGCCTTCAAACTGTATAAAAGATCTCGATTTCCTCAACACGCTATGAAAGCGACATGTGTACTTATGTCTAGCAAAATATTTGCAATTACATTGAAAGCGATGAGTATATGAATTTAATATGCTACAAGCGAGCATATGCACGATATTTGGAATGAAATTCCAATGACCTCCGATGTCGTCCTCATGTAGGGGGTGGGGTCTTATCGAAATCTTAAAGCCTTCCCACCACGTTTATGGTAAGCGTGCTTGGTAGGTGTCTTGTGACACTACGGCCGAGTGATTTTTGCACCTATCGCACTTATGAGAAGCATTGCATAGGCTTTCAAAACTGTATAAGAGACATCCTGATTTCCTCACCATGCTGAAATAGCATGCACGAGTACTTAGGTCTAGCAGATTTTCCCGTTGTGCTTGAGTAACGAGCAGGTACTTAAGATCATAACATTTCTTATAATTTTATTTCCGTGGATACATAGAGGTGAGAGAATTAGGATACAAATGAAATCATCCAAACACTTCACTCATCTTTTACCCTTTGGATTTTCTAAATCATAATGCCAACCACTTATCTTGACAAATCTAATTTCACTTCATCTCTTTTATGCCAAGCATCCAAAACACTATCTACTCCTTCCAAACTTAACAAATGAAACAACAATTGCTATGCCACCCACGAAGCTAATCTTGGTTAACAAAATTGCAAGAAAGTTTTAAACTAAACTTGATCAAATGACAAGCACAATTTAAAACTCAAACAAGTTCTCATTCATGCTTTAAATTATAAATAAAACATAGTGCTCCATTATGACGTGTAAACACATAGAGCGTGTAGCGGATGGTCGCGGTCTTCGACTTTGGTTTCCGTCGAAAGCGAAAGGGAGGAGACAAGGCTCAGCGGCTCGGTGGACTGCGGGACAACAAAGAGCGCGTCGCAAGGAAGGAAGGTTGCGTCGCGGAGGAGGATCGGCCTTCAGTTCTTGCTGCCGGTGTCACACCCCGTGATGACCCCTTATCTTTATACTAGTGTCGGCGTGTATAGAATAATGACTCGATTGGACAGATTCCCAACACGCGTTGAGCATGCAGCAGCAGTGAAGGTGTATCTAATCATCATCATTTAATTCATATATCTTAACTTAATTCATATCACAAATCTTTGGGCATAAATCTTTAAATAAATACTGAGGTAAAGACATTTAATTTGCTCACGACTCCAAAAGCCTTTCGCTTTAAAACTGATCAATAAACAATTACCAAAATTGCCTTTTCCGAAATTCGTCATGTAAAAGCTTAGTAAGAATCTTAAAAACAAAGCTCTGATAAGACGGAAGAAACAAGCGTCGTGTACATGTAAATTTACAAAGTGATAAAAGTAAGTAAAGCATCGCGGTAATGTAACATTATATGGCGAACAATATCGTAGAGTCTTTGTGAAAATGTAGAATATCGAACAATATCTTTGTAGGTAATATATCAGATCATCTTGTATCGATGTCGAGGCGAATTTTCATTAAATCATTTCGCTTCTCGATTCATCAAATCATTTTCATTTTCTAGAAATGTCATTTATAATTGCATAGGTTTTGACTTTCATTCATAGTCGTCACCCCGTAAAATTTAAAAGGCGAGGTAAATTTTACCATACTCTACATACTACATGACACCGGTTAAGACTACGACCCCAACCTCAAAATGTGAGTCGGATCTAAGATCCCTAATCACTCATCTCGTCAACTTTTTTTTATCTGCAGATTCACTGTAGCCTTCCTATCACAATTTTCCGACATTTCCTGTTTATCACATTCGCATTTAACATATGTAAAACATTTATATATCTTTCAATGAAATCATATCACTAATCATATAATCATTATAAATCGATAAATCGAATTCATCTTGTCAAGTATAAGATTTGTAATTGCCTACATATATAAATATGTCATTCATACAATTTATACAAAGTGGTAAACAAATGACATACATAGAATAAATTTACTTTGCTTATTACTCTCTCACCGATTATGCAGGTCGATTCCTGATTCCTCGCCAGTACACAACCTATAAATTCACATAATGAAATACATAAATGAAATAACTCTTAAATCATTCTAATACGTGAAAACTCATAATTAACTTAACCCGCAATCTGATCTTATCTGCAATCTTACCGAAATTGATATCTCTGTAAGCTTTCAAACACGACGACTCAAGTAAGCTCTAGCGTCATATTAATTACGCAATGTTAATTAACAAAATGTCAATCAAATCCCCTCAATAATTCTCACTCCAAAAGCGGTTGAACTCCTCAATCACGCATTTCAACGCCAAGGAAGGCTGCTAGCTGAAAGAAAAAGGGATAGGGAAAGAAATTAGCAACTTACAAAACTTCCTTAAGTTTCCCCGATCGACCGAGCGAATTCCCTGCCGATCGGTTCCGAGATTTCCCAAACCGCTACGGATTTCCGGCCGTCGGTTCACGGACATACCAATCCGAAGCTTCTGAACTTTCCAACCCGAAGCGTTCTGGGACTTACTAATCCGGCGGGACTTAGTCGCACTTCCGACGCCGAGCGGTCCGGCGCTTCCAGCGGCGGCGTCGTGTCGACGGTCCAGCGGACGGGCGATGAAGAGAGCGGCGGTTCGGTGAAGCCGACGCGAGCGGATCGTTCGTTCGTCGTTAATCACGGGAGGTTACTGTCACGGGAGGTTACTGTCAGGAGCGAAATCGTCGATCGGCAAGGAAGGAAAGGAGGAAAGCGAAGAACTCGCTGGCGGAAATGAAATAGCCGCTAAGGAAGGAAATACAATTACCTTCGATCGATCCCGACCATACACGCAGCGTCGAGGCTTTAATCCGCCGTTGCATGCGAAGTAAAATTAACTGATCTAATCTTCTGATGGGTTAATTAAACAAAATTAATTAGAAATAATAATTGGATATTACACTCGGCGGCTTGTGAGACAGACGGGCTCGTTCGGCCAAGAGGAAGGAGAAGGCTTCGACGGTTGGAAAACGTGAGGAATCGAGACGAGAGGAGCGATATGAGCGAACCATTTCTCGGAAGCGAGAGAGTGTCTGCGATTTTTGGCTTCGATAGGAGTTAGCTGTTGGGAGAGTTACGATTAGTGGGTAATAGGTATATATAGGGCTATGCTTATTTGAGTGAAAATAAATTACTTCGAATTTTTGCAACAATTATATAATTATATATATGTTAATTAGTTATTCGATGTTCCGGATGGCGTATCGTTCGCGATCGGAGGCCGTTTGGTTTAAGTAAATCAAATGGTCAATTCGTGAGAATGCGTGCGTTTCCCATTCGTTAGCAGACTGTCGAATTGAGCACCGGACGGTCTCATTTGATAGGTTTTCACATTTTGGCGCTAACGGCGATCAATTTGTGGAGGATTTGTATCGTCGCGTACTCCGACTCCATTATACACGTAGGCGTATCGACGGATATCCTTCTTGATCGGTTGATCGTCGAATTGTGCAATATATATATTTTGATCAATTGCGATGTTCTGAACGTGATGGTAAAGTCCGTTCGTCGATCGGAGATCATTTCGACTAATTTCAACGTCATCGAGTGTATTTCAGCTTCGATTTGTGCACTGTTGCATCCGAAGTCCGTCGAATTCGGCTCGTGAGCTCGACTTGACTTATGGCACATGCATGGAGGTCAACAGACTTATCAGTTTTTTATATGAGATGAGTAATCCACTTTTCCAATTTTTTTAACATCTTGGTTAGTAGCAAAATTTTGATTCTCTATTTTGGCAGAGTTGCCTTAGGCTTGATGTACAACCTCTTGTTATCAGTGGCATCAATACACACTCATCACACCTTTCAAGGTGTTGGATTTTAATTGTCTATGGACGACACTAAATTGTACATGTGAGATTAGCTTAGTAAGGCAAAGAGAAAGTAGGTGTAGAGTCTTTGGGCGAGTAGACTAGTGAGAGTAATAGAGGAAGTCTTTTCCAGTAAGTTTTGGTGGCCCTGAGGTTGAGATGCATTACACTTAGACATTGTTGGATGGTACTAGTTTGATTTCAGTCTTGATCTAGGGATTCCATTTAAGTTTAAGCTTGGCCAAGTCAAGTTATTAAGGGATGGGGCTAGGGCTTCAAGACCTTTAAGGGTGAAAAAGTGCTCCTTATAGTGAAGCCACAATATGGGTTTGGTGAAAAGGTTAGGCCTTTCTCTAGTGAGGATGGTTGTTGCTCCTAATGCAACACTGTTGAATATTAAACTTGAACTTATTTTATGGAACATTGTCAGGCCTTGAATAAAATCCTTAAATAGGGATAAGGATGTGAAAGGTCAAAAGATGGGGCAATTGTTATAGTGAAATGACTGGGAAGTTGCAAGATGAACTATGTTTGGAAAGAAGGGTCAAGATGAGGAGTCATATGAGTTCAAAATTTCTGGATAATATCTTAACTAAAATCTAATTTGCATCTGAAAGTTTGAATTAGACTACAAACTCTCCTAGAAGAGCTGGGCGGAATTTTAGTGCCCAATTTTATCATATGCAAAGTGTGCTTTTAATCCTCTAAAAGGGCCTTTAAATTGGAAACAAAACATACAAAGAAAAATAATACTGGCCTTTTTCAATACTAATTGCCCTTATGCTTTTACTAATGCTACATTAGCACTAATTCATATGCCTTAGATTTCTTTTTGTTCCTAGCATTTCTTTCATATGGATGAAATCAAATTAATTTTGGTTCACATATGATTTTGATGGCAGCAATCTATTTGGCAAAGGTTTAAAGTTGCTAAACTTTCTCCAATCAACATGCAATGAAGTAGACCTTTTGTAATCAAAGCCAAACTTTCCTAAGAAAAATGCAAGTTATTTAACAATAAATTACATGCTTCAAGTTCTAGAAATCAACTTTTAGGCCTTAAATTTCCTCTTAGAAATGATATTTTGTGATCTATTTTTCGGATTAATTGCCTAGACTAGCTTTCACTACTAGCAGTTGTTTAGTAGCTACTGCTAGCACAGTGAAACATACCATTGATTGTCTTGCATGTTAAATAGTGTTAGTACCTAGTAGCACCAAATTTGTAAATCTATTAGGCTCGTATATACCCCATTTTACCTGTGCCTTGTTTGACTTGTTTTATCTGACTTGCATCTTTCTATTGTATATTACTTGAATCCTTTATTGTAAACGATTACTTTTGTTTTCATTTATGGGGCATGTAACATTTTTTATATGTTGATTATTTTTTATCGTTTAGGTACCAGGAATTGTGTTTGCGAGAGGGCCATCTGTTGCTGTGCTCATCCTTCTTGAGTCTGAAGAGGGTACTTATGTTGTCCTTACAGAACAGGTAGCAAATGGGGAACTTCCGTGAAATGTAATTTATGTTGTTTTCAATTGAATGACCTAACATGTTAAATTGACTAATCTTTTACCTTGTCTGAAAGAGCATCTTCATCACCACAAATGTTGATTTTGGTTGCGATATTGTAGTTCCTTTTTTTTCCTTTAGTTCTCCCTTTATTTGATGTTTATGTTTTCATATTGTAGTGAACTATTATCATATGCATTGACTATGTAACACATTAGATCTTACTAAGTTTTTGTTTTAAAAATATACCTATAAGGTTAGGGTTCCTGTCGGAAGGCTAATTTTGGAGTTACCAGCGGGAATGGTGGATGATGAAGAAGGTGATGTTGTTGGTACAGCAGTTCGTGAGGTAATATACTCTATTTCGAACTCTTTGCCCCATTGGTGTTATTATGTTTTGTTTACGTCCATTTTTTATTTTATTCATTAGCCAAATTCTTCTGTTATTTGTGATGCATTTCTTGTTTAATTGTAATGTCACACAATTCTTATGCATTTACATATCTAACACCCAATATTTGATATTTATAGACATAGCATTTTTACTATGCATGAAAATGCATTTCACTTAAAAAATGAATGATAATGCTATTTTTGATGTAATATTAAAGATTTGAGTGCTGTTTTTTGTAAATATGAAAATTTAGGTGTTAGATAGAATAAATCTGTATGTAAATGCCCCTATTTTTTGTTTCTTGTGTCTTTATAAACATCTCAATGTCTGCACTTCGTAGTATTGGCTAATCATTTATTGCCTCTTTATTGCAATTCTTTATTGTTTTGAAAACTCACTGTATATTGGGAAATAGGTTGTAAAAGCTAATGACTATTAGCTTATTATGTAACATCTTGGCACAAATCATAAATTGGACACTGAATTTTCCTTGTTTGTTTAAATTTGCGATACCAAATGAGAATGGTTGCTTGTTGCTGGCAGAAGCTTGAGCTTATACAGGTTGAAGAGGAAACAGGTGTAAACCTGAATGTGCGGGATATGGTGAATCTGACAGCATTTCTCGACCCCACAACCAGTTGCAAAGTTTTCCCATCCCCGGTAATTTTTGAGTTGTCCTAATTTATTGAGTTGAACCATTTATCTGTTATCTTACATTTTACAACTTATCTACTCATTGCTCGTTTAAAATAGCAAACCTGGCCTGCGGTTTGTAGGTTTTTCTATAGACCAAAAGCATTTTGCTTGTGTTGAGTGAGAGTGAGCAGAGAAATAAAGTTTTTGCCTCTTATTGGCTTATTAGTGGATCTCTGAATATGCATAAAGTTGAAATACATGACAAAAAAATTATTCTTAATTATGAAGATATCCTCTACCTTCTCTTTCCATTATTAAGATTTTATGTAATATTTACTAAATACTCCAACGCTAAATACATCAGTACTCTTATTCAAGCTGGAACATATGTATCTGTGAACTCCAATTGATTACATTACTGAGAGAAAAGGTAGGTATCCTATTGCTTTGATTAAAATATTTGTTATTTTTTAAAATTGGTGACATGAAGAGTAATATTTTCTCTTGGAAAAGCGGATCTTGTATGAAATGAAAAATCAGTTCATTATAGGATTGTTGGCAATATGAATGATAGCATGATTTTCACATATGAATTCGTATGGGTGAGTAACCAGAATATCATGTTCTCCCAAAAGAATTTAACCCATTCCATGTAGAATATGCCGTGGCTCTGTATTCGACTTGTACACTGCATCTAGTTGTCATTATATGTTTCTTGCTATTGATTTACTTTAAAAAAGATGTAAGATCTAAAAGTTGACCTATTTTTATCAATTGGGCTTACATAATTGGCATTAGGAAACACTTTAATGTTTATATGCTCAATTTTAGTATGTAGTAGTTATTTTTCAGGAATTTTTTTATTTATTTGGGGATCCAAAGAATAGCTTTTTAATGCTTTGAAAATCTTTTCTTCTTTAAATTTTTCATGTGTGGGCACTCTGCTTCAATAACAAAACAGATGTCTCGGTTTGCCAATAACCAAATAAATAAGCTTGCCAACAAACCTGCAATATCGAGGTGAATTTATTGGAAAATTGGTGCAAGCTGTGGAAACACTAAGAGCCAAAAATAAAAAATAAAGAAATAGAAAAGAATATCAATGCATAAAAATGCAAGAATTTTAACATGTATGTCTCAATTGATGGCTACAACCTATTCTCACTGTTGCAAATTTCATAATTATAACTTTAATTTATCTAAGATATGTAAGGCCCTCTGTTCTTATCTTTCTTTATAAAATGAAAATTTAAGTCAAATAAAAATATAATATAAATTTGAAAACATCTTTAATGAAATAAAAACAAATATTAGAGGGTTCACAACTTAATGAGATTATCAAGAGATGTAATTATCAATCATGGTTTGAGCATCTTCAACTGCATTAACAGGCTTACAACTAAGGAGGCTTGTTTTGTCTAGAAGGTTATTAAAATATTTTTTTTGAGAAAGAGATATTCCTTTTTTTTATTATTATAGACAAACTCAATCCCAAGGAAATATTTAGATCATCTCAGATTAATAGTGACAAAGCACTATTGTTAATAGTATCTTATCTTAAAAATGTTGTGATGGCCAATTCGTAAGATGTCATCATCGCAACTATCAAGTATAGTAAATCTAATTGGAATATGCTCAATGAAAATGCAGTGATCCATAATGTACTTTGAAGATCAATATTATCTAGGACATCATATAATTTTTCAAAATAGGTTCATTTTGTCTATTCAAGGCCATGGATGGCCTTCACATAAAGACGTGGTTTTCCCCTTGAACAAAATGTTCTAGTTATTGTTCCATAAAAGTAACTTCTTAGAAGTTACCATAAAGAAAAAGGCATTATTGACAACCATATAGCTTATTTATTTTAGTATTCATAGCTTATTTTCTTAATGGATGTTATAGCACATCTTAATATATCCTAGGAATAGATATAAATGGTAGAGTCAATGTCAAAAGTTTTAAAGTGGATATAAGTGATGAAATGAAATATGAGTGACCTCCTTATAGGGCAATAGGAAGATGTAGCCCTAATGTATCATCAATCAACGGATGCTCAATTGAATTCAACAATGTGGTGGTAGATATTGTTATAGTTTGAGGTAAAGGACTACGAGAATACCTATAAAAGAGTAGAGGTAGGGAGAGGAGCTTTTGGTGGAAAGAGAATAGATGATGAGGAGGGATCATGAGTGGAAGAAGGGAAAAAAAGGGGTTAGTCTCTCACAAAATGTTATATTATTTTAAGCTTATAATCATCATGTAAGTTGGCAATTTTGAGTATGAGAGTATCCAAGAAACATAAAATTGTATGATGAGTTTGTTTGGTGAGCGAAATGCATGAACAAAGTAGGTACAATAAAAGTCTCATGGATCATTGGAAAGGAAGCTAACTTGTGTAAATAATAGATATTGGTGAGTTGTGGTTTACAATGGATAATTGGTTTGATTGATGGGATAAAATATGTTTTGGACATCTCCCCAAAACTTGTGAAAAATATTCATGTAAAACACAAATGTCCTAACAACATCAAGAAAGTGAAAATTTTTATATTTAACAATCATATTTTATTGAGAGGTATAAGAATAAAAAGTTTAAAGATTAATGCCATTGATAGAAGCGGAAGATGCAGGCGAGGTTGCAAGAATTTTAAAACATTATTTGTACTAATATTTTGATGAAACTAGAAGTTTAATTCTTAATAAAAGATTTTAAATATGTGACAAATGTCATAGTGACATTTAAAATAAACTTATGTAACCTATGAAAGATTCGAAATAGCATAAGTTATGGTATGGTCTATGCAAAGGGTGTAAATATATGAGTGAATTAACTCAAAAGGGTAAAAATGGCGACTAATGGAAGGACACACATTAGTGTTATTCAGCTTTCATGCATGATAGTCAAATTTTAATACAAATTAGGAACCATAAACAAAGTCCCATTGTTTGTTAGGAGGATGACTTAATCAATAATACCCAAAGAAATTGAGTAATGATGGAAGAAAAAGTGGAATGAAAATTTATTGTCTAATAGTAAACTCTATTATTTAAAATTATGCAATCTGTTGCATGCCTCAATGCTTTTTCACCAAAAAAAAGCTATGAGACACACATTTCATGGTTCATTATGGAGAAACCCTCAAGGTCTACCTCACCTTAGTTATTGTGTGGCATGTACAATTTAGACTATTTTTTTAACCAATATTAATTAACCTTATGAATAAAATCTTTTATTAAGTATTCTCTCACGTCTCACCCTACTCATACTTCACGCCTCTCTTGCTTATGATACGCCACCAAACTTGAGACCTCTCTCTCTTTCATTGTTCTCATGCACATTGCCACCTCCTCCTTCCCTCAGAGTTGTCGGTGCGTCCTCCTCCTCCCTCAGAGTTGTCGGTGCATCCTCCTCCTTAACAAGTTATATTCCTCAACAAGGAACTCATCTTCTTCCACTATATCTCTTCTTCTTCTAGTGATAATCCATAAACCCTAACTTTTTTTCTTATTTTGATTTTTTTAATTTGTTTATTTATAGTTTTTTATTTATTTGAATATTAGCATGTTTTATAATAATAGAAATTAATTTTTTTTGTTTATTTGAATATTCTAGGGTTTTGTATGGCATGTTTAAAGATAAAGAGAAAACCACAATGGATAGAAAAGACTTAACATGGAGGTATAACATACAAGTTGATATTGGAGGGAATGACAGGATGTATATTTATCTAAAATGCAATTATTGTGAAATAATTGTTAAATGGAGTGTCACAAGAATGAAATAGCTCATTTTGGTTCTCACTAAAATGTTACACCTGTGCTTAGGTGCCTGAGGCGATGAAAGAGGAGATCAATGCACATATGAATAAGGTGTTAATATCAGTATAATGATAGCTTGATAATAGAATATATAGTGGCTCTTATTATGAAAGTGGGCATAGTGGCAAAGATTCCTATTTTTTTTTTTTTTACAAATGTCATTTAGAGATGTAAAAGGACTTATGGATCAATACATGACAAATGTAGAGGAGGACAAAGATGATGGTGTAAGGGTAACCCATAAGATGTCTCTTAAAAATTGTAGTGAGGCATGCAGGCTTATATATATGGATATTGGAAGATTCTTTTATGAGAATTCCAATTTATTTAATGTTACAATATCCTTTTCTTATTTTTACATAATCCACTCAATAAAACCCCTATCTACATATGATTTAAGAAATTGGGTGTTGAAGGAGTTAACAAAAAAATCATTAATGAGATTAGGAGAACTTGGAATCAAATTGGACTGATGATCATATATGATAGTTGGTTTGATATCATGAATAGATACTTGATCAATATTTTTATTAGCAATCTTCATGACACTTTTTTAAAAATCTATTAAAACCTTAGATAAGGTCAAGAATAGAGAGTACATTTTTGGACTTAATTGATGGAGACATAAAGGAGATTATAAAGCATCTAGTGATATAAATTATTGTAGATAATGTTAGTGTTTATAGGGTTGCTAGAAATAAGTTGATAGAAAAGACAATATATTTGTTTGACACATATGCGGAGCACTATATAGATTTGATTTTAGAGGAATTTGATGACTTGTCTCAGTATAAGAACACAATGAGCATAGCAATAAAATAAGTAATTTCATTTATATATTCATTTGTGGGCTTTGCCCTTGAAGAGAAACTTCTCAAAAAAGCCTTACAACTTGGTCAACTTATTTTCTACAACTTGGGCTTACAAAGTATGTTGGATGCAAGGCAACCTTTGGAAGTTATATTCACTTCCATACATTGGCTTAACTATGCTTAGGCAAAGAAAATTGATAGGTTGTCTTAAATGAAAGGTTTTGGTTAAATGTTAACTATGCACAACAATAAAGCTATTGGTTTAAGTTTTAATGATGATAGATTCAGAAAGAAAATCAGTTATGAGTTTCATTTATATTGTCATGGATAAGAAAGGAGATGGGTCTTTGCTATAATGAGATTTTGGAAATTATTGATGAGAAGTAGGTGCTTCAATTTCATCGTCATTTGCATGTCACTAGATATGATGTGAATCCATAATTTCATTATGCTAAAAACATATCAACCAATTATGAGATTAAATTAGGTTGATATCATTGTATGAATAGGTTGATGTTTAACTCAATTATGAGGGTGAAGGTTGATATGCAACTTGTACCTTCTACAATAAGCCAATGAGAATTTCAATTTTTTTTTAAGTGTTTTAAAATATTTTTAGTCAAAATAAGCATGAATTTTTTAAATTATAATGGTGTTTTTTAAATCTAGTTGAATGGTAGATTCAATTTGATAACATCACTTTAGAATTACAATAATTTGCTATTAAAATATTGAGATTTACATGATCTTCATCTAATTATGACTAAACTTGGAGTAAATCAAATTTATGCAAAAGGGAGAAATTATTTTAGTACCTTAAGGATAAATTTTTTTTATTTATATCCTGTGCAACAAGAGAGTAGAAGATTAAATCCAAAGAAAAGGCTTTATAGGATGATGAAGATCCCTTTGTGTTGATGTGTCATTAGATAATGAATGATTTGTGGGTGATGATAACGAATCAACACCATCCAATTTGCAACAAGATCTCAATGTTGATTTTTTTAATGGGGACAAAAATAAGACTAACCAGTCTAACTCATGCAAACAAGAAATAAACTGAAAATGTATTTATAAAAATATATGTAATTGAAGTTTTTATCATTAACATAGCCATTGTTTTAAATTTTAATTAATATTTTTATTGATTATTCTTGATTTGAGAAGTGCAAGGTTATTGAGATTGAAGATGAGAATGAGGAATGGGAGAAAATGGACACAAATGAGGATGAGATTGGGGAGAAAGTAGTTTGTTATGAAAATGATTTAATGAAGATTTATTCAGTGATGAGGACTCTTGAATTTAAAAATTCTAATTGGTGGTTTGTTATGTAACTTATGTTTTTATTTTCTGGAGGGCAGTAGGAGTGGGAGAGACTAGAGAGACTAATTATGTTAACTTTTTTTGAATGGTTATCTTATTATGTATTACTTTGATGCTTGTATAATTTAATGTTAGGATGTTAACATGTTATTTTATACAATTTGTTACATCTTCCATATTAGGATTTTATATTTTACTTTTTAATGTGTTACTAAATTTGAATGTTAATATTTAATTCCTAACATCACACTTTGAAGTTAGTACAATACTTCTTATTTTGGGTAATTTTTCTTTTTTATTATTATGAGGTTTAAATCTCAAATCATCTTGAGAGTCACACATTGTCTCACGAATGAAAAATGTCTCAATACTCAAATAGCATAGTTTTAAACCTTGGTAGACCACACCAACATCAACACCATTATTAAATTTCTTCTACATCTAAAGATCATAAAAGATACTATGAGAGGGATAGAAGGTTATAAAATAATTGTGACATAGTAAGATAGTGAATAAGTAATAAATTTGCATAAAATTGTGGAATATATATTGGAGAGAAAGAGTTGTCAAAGGATTCACATTGCCTTTCCTTGAACTGGGGAGGGGTAATTATCTACCACCATCTTGGAAGGGAAGTCATGTGTAGAGGAGAAAAGTTTGTGGTTAACTATCATATGGAAGAGCTACTTGATTCTAAAATATAAAACATACTTGAGGAGATAGTTACAACAAATTTAATGGAGAAAACAACATGATAAGTAGATGTAGAGGACTAAGCATTAGATACAAGTGATTATATTTCATTTGAGAAAGTGTGATGAAATCTAAGTGTGTAGTAATGGGGGAAGAACCATCTATGGGAGTAAAGGTGCTCGAGGCATGATGGGCAATCAGAGGTAAATAATTTTGGCCAACATAGCTTCGAATCATGATTTATACAACCATTATAAGAATATAGAGGAAAGCTCTTACCTTCACGACTGATCAGTATATCCTTCACCACTATGACCAGCATGGCTGCCGTGAAATTTGGTAGCAAGGGTAATGCAATCAGAAGATAGCAAAGAAGGAGAGGATAAATTCATGATGCAAATAATCTGTTAAATGTCATTGCAAGAATGGGAGTTATGAAATTGGCCATTGGCTGAGATTGTACAAGTTATTGTAATGGATTGAGGTTGAAGAGATATTTACTAACCAAGAACTCCTTAGTTTGTTATTGCCAAATCTTGAGATCAGTGATGAAAGGTTTATAATGAAGCATTCCACTTGTCTCTCTTTATGCTATTGTAACCATGATAGGTGAATCCTTCTGTTGTAGATAGAACATGCTAAAGTACAAAGTGTTGGCCTTGAAGATATTACTTTCATAAAAGTGAGAGGCACAATGAAAATCCTATATAGCCTTGACAATATTATGATGCATGATAATATAGACCAAAAAAGGTCAAATTCATGTCATTTGGAGATTTTCATGGTATCATCATGAGCTGGAGGGGTTCCATTAAGGTAAGAGAGTTTGTTATAAGAAACAATAAAAATTTAAAAGGCTTGTGATTGCAAGAGATAATTGGTAGAATTAAATTTAATTCAGTTACCGATGATGGAGGGTTTCACATTTCATGTGCAGGAAGATGAAGTTTCATAATATTATGTAAGATGGAGACTAAGTAGAAGAGAAGTCAACTCACCAAGTATAAGAGTAGTGGAGTGATTAAAAAAGTAGCGAGTGATGACTGAAACTATTTAAGAAAGAACAATCGAAGGTGAGATTAGTGAACACAATTGTTAGCCCCAACAATATACAATGAGTATAGATGGGTGTTAGGTGAGCATGCGAGAGAGCTAGTGCAGGAATAGCCATGCATTCAGTCACGAGGGAGTTAGCATTATTAAACGATCAAGGGGGAGAGATAATTGATTTTGCTATGGAGAGCGCAACTCTTGTGACTATAGAAGCGACCATTGTGATGACATCAAAAAAGTGATTTTGTAGGATAAGGAGTGGTTCAAGTATGTAAGTTGGGTGCAACATCTAGGTGATTGAATAAGCATAGAGAGTAGCAGGGTGTGAGGTCACCAAGTGCACAAGATCAAGCACATATGTTGTTGTGAGGTGTGATGGTGGTGTGAGCACGTGGTGTTTAAGTAAGCTGCAAGGTTGTGGATGGGATAAGGAAGGAGTTTGATGACTTTTAGGGGGTTTCTCTAATATCACGTAGAGAGATATTGAAAGGAAAAATAAAATTATTGCCTTGTAAGAGGGCTTAGAAATAGACATAAAGAAGTGAACATTGAATATATCACTTAGAAATAGACATATTATTAATCATCATGCATTAATATGCATTAAGGAAAAATTATAAGTCTACATCTAGATATTTTAATATGCATTATGTTATAAAGCAATTTTAATGCTTTAGTAAATATCCTGAATTTAATTAAAACAAGTGATTGTATTAAAATACAGTAACTTTGCTGGTAACATCAAGTGGTAACGATATGCTCAATATAAAATTCATATAAATATTAGACTTATAATTATTTGCTTTTTATATTAGAGGTCATCTTGATTAGAGAATTAAAATGAATGTACTTGTTTCTCTCTCCCCAAAGTCTTATTTTATATAAAAAAAAAACCCAATATCAACAAATTCCTTATTTAAATACAAATTTCTAAACTTAAAACTAAATCAATTAACTTCAAAATAACATTTTTACATTGAAAAAATTTCTCCGCATTCAAGTCTCTAAACTTATGTATCATAAACTTGGCTTAATTTGCGGAAGAAGTCACAAAAATTGAAAAGTTTACCTAAATTCTCTTCTTTTTTGTTATCTTCTTTTCTTTCCTTTTTTTTCTCTCTTATACGATAAACTTGTGAACAGAAAATTAAATTTGATGAACAATAAAATAAACCAGATTTGTAATTGTAAGATAGATAAATACCTAACAAGAAGAAGATAAGTAATCAAATTGATAAATTAATTTTATGAAGGGTACTATATATATTCTTCTATGCATTAAAATGATCAAAATGAAATGTAAGAGTTTCATAAAAAACATTCTTGATCATTTTTCTGGATGTGTGAAAAATAATATATAAATTTTTAGAGAAATTTTATATTGTTATTTTTTAAAATTTTAGAATATCACAATTCAACTACTCCCTTCAGTCTAATCCAGATCCCTCATTTCCCTTTCATTCCACACGACACAATTGGAAGCCTTTTTGGAGGTTATTTGCAAGACTGATGCCATTACAAGCTAAGAAAACCTATTAAATCAGCCACCAATAATAGAGAATTTTATTCTAAATTCCTCGAGTGTATGTTTTCATTTTTCTTATTCTACATTGGCAAACACCATTCATCTTGTCAATTTTCTTATAGGGTGGTTGTGATGAAGAGCTCAGTCTTTTTCTTTACAAAGGACGTGTCAAGAAGGAAATCATTGTAGCATTGCAGGGGAAAGAAATGGGCCTGCGTGACCACGGTGAACTGATCAAGGTACATGTCGTTCCCTACGATAAGCTTTGGCGTTTAACAGCAGATGCTAAGGCTTCGTTTAGGAGGGTTTTAGCGTTTACTTTGAGAGTGAATTTTAATTTTGATGCGTTTGAATAGGTCTATCTTGGTTCGCTTTTTTTAATAAAGATAAATCTTTCGGAAATATTTTAAACCAGCCTTTAGAAAAGCTAAAAGCTCTAACTGCTGTTGCGTTATACGAGATGGCTAAAAGAGATGGCCTCCTATAACAACGAAACGAATAAGATGGCTTTGCTTGTCCCACAGCGTCTTTTTTTAATGGAATGAAGTGGTTAAGTAGTTTGTACAAATATATGCTTCTTGGATGTCGTGCTTTATTATATTGAATGAAAAATAAGTTTATTTATTGAAGTTAATGTGGTTTGAGAAATAAAAAGAGAATTGCTGCAATGCATTATCAACTGATTGTACATGCAGATATATCGGATATTTTTTTTAAAAAAAAAAAATTGGACTATTTGAGTCATTTTCATTACAAATTTATACATCTGTACATTCTCCAAGATTCAAACCAGAATCTCCGAGAACTAAGTAAAGCCTCAACCAAGTGGCTGAGGCAAGAAATGCGATATATTTGATACATTCGTTTCGCAATGAAGGACGGATCAACGGTTCTTTTCTCAGGTAAGATGGATTTTTTGAAGTTCACATTTTTTTTGATATTTTTTTCTTGATAAATATTTTCGAATTTTGTTGTGAGTATATTCCTAATTGTTGAGGAGAATTGAACTGTTTTCAAGTGACATCTCTTTCAATAAGAGGAAATGAATTTTGAGTCGATTGAACTTACATAGGTAATTGATTGATTAGTCAAAACATGGGCTTGCCAAACTATTTTCAAAAAAATTGTTTGTTTGAATTAATGAGCTCGTTTACATCATGTAGGCTCAAATTAGTTCAAATTATTAAAATTTAATTAATTATAACTTTGATTTATCAAAGTTTTTTTATTTTAATAAATTATATTTACTTAGGATCGTAGCAAGTGCTTACATTATTAAAAAGAAAAATACAAAGTTGATTGCATACATATATATAATTTTTAATTTCAAGTTAAAATGACTAACATGAACGAATGGAGAATTATTTATATTTGACTCATTTATAAATTGAGTTTTGATATGGCATTGAAAATTCTATTAATCAAGATTTAATTCACGTCGAAAGATTGACGAGTCTGACTTATTCGAATCAAATATTTAAAATATAATTGAAAATTTTGAGATATCAGTCGGTTCTTAAATATGGAGTGGTTATAGTCAAATCGAGCATCTTGACGAGCCAAATCTAATAAGCTTAAAATCATTTAATGCTGACTTCATTTGAGCATTCAAATATTTAAAATACATTGATGATTGAAGGAATCACTTCGACCCGTCTGATGGAGTGCTTTGGATTTTGCTTATATTTATAGAGGTGATATTCCCATAATCTATAAATAGTCTCTCATTCTTCACAGGGAAGAGTAAGAGAAGAGATATTGTGGCTTTTTTTTTTTAAGATAGTTGTGAGGCTTGAAGAACCTCAAAGCATAATCCACAGCGGTCGCACACTGTTTGCCGCCGCCGCCACCAGCCGCTGTTGCCGCCATCATCGCGGCCATCACTGCCGACCACCGCGCGACCTCGCAGATCTTGTCGCAGCTGACATCGCCACCGCTGGTCGCTTACCACTGCTGCCACCACATCGACACCGCCGGCCGACCAACCGCACGTCATCGCTGCGACCATCGTCGCACTACCGCTAACCACGCCGCCATGCTGCCACCGCCAACCACCGCCGCCACCATCGATCTATTGTTGGTCACGCTGATCGTCAGGGTCATCATCGTACCGCCACCACCCGGGCTCAGGATCATCACCGGCTGCCAATCACTATCATCGCCGCCAACAAATGTTACCAACTATCATTGATACATACACGATTTGGATTTTCGTTGTCAGGCTTTCTCACATACAACTCTATAATCCCGTTATCGGGAAAACCCTTTGTACTCCAAAGCAGATATATAGTGGAACACTTTTATTGTGATAGGCCCCGTGATTTTTCCTTCTTTTCGGGGCTTTTTCATGTAAAATCTGAGTTTCTCTTCTCTTCAAATATCACGTGTCTTGGATTTCTCAATAAGGGTCTAAAGTTTTATTCTATTGACCTTTTTGGGATGAGCTCTCAACCCCTTCATCTTAGACATGGGGACTCCTCTTAGAT
This sequence comes from Cymbidium sinense, assembly GCA_021442155.1. NCBI lineage: Eukaryota > Viridiplantae > Streptophyta > Magnoliopsida > Asparagales > Orchidaceae > Cymbidium > Cymbidium sinense. The sequence continues at coordinate 104,623,858 of CM038229.1, forward strand.
TTTAAGAGATCCTTAGTCTAAGACACATCCCAGTGATTAGGACACTCAACTTAGCAGATATTTAAGAGCCATAGGAATATGTTATGCCTTAGGAGTGTTAAGAAAATTTGTCTACCCTATAGCTTGAACCACATTCCTCACTTTCTTCCTTCAAGTCAAACTCCAAATCAAATCAACATCAAACCTAAATCAATTCTAGCTTAATTGATTTTCCCCAAACTCAACTCAATGTTGCATGATTTAAACATATGATTAAAACTTATGATTAAAGCCCATGATTGAAATTTCAAATCTTGCCTAAGTCCTTTAATCTCCTCTTAAGGACTTAGCCTAAATCATGTTCAAATCAATTCAAACTCATGAAACTTTCTTACAACTCATTTATATTCTCATTTATATTCACATATATAAACAAAATATAAATTCAAATTAATCAAATCAAATTTCAAATTCAAATCACAAATCTTTCTTAAGTCACTTTGATTTTCTCTTAAGGACTTAGGCTTCGTTTAGTTTTTATGAAATTCTAAAAATACTTTTAAAAGTACTTTAAAAAACTGTTCAATTTTGTTTGAAAAGTTGAGATAACTGTTTGAATAAAAATAAACTTTTAAAATTTAGATTGGTCAGATTCATAGTAGTTGGAAATGACAAAATGCCCTTCATCTTTTATGAAATATTCCTAAAAGCGGCAATTAGGAATTTTAGATGGTTATTCAAAAAATATACGCATCGTAAATAATATATTTGAAAAAATATTTTAATCAATCTCAAATTAATTTTTTTCTTCATTTTTTATAAATTAATATATGAACCCCAATGTCTTCTAGCATATTTATTTTTAGTTTACTATATATATATATATATATATTTATGTAATTAGAATAAAGTTTAGTATATCTAACAAACATGTTATTGTTTAAACAAAATTTACCAAAAATAAACATAAATATATATTAATTATAAACAATATTATCTTCAAATATCAAATTTCTTATCATAAATTTAATTTAAATATGATATAAGGTACATAATATATATTTTCCATTAACATATTTTTAAAAGTATTACACCATTCAACATTTAAAATTTATTTATGTCAATACTTACATATAAATATCATAATATTTAATTAGTTTGTAGAAAGTGTATTAAATATCATAATTATTTGGCAATTTCTACATAAATTAAGATTTCATAATTATAAACTATTTAAACATACTTTAAATAATAGCAATCATTGTCATGCAAAATTTGTTATTATGAAATTGGTAAATTATAATTTTATAATAATATTAAACCTCTTAAAATCTATTATAAATTCAATCTCATTCGAATCTTGAATAAATAATTAATATATGTACCAACTTATGCTAATATTAATTTCCAAAAGCCTTCAAAAATAATAACGAAAACCCAAAAAATTTATTCTTAAGTGAAAGGACCAAAAATTTTTTTTAACTAATTGCTTAATTAAGCAAAAAAAAAATCGAATGCATATTAATTGTCATGATTTTTGTTATATTAATGAGAATCAACTATATTTCAAACTCTACTACTATGAATGAATTTTACATTGTCCACATAGAGAATACTTCTTTACACTATTTATCAAATAGATACTTTGCTTTTTAGAACAAATCTCCAACTAATAAAAATAAAATAATAAAACTAAGTAAAAAATGTATTCCCAACGTTGAGCTCTCGAGCCACCTACACTAACTCAAGTCCCGCAAATAATACATACAAATTTGACAAATATTTATATGCACAAGTTAATTCACATATAAATGAACATAACATTGAAAGATCTGCTTAACAACAATTGACATCACCGAATAATACTATGTAGCATTTCTAATCCTGACTACTTCATAAATTCTTAAAAATAAGTAATTTTATTTATGCTCCTTGTGTAAATTTAAATTTCAAATATTATAATCTTAAATTGTTACAACACCATAACAACATAAGAAACAAGTTGGAGCATGATAAGAAACATTAGAGCTTTGATTCAATGCCACAAACATAGCAACACCATTAATCAGCTTGAGCTTATAGAGGGTATCAATTTTCATCTCAGCCTCAAATTTTATATGTATCATTTTGAACATAATTTCCCATAAATAAAGAAAAAATATTTTGAAACTAAGTTGTGATTCCAAATGAAACTTATAATTTTATTTCAGCATAAGATTTTATCCAACCATAATAATTCCATCATGTCTTTTGCTTTCACATCGTAGTTTAAATCAATAATAGAAAAATATAGCAGCTTCAAAGAGAAAAAAATCTTCAGTTGTTCCATTATGTTTTGGCATTTGTATAGAAAGTAATAAAAGGCATGAAAGATACTGGCAAAAAGCCAACAAAAGAGTTATATTTAAGCTTTTTAAAAAATTTGATTATCAAGGAATTTTGTATTGCAGTGTCCATGAGGTGAACTAAAGGTTTGTGTTTGTGGAGTTTACTAGATTATAGGTCTAAGGGTAAACCCTGATAGCCCTCAAAAATAATGAAAAAAGGTTTTCATGCCTAGAATTTGAAGCAATATGAAAGCACAACTATCACTATCAAGTGAGAAACAGAAAGAGTAAATAATTCTTAAACAGTATGCAAAAAAGTTTCTTAAAACTGCTTCCATCACCCACTGATGGTCTTAACATACTAGCAAACAATTGCATATAACAATGCTTACCGCATGCACAACATGAATTCTCAATACTATTATCTAGTCCATACTTGTTGATGTTCTTTGATTACAACCAAAACTTACAGACTATATATCCAGAGAATGTGCATGTTTCACCATAATCCTCATACGCTCAATATTAAAATAAATAAATAGTATTCCATTCTACTTTATCTTCATGCATACAGCCATCACCCAAGATTTCAACTTTTCCAGAATTATTAATACAGAACAATCCATGACTTTCAAAGTACATTGTATAAACAAGCTCCCCAACCCTTAGTAAGGAATGAATACTTTAATATAACCACAATCAATTTCCTTCATAATAACTCACAATACTCCGGTGGCTAAGCAAGAAGTTGCCCTCAATAGCTAAACCTTGATACTATCATTCTTCACATCCTTTCACTCTCAGCCAAATCACCGAAAAAAAATTCCAAATCCAAACAATGAAAACTAGCCTTTAAAGTTCAATGAAACTTCATTTCAAAGTCAGAATTAGCCGGATGACACAATAACAATTGCAAGAATTTTTCTGCTAAAAGGACACATCAAAAACTCAAATAACCCTAGCTTGCTCGTCAAAATTGCAGAAGAGATGTGAATATAGAAACGAAGAGGGGAGATACCTGTTATCGTTCCATGAACCACAGTACCGTTCTTCAGTTCAATCGAGACGGTCTCATTGTTGAGCTTCATTAAAAACCTAAGACAACAGACCAAAGCCCATCGCTCAGCAGTTGAATACAGGAAAAACAGAGGAGCAAGAAAGAGAGAGAAGAGAAGACAAAGAAATAAACCTGACGAGCTTCATCCTCGGGATTGATAGGCGGCGCTAGGGCTCCGATCCAACTTACCGCAAACGAAAGCCAAAAACCTTCTGAAGTACAATTTCTCCCGAGTTCCACACCTAGTGGTTCTAGAATTTCCCGGCAAACATAGCAGCAGTAGAGGAACGAACCTTGGATACCAACCGTAGGTAGAGCTGCTCGGAATGCTCCGGATTTGCTCGGCGATTCTTGGGTGATCTTCGCGTGATGCACCGTCGACCTCGCTAGGTAGCGGAGAAGCGAAGCCGAGAGGAGTTGCGTGATAAGGATCGTGGGAGAGGAGTGGGAGAACGGGGGCATTCACGACAATAGGTTTCCTAAAACGACGGTCTGTCGAAAAACGGAGGTAGGCGTTCGCGTTTTAAAACCGAGCGTAAACTCCGTTTTTAATTAAACGGAGTTTACTAAAATCACTATTCAAACACTTATAAAAAAAAAATATACCTACTTTCAAAAGTAAAAAGCAGCAAATAAGTTTAAACAAACAGAGCCTTAGCCTAGATCATATTCAAATCACTTCAAATCTTTGAAATTTTTCATAACACATTTATATTCTCATTTATATTCACATACATAAATGAAATATAAATTCAAACAACCAAAACCAACTCAAAATATATATATATATATATATATATATATATATATATATATATATATATATAATATATATATATATATATATATATATATCAAACTCAAATTCAATCAAAATCCAACCTAAGCCTTTCAAGTCAAAATCTTGAATTTAGTCAAATCAATTTCAAAAGAAGTCAAACACTTAATTTTTCTTCATGATTCAATCAATTCTTCAATCATAAATCCAAATATGAATACAAACTTCAATCACTTAACCAAAACTCAATTCAAAAATCAAACCCAAATCAAACTCACGTTCACCCTTTGAACTTGAAATTATTAAATGAATCAAAATTCATTTGACTTCAAACCACTTGAAATAGATTATATTTCAATCAGTCCATATGAATCAATCAAACTCAAATCACTAAGTTATTTGACCCACTTAGGCTCACGACCCTAAAGTGACCTAAAGTACCCTTATGAGCCAAATTCTAATCCCAACCAAATTGTATTGAACTAAGCTCACCTAAACCTCATCATGATCAACAATCATCATGAGATGATCAATCACTCAAATTGGGTCAAACCAAGTCAAACTTTGACCAAGTCAACACTTAGCCAAAATGAAACCCAACATAGCCAAAATTCACCATGTTAAATTGATTGAAACCAATGATCTAAGTTCATTCATCAATGTTTGAACTTTTGAGCAACTCAAATATTACCACTTGACCCAAGTTGACCCAACTTGACATAAAAAGTCAAAATGTATCAAAACTTGATCTAAGCCAAATTGATTGAAACCATTGGGTCAAGTTCATCCCAAAATGATTGTTGAACTTGACCAAAGCCTCAATTGGCCAACTAAATTTAACCTAGCCCAATTGACCTTGAACTCAACTTGACCTAAAGGGTTAAATTGAGCCAAATTCAAACTTAACCAAAATTGATTGAAAACAAAGATATCAATCTATTTCATATGACCAACCAAACATGAACCAACCCATGACCTAACCCAGATAGGTCAAATGGGTCAAATTGGTCAACATGGCCCATTTGACCTAAATGAACTAAATTGAACCAAATTCAAATCTAAACCAAATTGAATCAAACCAAAGCCACCAAAATATTTTAAATGGTCATATGAACTTGACCCAACCTTTGGTTTGACCCAATTTGACCAATTGGTCAACTTGACCCAAGTTGACCCATTTTGACCTAAATGGGTCAACATGAGCCAAATCATATTAAACCAACTCCAAATTCAATGAAACTTAGCCAAATCTATTTTCTCATCATACCAAACATGTCCAAATTGAAATCAAGGTCAAATGACCATTTTACCCCTAGGTCATAGGGTAACCCAAAATCAAAACCACTTGGAATTTGGTCAATTCCTTTTCATGGAAACTTGGCATCCTCTTAGTGGACCAAATGGTCACTAATGGACTTAGTGCACATGACCCAATGGGTTTGGGTTTGGGTTAGCCAAACCCAATCAAAATCCAAAATCGACCATGTGCTTGAAAGTGGTCACATGGAATTCCTCTTCCACTTAATTTAGGCACATGGGAGCTTTACCATTCCACTCCCCTGGCCAAACCGATTGCAAGGACACCCTAAACTGCCTAACAAACCCACTCAAGGTGGTCAATTAGATCAAAACAGAAAGGAGTCTTACGATCGTCCGCTTGCCCTTCGGGGAGATATACTCCCCCTAATTCAATTCAATCCACACTCTCCCTAATTTGATTGAAGCATAGGAACCGCAGCTGCCTACCTCCCAAGCTTCCTAGAGAGAGTTAAATCTCATCTTTTTGATTTTCACAGCTTGAAAACAAGGGAGCTCCATCGAAAACCAAACTTACTCCACACTCAAAATTAACTCAATTCCCTTTGCAAGCACCCTTAGGGAGCTCGATCGAACTCACCCAAGTCTTCATCCAAGCTCTTGAGGTAAGGGAGGATCTACTTTGATCAAAATTGAGCTCAAGTGTAAGAGGAGTTGGTCCATAGAAGCATCTACCCAATTTCAACACCTCAAACTCTCAGCAAAGCTTCGTCTCCACCAGGCAAAGCTTCTCCAAGGGAATCGAACGTCGATGATCACCTCCGATGTGGTTAGCCATTTTTCTGAGCTTAAATTCAATGTGGTTTGGAGCTTTGTTAAAGGAATTTTAATCCATAGACTTCTAGCCGTTAAATGTGCTTACCATTGTGCCTAGATGGTGTGGGTTGAATTTCAATCCAATCCGAGCTCAATCGAGCTCAGATCATCTCCTTGAAGATGGACGGTGTCCATCCTTCACAAGGATTTACAGGGAAGAATCATGGGTCGTCCATCCACGCATTTTGGATGGACGACCATGATTAAAACACGTAGCATCCACGATTTAACCCATTTGATCTGTGGCTTTAACCTCAACCGTCTGATCCTTGATCGGATGGCTGAGGATAAAGTGCATAGCACCACCGTTGACGCGGCACTATGATGTGACAAGTTTAATATCCAATCTCGTCGAGCCACGTGGAAAGTGCATGCCGCGTCAGCAGCCCACGTGGCTCGGATGCGATTAAATACTTAATTAGGCTATTAAATGTTCTAATTAATTATGGAAACTTCATAAATTCATATCTAAGCCTAGAAAAATCAGAAAAATATGAAATAAATAGCATTGGATATATAATTGAATATCTAATATTCTAAAAATGATTTTAATGAATTTTGAATGGTATCCTTATCTGAATTTGGGTTTATTAGGAATATTATTTTACTAATTACCCTTTAGTTACTTCACTGATTAATCCCAAACTTCTTGTGCTTAATTAGTGGGATGACTCCTACCTCCTCTAATTTTCTTGGGATTTATTGGTGGCTTAATTAGGAGAATTGTTAATTCATTTTTTAATCACTCCCTTAATGTAATTAAACTTAATTAAGGGCATAATTAGTGGTTAAACCCTCTGATTGAGTCAATTAAGTTTTGATTAAGTGAATATGAGATTTAGGGAATACTTTTGGGATGCTTTTCTTAAGATATTCCCTAAACTCTCTTTTCTTTCTTAATCCAACCTTAATTAAGGGTTAATTCACTAATTACCCCATTAATTAATTTCATAAATTTCTAAAACTTTCTAGAACTCAATTAATCTATCTTGGGTAGATACTTAGGTGTTCAAGAGTCTAAGTACATTAAAGAAATCAAAACTCAACTCATATGTGTGAGAGGTGTTATGAAATTACTTAAAGTTAAAATTTAATTAATCATTAATCATTGCATTTTCTTTTAGGTGCATTATTGATTTAAATTCCTTGTGTGATTTTATGTCATCTCATTGGCTCATAATTATTTGATTAAGTATATTAGGATGGTATAGGTAAGGGATAATTAACACACTTAATTCATATCTTTACTTAACCTAAGCATAAAATTAATCTAATCATCTAAAAATTAAACTAAAACAGTAAACATATGTGAGAATGAGTTAGGAACAGCAAACTCACCTCACATTTCTCAAATTAAATCAAACTTAAAACAAAATCAAACCTTCTTTAAAAAAATAATTTGATTTGCTTTAAGCTTTCTTATTTCATAAGATTATCTTTAAGAATTAATTAGGGTGGATCTGTTTACATACTTTCATCACTTTAGTTCTTTCCTAACATGCTAAATGTGTTTGTCATATGATTTTCATGCATTCATGCTTTTCAAAAATTAAATTCAAAATGAAATATTTTCTTTATGTCAAATTGTATATTTTGACTAAAGTAAAAAATATGAGTGGTTATTATCACTATTAAATTCAAAACTATTTTCAAAATATATAAATCAAATATCCAAAATTGAAAGTGTGATACTTATAAGTATTTATGAGCTTGCATGTGGATATAAAAATGAAGATATGCATAGTGTAGCCTTCATTCTCTTTTCTTTTAGTATGATTTTGAATAGAATTTGGCAAAGTGTATAGTTTATTTGAAAAGAACATAACACTTGCCTAACCCCTTTTCTATTCATTCTTATACTATTACTTAAGAATGATAGTTACACTTATATATAAATTGCATAAACAAAACAAATCAACAAATACAAACTTTTTGCATCTTTCTTTTCCCTTCATTTTTTTTATACATATACTTATATTTAAAGAAAGTGGTATATTATTCTGAAAACCCCGAGGCTTTTTAAGTTTAAGTAGGTTTGACCTTATACTGTTAACAATGGTGTCGTACTCACTTATGTCTTTCATACATACATGTTGGCATATGAAAAATGGATAAGAAAACCTCTTTTTTACTTAATGAAAAACATGCATCATAAAGCATTCAAATTTTCTTAAATAACTCACTTAGAATTCATCATAAAGTATGATAAACATTTCCATTTGTATGTATAGATATACTAAGGATTCATTCATATGCATGTTATACATGTTGGGAAAGAAAATGAAGTGATGTGTGTTTTGTGATCTTAATTCACTTTATTTAATCTTAAAATGTCTTTCTTTTTGAATAGGTTTGCTTATGAAAAATCTAAACTTATGATTAATTAAACACATAATAAAATATTTACTAAACAAAATTAAATATGAATCTACTTTAAAAATTATTTAAGGTAGGGAAGGAAAGAGAAGTTCTCTTCTCTTTTTCCTCTCTTTACAACACTTAGTAATTAATTATAGGTTCATTCACATATAAATGAAAAATCAAATAAAATCAACCCAAATCAACTAAACAACTTAAACAAAACCACCCTTTAAGTTAGACATCTTCATATTTAGGAAATCCAAACCTTAAAATCATAGCTAAGCATACCACACAAAACTTCTAAAAGCACACACATTAGACTAAGTCACCACTTTATTAAGAGGTTGGTTTGATATTTATTTTTATTTTATGATGTTTTATTTTAGCCTGAATATTTGGGTGAATGTGCATAGAATGAATGGTAGAACGATTTAGTCTAATCATTATTTTCTATAGGGGATTATGCTTAAAGGGTGCTGTAATAAAAATATAACTGCTTTTGCTGTGCAGGTGCTTATACCTATAAGCATAATCTATAGTCGTGGACTTGGTCGCCATGTGCTAAGTCCAATATACATACTGGGACTTGTATGGTTTGTTTTAATCTGCTTTGTGTTAGTTAGATTTACTTTTTCTTTTCATGTATTTTTACAATTAGAATTTTTTGAATGATTATTATGGGTGGATTAGGATGAGCATTGGCAAAAGATTACATCTTATGTACCATGTGAAGCCTTTGGAGCAACCACCTTCCAACCATCCAAAAGAAGGAACCAAAAGAAGGAACCAAAAGAAGAAAGAAGAAAGAAGAAAGAAGGAAGAGAAAAGAAGAAAGGAAGACCCCCATAACATGAATTTCCTTACTTGATTGTAAATTAATTCATTTGTAATCCAGGTTTTATAAGGGTAGAGCTCGGCTACTTAATTTATTTTCGAGTTTATGCGGTGGTGCCCGACCATAAATGACATTTTATTCTTTTGCATTAGCTTTATAAAATATTTGATATTTTATTTAGCTTGTGCATTAAGATGACATGTTTCTAGTTTCTTCCTTGCTTGATACCTGGATGACGATTAGGCTCTTAGGAAAAAATAAATCTTCTACCAAATTAATCAACTCAAAATTAAAATAAACAACTCATAACCTCATTTAAAGCTTAAGTTAAAATCAAGATAAAAGAATTAGCAACCTTTAGCTGGATGAGTATTTCTTTTATAACATCATGCATAAAAACATATTGTTACACTCTTGATTGAAGGGCTTTCACTTTTGCTAGAGAAACTTGACTTGACATTTGAGAGCCAAAACACACCCTAACTTCGTGATAGATAATCTTTCATGCATTAGCATATGAATCCTATAAGCTGAGTCAAATGATTGTCCAAAAAAAATAACATGTAATATGTTTGCATCTAGGTCATTTCTCATGCCCTTATATGATCTAGTCTCAGGGAGTGAGTTTAAGGACTTAGCCTCTTTCTAAAATAAATAGCCTAACTATCTTATATAAAATATGACTTGCCTACATGAATTTAAAATCATAGGAGGAGTTAGTTGGCACTCAAGCGCTTAAGCAGCGGTGATTTATCCTCTCTGAGGCAAACCAAATACTCATTTTCGCCTTAAATTTAGGTCATATCACCCTCGCCAAAGCTCCCTAGATTTAGCTCGAGGTTGCTTCTCTTCTATAGACCATAAGCATAAATCCTCCTCTTAGGCATTTTCATAAACTTATATGGAATTATAAGCCCTAAACTTCTAATAAAAATTTAACTCAAATAAATAATTCAATTTCAAAAATATAAAGCCCAACTATATGATAGTTTGAGATATTCGATAGGTTTCCTAGCATCGTGAGCATCTCCTACTTATCTTCCTTTGGTTACGATAATAACTCTCTCTCTCTTTGATCAATCTCATTTGATCTTCCAAAATAAACTAACCGATTGATAGTCATACCTATTGAAATCTTTGAAGACAATGATCATTTACCTTAATCAAGAGTATTCCTAAGGGATCTCATTCTTGATGTAATTAACTATGGGCTGCTATAGGGAACTTAACTAACCCAATTTAAAAGAAACTCTACTTTATTTTTCATGTAAAGTAGGAAGAATCTAGAAACATGAATCTTTGTCCTGGGAGTCTTTGTTGAGGTTATTTGTTGTATTGGGTGGTGACTTCTTGAGATAGTACATATCTCCTCAATATTGCACCCGATCACCCTCAATAAGAACATCTGCAGATCTACGTGGTGTCAAAATGCATAAAAAAGAAAGTATATTTATGTCTTCATTTTATCCCGCATAAAGTGAAGATGGAAGTATCGCCCCTTTTTCTTTTAGAAATTAATTATAAAATTTCACCACACTACCATCTGGTTTTCTAGCTGTAAGCCATGCCATCAACCTTAACCTTATCCCACAACAATGCCAACACTTGCATTATGGCCAATAGGTGCAACACTAGCAACAACGGAGCCTCCCACTCCAACTCCCATCACTCTCGAAACCAATCCTTAAACCAAGCATGCCAAGCTTCTGCCTCACTTCCCCATGATAAGCATGACCTTATCGGTGAAGGTGCAAGAGGAATCTTCCAGAAGATCGTGTTCGTCGAATGGAAGAGTCTCAAAATGAGATAATTTGACTTTTATGAGAAACACGATAACCACTATCGCGGCAAACACATCTCTCTCAAGATTGATCATTTGCCAGGGGAGGTCAAAATGCTAATACAGGGCCTTCTCGCTATCAGGCTGAAGTTCCTCCACTTCCAGACCGTGATGTTGACCTCCTTGACACTGCTAGTTCTACTCATTCAACATGTGCGGCTCAACTGATTGCTAACCCGTCGATCATTTTGATAGCTTGGCACGTTCTTTCCTTTTGATTCCTCTTATCATGTTATACGTGTGGAATTACAATGCTTAATGCAAGAATAATTTCATCTTAAAGATAAATCATCTTCCCTCTCACCATGGCTATCAGGAGTCTTCACCTTTAACTGAAGCTATTCTTCAACATCCTATTCCCGTAGGTTTCAAGCTTCCGAGCATCGACTCCTATGATGGGGAAACTAGCCCATATGAACACATCAATCATTACAGAACCATCATACATATCCGATGAGCTCCTGACACACTACTTTGTCAGGTCTTTCCAATCACCCTCAAGGGTCAAGCCCGCACTTGGTTTAACTCCCTTCCAAGGGGATCTATCCATACCTTTGGCGAACTCGCCAAGATTTTTGTAGAATAGTTTATTGCAAACCGGAGGATCATTAAAGATTCCTCTCATCTCTCAGGCATTCGTCAAAATGAAGGTGAATCACTTGAGGAGTACTTCTAGAGGTTCTTCTTAGAGGCTTGCCAAATACCAGGGGTAGACCTTGAATTACTAAGAGGAGTTTTCCTTGGAGGGCTCCGTCTTGGGCCTTTCTACTCGTACTAATGTGTGATACGCTCATTTGTCGACTTGGTTCATCGTGTGGAAGCACAAATTTATGCTGATGAGACTATTAATGCCCATCGAAAATAATTCGAACAATCCATAGGAAAACGTAAGAGTGCCATAGAAAACACAGATCAACAATTCTATCAAAAGAAGTAACAAGATAGTCATGATCTCCCTCCACGATCTCAAAAGAAGCAACAAGGAAGTCGTGATCTCCCTCCATGAACCCCACATAAACAACGTGAACCATGACCAGAAAAAAAATACATACCACTGAACGTATCTCGTGTTAACGTCTTGATAGTCATTCGAGGTGAAGAGACCATTAAGTGGAAACATCCACTGAAACCAAATTCAAAAAATCAGAAGCAATATTGTCACTTCCATCAAAGTCGTGGACAAACTACAGAGGCGTGTAAACAACTCAAAGAAGAGATCGAGAGGCTCATTCAATAGAGATATCTGCGTTGATTTATGTAGAATCAATCAACTCAAGCAAACATAACTCTAACTGGGGGGCAACCAGGACAACCATCACAGAAACAACAAAACAATCATCAAATAGTTGGAGAAATTAAAATGATTGTAGGAGGGCCACTGCTATCTAATCAAGTCTTCATCGCCACCTTTGAAGAGTTGGAGTTAAAAAAATCTTGTATTAATCATCCCATCACTTTTAATGACTCGGACTTGGAAGGAGTCCAAGTTGATCAAGATCCTCTTATCATCAAGGGACGGTGACCCATATTATAATATTAAGAGAATTTTGATTGATAATGGGAGTTGTTGATATTTTATTTACTCATCTTTCTTACGGCCCGGTTAAGGAAAAGCTCTAACCCACTGCAAGACCATTATATGAGTTTGATAATCGCCCTATGCCAGTGGAGGGATAATCACCCTTCCTGTATTCTCAAAAGAATTTTCGACAAGTCACTCATTCATTCATAGTAGTAGTCACCCAAAGATATAACGTTATCTTTGGAAGGCCCTCTAATCAATATTTGCGTCACACTTCTACTCCTCATCTTAAGATGAAATTTCCAACCCCCATTGGAGTTGGAGTGATATATGGAAATCAACAAATAGCACAATCATATTACCTCTAACAAGCTCAACCACGCCCTTCGGTGACCTTCAGCATCGAGAATTTTAACCTTTGAGATGAAGAAGTACCTCAAAGGGCTTTGCTTGTAGAAGACTTGCTCCCTGTTTCATTATCAAATGACCAACCGTTAAGCTATGATTAAGAATATAGAGGAAAAAAATCTTTCCTGGAACTTGGAACATGGAGGATCTCTGAAAGTGTTATCTATAATTCTTTGTGTATAAATATTGCAGCCATTATTCTACCTCGTTTATCTTTTCCTCTCTACCTCTTGTCTTTTGTTAACTCTCTCTAAAAATTTATCGCATTCCTTTTGGTAAGTTATCTTATGATGATATTGTATCACCGACATTATCAAAGTAATGAGTTTATAACTTTTTATAGCTTTTTTCTTTCAAGCTTGTTACATATAAATGGTCTTCTTCATTTCAATCCTCTCACTTGAGAAATGCACAACTCACGTTGTGTCTCGGTCGAGGCATGATCAATCTCAAGGGGATTTAATCGGACCTCTTTCACACAGGTTAACATCATGAGTAACACTCCGACAAACAACTTCGATAGGTCATAACTTTATACCTATTCCACACAGGTAAACGTCATCAAGTAATACTCTGACAAACAACCTCGGATGGTTCAAAAAATCTTGGCGGATTCGCTTCGACCTTATCCATACAGGTTAACATCATCATAACACTTTGACAAACAACCTCGGATAGGTCAAAAATTCTCAGCAGATTCGATTCAATATCTTCAATACATGTTAATGTCATCAAGTAATACTTTGACAAACAACCTCGATAATAGGAGGATTCGATTCGACCTCTTCCATACAAGTTAACGTCATCAAGTAACACTTTCATAAATAACCTCGGATGGGTCAAAAATCTTTAGCGGATTCGATTCAACCTCTTCCATACAGGTTAATGTCATCAAGTAATACTTTGACAAACAACCTCGGATGGATCAAAAATCATTTATGGATTCGATTCGACCTCTTCCATGCAAGTTAATGTCATCAAGTAACACTTTGAAAAACAACCTCAGATGGGTCAAAAATTCTCAGTAAATTCGATTCAATATCTTCCATACAGGTTAAGGTCATCAAGTAACACTTTAGAAAACAACCTCGGATGGGTCAAAAATCCCTAGCAGATTCAATTCGACATTTTCCATACAGGTTAATATCATCAAATAACACTTTGACAAATAACCTTGAATGAGTCAAAATTCTCAGTGGATTCAATTCTATTCCTTCTATACAAGTCAACGGCATCAAGTAACATCATGAAGAATGACACTCTAAAATTTTCTGCCAGAATTTTTGAGTTTTTTTTAGGAATGGTTCCTAATCAATACTTCCCCACCACATTGGCAGTTGTCAACTATTGGAGTTTCAAGAAAATAAATTTTTAATAAACTACGGGACTTGATCGCCTCCAAACCCGGTCGGTCTGACGAGGATAGTTGACGCCTCTCCAGAGGGAAAATTAGAGCCTCGTCATATGAACTACGGGCCTTGATCTCCTCCAAACCCAATCGGTCTGATGAGGACAGTTGGCGCCTCTTTCGAGGGAAAATTGGAGCCTCCATGAACTACGGCCTTGACGCGATCAACCCGTCGGTCCGACGATTGACATCTCTTTTGAGGAAACGAGCCTCGCCAGATAACTGACTCTTGATCAAAACCAAATAACATTCTTTTAGAAGAAGTCGAGCTTTGTTGACAAAAGAAATTTTTTATTACCCTTAGCCCCTAAACTTCTGCTAGATAATTTCTTATATACCGCAGAAGAACATTAGAGCATATGGGAAAAAACTGTGTCTCCTTACTTAACCCCAAGGGAGGTTTTTATAGATCCATAATAGGGACAAAAAGGAAATAAATTTTAAGAAGAAATTTGAAAACATTTAAATGAATTTTGAAATTTCTGTACTCAATTATCTCTTTCCTTTTATAAAAGGGGGAAAAAGAAAAAAACTAAGAAAAAAAACCTGAAATTTTCGCCACACGACATCGTGATAGTTTGTGCACACTGCATGTTCTTCACCAGATGCAAGCGCCGGCAGCTGTGCATGTGCTCGCTCCCGTCCAGACCTACTTTCGTAATCATAGTCTTGTGCACCCATGAAGATCAATTTTCTAAAACTATATGTGATGCAAAGGTTAAGGAACCCGCAAATTTCATTGAAGAAGTTATTATTTTCAATTATTTGGCATTTATTTTTGGATGATAGAGATAATGTCATCCAAAAATAGGGGGGCAACTGATAAAGCACTGAAAATTCCATTAGTTGAAGCACAAATCTTGATGTTGAAAGTAACTGATCGAAGTCCGACTAACCCGCATCAAGCTTAAAATATAATTGAAAACTTTGAGATATTAGTCGGTTCCTAAATATGGAGTTTTTATAGTCAAATCTAGCGTCTTGTATTTGAGCAACAAGCCTAAGATCTTCTAATTCTAATTTCATTTAAGCATTCAAATACTTAAAATACATCAGATGATCGAATGAATCTTTTCGAACTGTCCGATTGAGTGATTTAGATTTTGCATGTATTTAGTGAGGTAATTCTCATAAATACCCTCATTTACATTTAGAGGAGGCGAGGCTAAAGAGAAGAGAGAGCTCGAGGCCAAGAACCTCAAAGCATAATCGTACTGGACGGCCGCCACGCGGCCGCCGCCACTGGTTGTCGGCGTCGTCGACCACCGCCGTCAACCACCACTGTCGACCACCACCGTCGACCACCGCCGCCAATTGCCACCGCCAACCACTGCCGCTAACACCACACTGACCACCGGGTCTCGCTGGTGAAGCCGACCATCGCCGCGGCTTATCGCCGGCACCGCTCGGTTACTCAAGACCGGTTATCGCTGCATCGACGCGCGACCACCGTGCCGCCATACGCTGACCACTGCTGCGGCGCTGCCGCCAACCACACCAATTACCGCCACGACACTATTATTGGTCACTGCACGCTGCCACGGCTACCGCAGTATTGCATTATCCATCACTCAGGGATCATCACTAATACCATATTCATTCTATCGGACACCAATAAAGCATACCAACTACTGCAGATAAATGTTCATTTCGATTCGGATTGTTCTTTTTTCATATATAACTCTGTAATCTCATCGGGAAAATTTAATTTTGTACTCCAAAGTAGATATAGTGAACACTTTACTGGGCCTGTGATTTTTTTCTTTTGGTTTTTTCACATAAAAATATTGAGTTTCTTATTCTCTCAAATAGGTATTTGGATTTCTCAACAAGACTAAGTGAAAGTTTTATTCATTGAATTGATTTTCTAACAACAAGTTTAAAAATATCTATTACTTATTTATATAATGAATTATTTGAGTATGAGTTATTTAATGAGTCAAATATGAAATGTAGTGAAGGATAAGCCTTTTAACATATCTACATGCATCCAAAAAATAGAGAAATTAGAGTTCTAATTATGCAACACAAAATTATCGCCACAAACAGCTTATTTTTTTCTTGAATCTGTATGGGGATTGTTGCATGCTAGAGAATTTTATTTAGAGTAGATCTTCGCCGTACAAAAAATTATCCAACACACAAAGCGGGATATGAACACATATGGAAAACCCATTAGGAAAACCATTACCAGAACTTCATGTGTTCATAAGATGGTCCTCGTAGGGAGAAGAAGGTGTTTACAGCGGAAACAATATTAGAAAAGTAATATCGATCAACTCCAACTGGAGAAGTTTCCCAAAAATCTTCGGGAGCATCTTGATCTTGGAGAAAGGAGCGCAACTTTTTTCTAGTCCTCAGGCGATCTCTCAAGCTCGATCTTGTGCATGGGTTAATAGATCGAAGGTCGACCGTGGTTCTCGAGTCTTCAAATCGATTTTCCCTCAGGTGAGAATGAAGCTCATTTATAGATTTTGGAGTGGCTTGTAAAACTGGAACTACCCCATGGACTGAGCGATCCCCCGATCGACGGTGTATTTTGATGATCCGGTGCCTTAATGATGTTTTGGGTGATCTTGATTCGTTGGATTCGTGACGAGCATCCGACTATAAATATGTCGTTTGGTGACCATTTTTGGATCGGATCCATTTTCATGTCTAATTTGATCCGAAATGATCATTCGATACATATGATAAATGTTATGTTCGTCTCATCGATACGTTGATGTAAGTCTTTAAATCGGAGATTAGATCAAGCATTTAAAAATGCCTGAGATTCGTGGTTGATCGATTAATTTTGAGGATATGTTCTATTTTTGGGTGACATTACCATCCAAAAAATATATGTCAAATACTTGAAAATAGCAAATTCTTCAATGAAATTTGAGAGTCCATCAATGCGATTTGAGAAAGATCTTCATAACAAAGACAATATTATGACTAATTAAGTCGACGGTACGCAAATGCGCAGTATGCGCGAGATTCAGGTTACGATCCATCCGAGTGATCAGAGTCATATGAAGCAATAAAAGGCGCCAGGGCGCACAGCGATAACAAGACATGAAGCATGGCGCCGCTACCGCAGCACGCTGCTGGGTCAATTAGTCGCGGTCGACATAGTCTCGCTGGAACGATCAACCAACCGTGGATCTCGCGGGAAGATCTGGTCGCTTAATGATCCGGCCTATTCAGGGAGTAGCTGCTGGTTGAACGCTGTAGCAGCCGAGGCGGCAGGGTTAATGTATGGCAGCGCCGTCGATGGCTGAAGCCCACGAATTAGCGGCTTTACCAGGCCGTTATACGGCTGTTGCAGCGACCGGTGGATCCGGGTTATGACCGTGGTCAGCGGCATGAGTGGGGCAAGTGTATGTAGGCGTGGCAGCGCATGACGGATGCCCAATGCCGATTTTTGATGGTTTGAGGGTTTTAGATTTTGGGCAATTTTTATGCTTTTGCCCCAGAGGGTCTAAAAACCCCAAGTAAGAGGACACTTTTCTCATCTCCTCTTCTCCTTAGAGTGCATGCCTCCCCAGGGGAGTTTGGGCACTTTGGATCCACCTCACTGAGCAGTGCCCCTCCTGGGGAGTTTGGGCACTCTTCTCGATCAACCCCACCATCTCTATGCCAGTAGCCTCCCCTGTGGGAGTTTGGGCACTCTTCTTGGATCAACCTACCACCTCATCTCCACCAAGCCGTGGTGCACCTCCCCTGGGAGTTTGCACCTCTTCTTGGATCACCTCCTCATCTCCACTGCTAGTGCATGCCTTTGGGAGTTTGGGCACTTTTGGATCAACCCTACCACCTCATCTCCACTGCTGAGTGCATAGCCTCCTGCACTCTTCTTGGAATAATTTTATCTCGATCTGAGTGCCGGAGATCGGTAAGTACGCCGACGGGCAGCCGAATCAGCTGAGATACGATCGACATCGGCAAGATGGGATGACGATGATGGTGGTGACGCGAAGATTGCAAGAATGGTAAAGTGACCGGCAAGGCGAAGACCGTTATTATGAGCGCGGGATAGCTGGTAGCCAACAGGTGGTCGGCGAATAGTGGAATGACTTAGCCATTATACGCTTCAGTACGGGATGACCAATGGTTGGTATGATGACCGGCGACAAGAATGTCCAGTGACCGACGATGGTGATGGCCGATGGGGTGGTTGCAAGGAATTTAATAACGAGGTGCGACATAAGATTGTGAATGGTATCAGGACTGATAAATGCAGCGGTAATTTACGCGGCTATGACTTCCGCGGTAAAGTTATTACGTAAATATGTAATCGGTAATAACCCATTGCGGCTTTGACGATATACCAATATATGACCGACGAATATATGTATAAGGCAAATAGAATATATATGTAGGGGTGGCAAGAAAGAATCAGAAAAAAGGGCAAATCGATGTATAATAAGGATAATATATTTACGGCTTAATAGCGCGGACCGCCATATTGACCGACGGGTGGTTTAAATAAGAGACTATTTACCGACGCCGATAGTGAAGATTGTTTGGCGACAAGTAGTGACCCGATGGCAGCGATCACAGCGAGAATACACCGACGCTAAGTCGGCGATGACCCGGCGATGGTGGTGACCGCCAAAAAATTGAGATGGACAATGTAGAATACCGGCAATAAGCGGCTATTCTGAGGTTAGCTCGGGTATCGACAAACAGCAGCAATGACGGGCAATCGCCTGGCGGATGACCGCGATAATGAGATTTTGATCGACGTTAACCTGGCGACGTTAACTTGTGGAAGAGTTGAATTGAATCCGGGATTTTGACCCATCAGGTTGTTTGTCGAGTTTTAGATATTAACCTCTATGGAAGAGGTTGAATAACTGGCCGAGATTTTGACCCATCGAGGTTGTTTGTCGGTGTTACGGCGACGTAATGTGAAGAGTTGAATTGAATCGAGATTTTGAATCATTTGTCGAGGTGTTAAACTATGGAAGAGGTTGAATTAAAGAGGATTTTGACCCATCCGAGGTTTTGTCGGATTGCGACGCAATGGAAGAGGTTGAATTGAATCGGAGGATTTTGAGGTTGTTTGTCGTGGTGTTACCCGATGACGCGTGTATGGAAGAGGTTGAAAACTGGGATTTTCCCAGGTTGTTTGTCGAGTGTTACCCAGACGCAACCTATATGGAAGAGGTTGAATTGAATCCCGAGATCTTTGACCCATCCGAGGTTGTTTGTCGTAAATGGCGAACTGTGGAAGAGGTCAGTCCACAGGTCACTGCATGACGGTGGTCGGAATGACCGGAATAATGCGAGGATGACCGGCGGCGATAAGCGGTAATCATCGGCATCAGGCAATGGGTTGGAAGCGGCCATGATGGTGGCGAACGGCAACCGCATATAGCTGGCATCGACGCCGGGATCGAAGGATAAAATGTGATGGTGGTGAGCCGAGCGAAGATGACCGACGGAGATTGTCGCGATCGGCGTTGATAGTTGGAATGACCATCGTGGTGGTGACCGATTAAGATGGCCGGTCATGGTCGACGCGACCGACGGAGATGGTGTAGTCCCTCCTTCTTGTAGAAATAAGATTTCTTGAAATTTCAATGGATGGTTCAACAGTTGAAATTGATGTAACTTGCATGTTAGAGATATAATTGAATCCACCGAGGATTTTTGACCCAGGTTTGTCGAGGTATATTAACGCGCGGAGTATAAAGTTTTGACTTCTTAGTTAGAAATATTATTCAACGCTAACTATGGAAGAGGCTGAAGTCCACAAGGACTTTTGACCTTTCTGGGTTGTTTGTCGAGCTTTTGCTGATGGCGTAAGATGGTGAGGGAAGTCCACCAAGACGTTTGACCTATCGGTTGTTTGTCGAGTGTTTACGATGATGTTAAATGGAAGAGGTCGGAAGTCCACCAAGGTCGCTTTTGACCTATTGTTTGTCGAGTGTTTACGATGTGCGTTAACCCGTATGGAAGAGGTCAGAAGTCCAAGGACGCTTTGACTATCGGTCGAGTGTTTACTGAGATGACGCAACCCGTATGGAAGAAGGAAGTCCAAAACGCTTGACTATCAGGTTGTCGAGTGTTTACCGAAGCGTTAACGCATGGAAGAGGTCGAATATTTGTATGAGCCGAGTTGTTGATCTGATCTTTGCTGGTGTCGAGACTTGCTTATCTTTTGAGATTAAGAGTTGCCCCTAGATGATGTTAATTGATTCTTTTCCAATTGGATATATCATAGGGTCTTGATTTCTTCCTTGTTCTCGAAGGTGTTTTGAAAGGCACTGATTTCCAATAAACACTCTTAATAGAGGATGTTGGCATGACTATCGATATCATCAGTCATCCAGAGGAGGTTTTGGGGAGGTTGCCTTTTTTTGAGATGTTTGAACATCACCTTTGGGAACCTTCAAAGCTTGGTGGTTCAAGCTGATGAACAGATAGCCACGGAGATTTGTGCCTATTTGGACAAAGATAGAATACCGCCTCCTAAAGGAAGCAACGCCTCAAAAGTTCGGATCTGGTATTTGTTGAGGAGAACCTCAAGTATTCTTTCGAGGGACTCTCCATCGCTCGGTGGATAGATGTGATGAATGATGATTCTCTGTGAGAACTTCTACAAAATGCGACTCCAAATGATCTGACGGACCCAAAATAGAACCAAGTACGAGCTCTTTGAGAGTATTGGGAATACGACACAAGACAGTCATTTCGATGAATGAATGCATGATCGTCAAAAGTGATCGATATGCTCGCACGGATTTGTGCCATCGTAAGGGTCCATCCGGGAAGCTTGAATCTTAATCGGGTAGCGAGATGATCTCAAATGGCTACAGTTTTGGAAGAGGCGCGGAGAATGGATCATTCATTGTTTCGGGAACTCTTCTGCCGTAGTTCATTATAAGGTGACGGAGTTTCACCGATGAGCCTTCGGGTGAGTATACAGATCCGGATGTGGTGCAGGGTTCTCTACTTGTTGATCCCATTCCTGCAATCATTCGTGAAGAAAATGGATTATCCAGGTCATGAACTGTGGGTCAGTTGGAAAGTTTTGCTTGGCCCTCGAGTTTAAGGGGAATCCTCCATCCTTGATCTTCCAAAGAGGGCGACGGACCCTCACCGGGACGTAAGTCTTATGTAGAGAAGTTGAGACTTGGCCTTGATCAGAATGAGGAGCGTTGGAAGAAACCCCGCTACAACCATATTGAGATAGCAATGAACTGCTGTAAAAATACAAGGCTTGAGAATTTTATTAGATAGATCTCAGTAAAAAAATTATCCAACACACAAGAGGGGATATGAACATCATGTGGAAAACCCTAAGGGAAACCATGGCCTTGCATCAGAGAACTTTCACTGTGTTCATAAGATACCTTCTCGTAGTTGGAGAAGAAGGTGTTTAAACAATATTAGTGTAAAAGTACATCGATCAACTCCAACTCGGGAGAAGTTTCCCAAAAGCTGGAACCGATCTTTAGCAACCTCGATCTTGGAGAGGAAACCAGTCTTTCTAGTCCTCTCAGGGATCTACATGAGCTCGATCTTGTGACTATGGTTGATGGTGATATCGTGCCAAGTGGTTCTCGACTCTCTTCAAATCGATGTCTCTCAGGTGAGAATGAAGCTATTTATAGATTTTGGGAGTGGCGCTTGTAAATTGTGGAAAACTCCAACCACTATATCTGGACGGCTATGCGATCCCTATGAATTTTGATGATGCGCCTTAATGATGTTGGAATTTTGGATTAGATACTATAAATATGCCGCTGCAAATTATTACGGATCAAAGATCCATTTTCGTCTGATATTGACAGCCGATTCGAATCGATCTGATGCTATGTTCGTATCGAGACGGCCATTGACCGTAAGTTTTTGAAATCGGAGATTAGATCGACATTTAAAATGCTGAGATTCGTGCTTGATCAGATTAATTTTCTGAGGATGTATCAGAGATATATGCTCTCATGCTAGGCTAGTTAAAAAGAATTAATAGTTAGAATCAAAGGCAAAAAGTAACTTGAAATATAAATTTCAAATATATTAGAATAGTGATAGTCATCGTAGCTTCCTCTTGTAGAATTCAACATATCAAGAAAATGGTGATTTAAAATAATCTGAAAGTAGAAGACTTGCACGGTAACGAGCAATTAAGCATATGACTTCTAAATCTTCTATATATTTTATTTTTAAAATTATTTTTTATCAATTTTAATTTTATTTATTTCAACTTTCGTTACATAATTTTATTTTATTCACTCATTATATATTTTAATTTATTTCAATTTTTTTTCTTTTAATTGGTGTTAATTTCTTAATTGGAATAGTGCTAACCAAATATAACCAAGAGTGTTTTTATCGTGACATGATGTTGAAAATATATTTTGGAAAAAATTGTTTAGAATAATATTTTATATATAAATTTTATGTAATATATTTAAAATTCTTCTTGTTTTAAAATAAAAAATTAACTAATCATAAAATATCATTTAAATGATTAATATCACATAAAAAAAACTTCATTATATTTATATGATAAGGAAAAAATCTTTTTCCCACTAGCCACCATTTTCTCCAGCCCTTCCTTCATTAGGCTTTGTTTCCCAACATCGCTGTAAGAAACAATTGAAATATGTGCAAAAGACTTGGTCAAAGCTTGGCCGGCTGGCTTTTATTCAGTGAGGAATTTATGCATATTATTTATTAAATTTTACATACATAACATTCAATTCTTCTATATTTACATATGAAAACTTAAATTCAATATTTATAAATATAGTACTTTTTTATTCTAGATGTTATTATTATTTTTGATGTAATACTATTGATTTGAGAATTATTTATGTAAATATTAAAAATTTAGTTTATATATATATGTAAATGTCTCTAAATAAATTTTATTTTAATTAATCAATGGCCGGCATTATAAGTTGGAATAATTCAAATAAATTTTAAAAAATAAAATAAAGGAAAGACCGTGTTTAATTCAACACGAGATTTGGAAATTACTTTGGGCTATAAATATCAGCTTGCTTCCATGAATCTCGTTGGCTGCGATTGAGAAGAAGATGAGGGACTTCACCCACACCCACCCGTCTGCTGCGCGTTATCTCTCATTTCCATATTTCTCGGGTTGTAGTGGGTGCATTTAGCCAATCATCATGCCCATCAGGTAATTTAATTTCTATCACTGTTTTTTTTTATAACTCAAGATTATTACAAATTTAATTCCGAGTTGCGTGGATGGAAATACAACCGAAGATTTTTGCTGCAATCGCCTGTGGCTGTGGCTTGATGCGCCAACTAATAGGTATAATTTTGAGCTTGCGAAAGTTTGCAGGAACGATTAATGGAGAAGAGAAAGCGAGCCCCGTGCTTGCTTTCTTCGCTTAACGTTCACTAAATGTTATGTATTCGTGTGCACCGCCCACGCCATCTTGCCTGAGTTGCTTTGTGATTTAGTGCTGCAAATAAGTTTGAAATAAGAGTATGAGCGGTAATTGGACTGATTCTTGCTTTTTGTTGTGTTGTAATTTGGTGTTTAGTCATTTTTTTTAAAGTTGTAATTGATCTGTTTCGATGGGAACAAGAAATAAAATTGTTGGAGGACTTAGTAAAGTCCTTTCGATAATAACTACAAGTTTTCAGGATGACAATAGTAGTATTAAAAGAAAAAAACATAGCTTTTTTTTTTTAAAAAAAATGAATATTTCTGTGGCTAGCCTTAGCCACAAAGCAAGGGCACTTTGAGTTTTTATCAGGCTCTAGTCAAAACAAATTCCAATCATACGGACAAATGATAAAAAAAATGACTCGTCAAAATACTGGCTTCTTCTTCTGGAATGATACAAATTCATAGGGCATTTCTTTATTTAATTAGCTAGATGAAGTTTTTAAAACGATTGCAATGATACCATAAGATGTTTGATTTTCTGCACTTATTTTCCCAGTAATGCTTGACTTTGAAGGCAGTTTCTCTCCACCATTACTTTGTAAAAATGCATTTTTGAGATGAAAAGATGACTTATAGGGTTGGGAGCAGGCTGGATAAGATAGAAATTGCATAATTAAATCCCTTGGTGGTGTGTCGTGTGCGAGTGGCTGAAAGTAGAAAAGTACTGAGTTTAGAAAGCAATATATTTTTTAATGAGTGCTGGGTAAATTTTTTTATTATTCTTTTACACAATGTACACTTTTTCTCTATTTATGTAATATAGGCATTCAGATCCGCTAATGAATTAATCTATAGAAAAGAGTTTTCTTTTATCTAATATTATATAATAGAAAGAAAAATCTAACGAAAAAAATCTAACACTAAATATTGCACACCTCCCTTCTCCCTCACTTTGATCAGCCCCTTTATGTCTAAACCCTTCACAACAAACTCTTAACCATGCCTGAGACCTTCATATTTCTTCTAATCATTTAACACCAGACACACTATGCACTAAATCTATTTAATACGCACACCTTCACTCTGACCCAAGCCTTCCCCAATACCCACTCTTTTGCCCACATTGTGCATCATGCAATTACATTCACACTCCAAAGTACAATACATTATGCTACTAGTATTGTATGGATAATTAAATGTGTACCACATCTACTATCTCTATTACTGTCACTCTCCTCTACTTCAATAGTTTCTCATCCACTTTATCATACATCAATGATTGCTTCAAGTTTTTTTTCTTTATTTTATTCATTCTTAGTGATGCATTTTATGCCCTCCTATACTATTATTTAAGAAACCCTTATACAAAATTAATACAGTTATTAAACTCAATGATAAAAACTTTCTTATAGGATCTAAGGCTTTTGTTTTTTTTTTTTTTTATAGGTGAGCAACTCATTAATTTTCACTATTTTATGAGTAAGTAGGTTGCTAGACTTTGAGTTAGCAAATATAAACTTGAAATATTGTACATAAAATCTTATATTATCTTAAAATTGGCATTTCTAAAAAGATTAATGGTTTTTTAAATATATATGTTATTAGTTGTGGGCTTTGAAAGATTCACATGAACTTATGTGATGTGTTTTCTTCATGCGCGCACGCGAGCGTGTGTGTGTGTGTGTGTGTGTGTGTGTGTGTGTGTGTGTTTTGAGTTTTGGAAAACTGAATCTAAGGAATAAACTATTGTGAATGGTTATATTACTACCAACATAGAAAATCACTCTATACAACATCTATCTACCATTTCCTTTGTCACTAGTAAGGGGAATAAACTATTGTGAATGGTTATATTACTACCAACATAGAAAATTAGGAAAATAGAGCTAAGTACACTTTAGTTATATGTTATTTTATTTTGTAAAAGGTTTTCTCACCAATTATAAGTAATTATTAGCTTTGGGTCATAACATACTAAATATTTAGTAATTGAATCAATCAAAATTTGTATAGCTTACAAGTAATATTGAACTAAATGGAAACCTTGCCTTATTAGAGGAACTATCAATATTCAAATCTACCTCCTCATCCCATCAAATAAAGAGATCAACCCTAATAAAAACACATATATCTTCACTCTTTGGACTAAGACTTTTGATCTTAAAATTACATGACCTGTACCAATAAGTTTTGGCACTTTCATTAGTAAACTAATTCCATCTAATTTGGCTCACCTAATCCATCCACATACCAATAAGTTTTACACATGTAGACTTGATTTAATCAGGTCAATGAGTATCCTATTGGTTGTTATATTTTATAGTGTGCTGATAGAATTCTCATTATAATGTCGCCTTATCAACTACAACACTTAAATGACCAACTTGATCTTAGCAGTATTATTCTAGTTCATGTCAACCAAACATTTATAACAACACCACATTAAGGATCTTTCTCTTAGATAAGTTTCTGAACCTACTCTTGCATAGAAAGAAGCAGTCCCCTTACCCCTCCACTCTCTTCTCATCTTTGCTCTCTTTAGCTCCTTCTCTATCAATATTGCTCTATTTTAGAAGGTAAACATTCTCAATATAATGTAAATTTATAGTTTGATAATGGATTTTCTCATGGCTGCATTGTGAATGTAGCTCACAAAGCTAATTATACATTACAAGAAAATCATGAATTTTCATTGGTCAAATTTATTAAAAATTCTTAAAATTCCATTGAAAAGTACTATTTTCAATGATTATTTGGCAAAACAAATCAATGGTAAAACAAGCGCTCGAAATGAATTCTGACCAAAAAAATAAAAAAGACGGCCGAAAATTATTTTTAATGGTTTCACTATATCAAATTTGGGCGGTGTTTATGGCGTGACCGACGATGGTTGACGGCATGATGACCGGTGATGTAGGTACGGGTTGGTGAGGACCGTTGGTCGGTGGTCAATAGCGACGATGATCGATGATAATGACGGCGGTGGCGGTGATGGCGATGACAATGATCAGCATGGTTGGTGTAACGGGCGGTCGGTGGTGATGATCGTAACGATTATGCTTAGAGGTTCTTCAAGCCTCAAAGGTCTCTCTCCTCTTTAGCCTCGAGCTCCCCTATGTGAATAATGAGTAGCTATTTATAGATTATGGGAGTGGCACCTCTATAAATACAGGCAAAATCCAAGTCACTCCATCGGACGGCTCAAAATTATTTCTTCAATCATCTGATGTATTTTAAGTATTTGAATGCTCAAATGAAATCAGAATTATGAGATCTTAGGCTTGTTAGATACAGCTCATCAAGATGCTCGATTTGACTATAAACACTCCATATTTAGAAGCCGACTGATATTTTAAAGTTTATAATTATATTTTAAGTGTTTGATCTGGGTTAGTCTACACTCAAAATCATATTGCTGACATTAAAGATGTCACTAGTGGAATTTTCATGTCATATCGGTTACCCTATTTTGATGACATTATCTCTATCATCCAAAAATATATGTCAAATAATTGGAAATAATAATTTTTTTAATAAAATTTGCGGGTTCATTAATTTTTGTGTCACATATAGTTTGAGATATTAGATCTTCATAGCAGATGTATCAAGGAGGTCGCGGTGTTGGTCAGGCGCAAGTCATGGGCATAACTGCCTCGCATGGTGCTGGAGAACGCCGCATTAAGCATGCGGTGGTCATGCATGATCACGGGCACAACCGCACACAATGGCCTGAGTGGAAATTTTAGGTTTTTTATTATTTTATTTTTCCATATTTTCTTCAGCTTTTTTTTATTTTTATAAAAGGAAAGATATAATTGAGAGCAAAAATTTCAAAATATATTTAAATATTTCTAAATTTCTTCTCAAAATTTATTCCCCTTTTGCCCCTATTGTAGATTTATAAAAATACTTGGGTCAAGTAAGGAGACACAGTTTTCTCTCATATGCTCCAATATTCTTCTATGCTGGATGAGAAATTATCTAGCAGAAGTTCAGAGGCTATGGGTAATAAAAAATTTTTTTGTCGGCTGACCTTCTTTCTAAAAGAAGGTTATTTGATTTGTTGATCAAAGTTCTATGGTGAGGCTCATTTTCCCTCGAGAGGCGTCAAGCCCTTTTGATCGGCGGATTTGAAGGTGATCAAGACCCGTAGTTCATACGATGAGGCTTTAGTTTTTTCTCGAAAGGGTCATCAAGCCCCTCGCCGATCGAGAGTTTGGATCGATCAAGGCCCATAGTCATACTCCGCTTCGAGAGAGGCCAACTATCATCGCCGACCGAAGTTTGGATCAAGACCCGTAGTTGGCGAGGCTCCAATTTTCCTCGAAAGAGGCATCGTCTCGCCGACCAACCGTGTTTGAGATCAAGGCCGTAGTTTATAAAAAAATTAATTTTGAAACTCCAATAGATGGTTTAACAGTTGACAACTGTATGGAAGGGGTAGAATCGAATCCACCAAGGGTTTTTGACCCATCCAAGATTATTTGTCAAAGTATTACTTGATGACCTTACCTTTATGGAAGATGTTGAATCGAATTTATTGAGGATTTTTGACACGTCCGAGGTTGTTTATCAAAGTGTTACTTGATGACGTTAACCTATATGGAAGAGGTCAAATCGAATCCGCCGAGGATTTTTGAACCATCCGAGGTTGTTTGTCAAAGTATTACTTGATGATGTTAACCTGTATAGAAGAGGTTGATTCGAATCCGCTAAGGATTTTTGACCCATCCGAGGTTGTTTGTCAAAGTGTTACTTGATGACGTTAACCTGTATGAAAGAGGTCAAATCGAATCCGCCAAGGATTTTTGACCCATTCGAGGTTATTTGTCAAAGTGTTACTTGATGACGCTAACCTGTATGGAAGAGGTCGAATCGAATCCACCAATGATTTTTGACCCATCCGAGGTTGTTTGTCAGAGTGTTACTCGATGATGTTAACCTGTGTGGAGTATGTGCAAAGTTATGACCTATCCGAGGTTGTTTGTCAGAATGTTATTCGATGGCGTTAACTGTGGAGTACAAAGTTAATGATATATCAGATTATTTATCTGTTAACTGGTGGAAGAGGTCCGATCAAATCCCATTGGGATTGATACCTCATCGAGACACAATGTGAGTTGTGTATTTCTTAAGTGGGAGGATTGAAATGAAGAAGATCATTTATGTGCAACAAGCTTGAAAGAAAAAATCATAAACTCATTACTTTAATGATGTCAATGATATAATATTTTCATAAGATAATTTAACAAGAGGAATGAGATAAATTTTTAGAGAGAGTTAATAAAAAGTAAGAGGTAGAGAGAAAAAGACAAACGAAGTAGAATAAAGGTTGCAATATTTATGCACTAAGAATTACAGATAACACTTTCAAAGATCCTCCATGTTCGAAGTTCTAGGAAAGATTTTTTCTTTGGATCCTTGATCATAGCTTGATGGTTGGTGATCTGATAATGAAACAGGGAGCAAGTCTTCTATAGGCAAAGCTCTCTGAGATACTTCTTCATCTCGATGGTTAAAATTATCAATTCTGATGGTCAGCGAAGGGTGTGGTTGAGCTTATCTGAGTTAACACGATTGTGCTATTTGTTGATTTCCGCAGACCACTCCAAACTCAACAGGAGTTGAAAATTTCATCTTAAGATTAGGTACCAAAGTAATAGCACCAAAGATTGATTAGAGGGGTCTTCCAAAGATAATATTGTATGTTGAATTTAACTTGACTACTATGAATTGAACTGAATGAGTGACTTGTCAAGAAAATTCTCTAAGAACAATAGGAATGGTGATTATCCCCTCCACTCGCATAGGGCGATTATCAAACTCATATATTGGTCTTGCAGCGGGTTGGAGCTTTTCCTTAATCAGGTCCATGTTAAGAAAGGTGGAGTAAAATAAAATATCAATAGAACTTCCATTATCAATCAAAATTCTCTTAATATTATAACATGGGTCACCAATCCCTGCATTAATGACAAGAGAATTTTGATGTAGAATTTGGATTCCTTCCAAGTCCGATCATTAAAAGTGATGGATGAGGAGATTTGTTTAACGGCTCTTCAAAGGCGATGAAGACTTGATTAGATAGTAGTGACCCTCGCAATCGTTTCACCTCTAACTATTTGATAACTTTTTTTTGTTATGTGATGATTGTCCCATTGCCTCAATTGGAGTTATGTTTGCTTGAGTTGATTGATTACGCAACCGTAGATATCGTTGAATGAGCCTCTCGATCTCTATGGGCTCCAAAAATTCGCTATCTACCTCTTCGATGAAAAGAGTGTTTTAAAGTGTCGGTGTAATTTTCAGAAGGCAGATAACATAGTAGATAAGACACAACCTAGAGATTTTGTCCTCATTTTGTGAGGACTTTAGATCTGGTTTTAAGTTTCTATAAAGCAAGCCTATAGTTAATTATCCTCCAAGTGAGAGTGAGAACTTTCGTTATCATTAGTCAGAATGCATATATATAGAAAGATATAGAGTTTAGATAGATTATGAAATTTATCATCATAGCTTAAACCGGATGGTTGGGGAATGATGGCGTGCCGATCTAGATCCATAGTTCCTCATCCGCGCCGCTATCCTAGTCTACTTAGTCGAGGAGGTAGATAACCTAAGGATCATCATCGTGAACACATGGGTTACAGGCCCAAAAAATCGACTGGGTGGTATTTGTCTAAGGACAATCTTTTTCTGACAGAGTTGTTTGTATCAGATATACTCATGATTCACAACTCGGTAGAGCCATTGGGGAGCATCAGCATGAGTAATATAATGGAGCGATAACAAACCACCCGATCAAAGGACATGGTCGTGAATCGCTTCATCTGTGGACATCCAAGCCACGTAGGTCGAGGACAGGCCACGCCCCTACGTGAGATTGATTGAGAGTGAATATAGAAGAACACTTGATTTGACATTGGCTCCTTTGTGAGTTAGAGTTTTCTTAATTTGTCACCCTTGATAAACAGTTACGGAAGGTGGATAGATTGAGTTTTGATTTAAGTTTTTAATGATAGAATTTTATTTAAACATACTTAATTTGATTTAAAAATTAATTAATTTGAATATGCTTAAGAGATTTAGATCCTCAATCAACTGCTAACAGGATTAGACATCGTCACCGCCAATCAATTTCTCAGATATTGCACTGACTTGAAACTCTTATTATAGGTTTTTTGGTTTTGTTAACCTAGACCCAATCATAAGACTAAACCGAAACAACCCGCACAACATCCTCAGACACTTTAATTTAAGCATTCAACATAGTGTCGGGGCCCATGTGGGTGTATTTAAAAATTTAGGGAGTCTTGTTTTTGAACTATGATATTAATTTCAGATTGCTACTTAATTTGATTTGAAAAATTGATTAATTTGGAATGAAATTCCTTAATTTTGATTAAGGAAGCTATGATTTTGTAGAATTGGATTTAGTCCTGCGCTTACAAAAAAAATTGCATATCCGCTGGTGAAGAAGGTGTTTTGAAGCTGTAGGTTCAAAGGATAATTTAATTTGTCATTTTAAGAAAAAGATTTACTCAGAGTAATTCTCATTTTTCTCCCTCTTTTATTCAATTTGTTTTCCCCCTCTTTTATTTAAATTTAATTTTCCGCCTCTTGTATTCAAATTTAATTTTCCCCCTCTTTTATTCAAATTTGATTTTTTCCCTCTTTTATTCAAATTTGATTTTTTCCCTCTTTTATTCAAATTTGATTTTCCCCCTCTTTTATTTCTTCTCATTTCTATAAATAAGGTTGAGGGGAGATGTCTATCCTATTCCACTTACCTAAAAGGTTAGAGCTAAGAAATTTGAAAGGGGGAGGTTAAAAACTTTAGTAGACTTTCAATTCTACTTAAATAAATTTTGTAAGTGATTTTCACCCTTCTTTTATTTTGTTTTACTTTTATATCTATCGTATGTCATTTTAATTTCCCTTTTTTTTACGCTTTTAGTTCAAAATTAGTTTTCTATTTAGCCTTTAACTCATTTCACTCTCCCATTTTTACTAAGTCAAAGTTTTGACAAAATTTGAACCTCTCCCATCCCCATGTGCATCGGGGTATTTTAGCTTACTCGATACACCTCTTGAGTAGAGTGGTGTCTTGACAACGCATTTTTTTCATCCTGCTCTCGCCCAGCCTTCAAAACCTAAAAAAGAATATACAATGATAATATATAATCATCCTTTTCTAAGTCTAGAAATTAGACAAAATTTGCATTTCGTCAGGGGGATATCTAACCGGAGGCTTTTCGCCATACTGCGAAGGTGTCTGACACCATGCTTTTCATCTCGTCGCTCCAGCACAACGAGGTCTTCAAACGAAAAGAAACACAAGTATGTATATATTCACATTCACAAATCCCACATATTATGACATGTTTTACGACGTATAGTCTCAAAAGAACGAGGTAGATGCGAAATGTGGGTGCGACAATCAAAAATTGAAAGAATTTGTCTATTGATGATGTTTTTTCTCGATTTGCGGGGAAACGGACTAAAGTGAGTGCGATCAAAGAAAAGAATTTATCATTGATATTCTTCCACGAACAACAAAATGGGGAAAATGAGGAAGGACGTCAAAAATCGGGAAGAATTCCTTCGAAGA
The DNA here is from genome assembly GCA_021442155.1 of Cymbidium sinense. NCBI lineage: Eukaryota > Viridiplantae > Streptophyta > Magnoliopsida > Asparagales > Orchidaceae > Cymbidium > Cymbidium sinense. Next base: position 104,656,484 of record CM038229.1, read on the forward strand.
TGTTCTTCCCGATTCTGAAAAGGCAAAAATTTGGATGTGGTGAGCTTGGGAAGGATTAGAACGGGCCAGATTTGCGGGCTGAATTATGCAGAACGGGCCAAAACAGTGGGCTATAGGCTGAGTTAGCTGCCAGAGGAAATGCGGCAGCGGGCTGTGGGCTTTGGGAAGGAGGCTGGCGGGCCAGAGCGGGGTTGGCGCGCGGGCTGGCGGGACAGCGCGGGTTGGCGGGTTGACGCGCGGTTTGGTCAGCGGGTCACCGCCGTGGGTCAGGTTCGTTGTGATCGTGGGCCGAGAAGACGGACGCGGGACGCGGGCGAGTCAGCAATTCGCGCCGGCGGGCTGTGGGAGCGCGGCGGGCCGGGTTGCAGCGTCGCGGGACGGGAGAGGGACGGCGGGCTGGGTTGTGCGGGATGCGCGGTCGGAGGCCCGGGTCAGCAGGTGGAGCGGGTGCGGCACGGTTCCAGGTTCTGACGCGGGAGCAGGAGCGGCTTGCACGATTTCACGGGCCGCAGGGTCACTGCGTGGGAGAACGGACGGCGGCGGACCGGGGCACGACACGGCGGAATCAGGTGCAGGACGCATTGCGAATAGCCGGGCGGGGCCGGAGCCAGCATGGCGGATCAGATGCGACGGGTCCGGACAACGAGTTTGGCCAGGCTCGGCAGGCTTGTGTGTGGAACGGGCCAAGTAGCAGCGGGTTTGGCCGAAGAATGGGCCGCAGGAATAGTGGGTTTGGCCGGAGGGCTCACGGCGGAAATTCTCAGCATAGAGGGAAATCTGAGAACGAAATTACCTGTGCTGCTGAAGGGATTTCCTGGGACGTGAGAGGGTCTGCCGCAGAGAGAGAGAGCAGAATGCACGATAGAAAATGGGAGCGGAAAATCACAGAGTGGTATAGCATGAGGAGAGGAAGTTGCATAATGAGAGGAGTGCTAATTTTTTTAATTTTTTTAATTTACTTTTTTAGAAAAGTGAAAATAGGGGGAAAATGGGTGAGTATGGGGTAATTTAGTAATTTTAAATTAATTTAAATTATTTTAATTTGATTTCCAAGAACACATATGGTTAATATATCAAGGTAATTTATTGTCAACGAATGGCGCCGTCCGTTCACGCGAGGCGTTCGGTTGAGTCGGCGCCAAATTGAGTCAATTTTAGCTCAAAATGCGCGTCGTCACTTTCGCTCGCTCGATTTTCACGCAGACTTGCCCGAATTGAGTGCGAATAATCTTATTTGATAGATTTTGGCATTTTGAAGTTAATGGCGTGATCGAATCACGAGGTTGTTGATCCTCGTCTTCTCTTGATTCGATATGCAGCGTGACGCTCGACTCTTGATCAGTTTATCATTAAGTTGTACAATATTTATATTCTGACCAATTTTGACATTCTGAATGCGATGGAGAAGTCTGTTCATCGATCGGAGGTCATTTGAGTTGATTTCGGCGATGTTTAGCACATTTCAGCCTTGATTTACATGTCACTTCAAATCACTCGACATTTGTACATACTCATCCGAATTGAGCGCAGATTATCTCATTTGATAGATTTCGACATTTTGAAGCTAGCGATGCAATTAATTTTATGAACGGAGGTCATTTGACTTACATCGATGCCTCCTGACTTCGGTATGCGTGCAAGCATGTTGATGACTCGAGTACTTAATCGATTGATCGTTAGATTTCACAATATCTATATTTCAATCAATTTTGATATTCTGAATGCGACGACGAAGTCCGTTCTTCAATCGGAAGTCATTTTGATCATTTTCAATGACGTCTAGTGCATTTTAAACCGACTTTATCGCCCAAGTCCATTAAATTTAACTTGTAGGCTTGCCTTGATTTATAACATGTATGTGGAGGTCAACAAATGCCCCCCAATAAATATGATTCACGCATGAAGCGTGTCACGTTTGTTGAAAATTGGTTGACCATTTGGGCTGGTCATAGAACTTGGATCATTTTAGCTTCGATTATAATAGATTATGGAGCTTTTGATAGGATTTATCATTAGTATGTTGCCCTATTCAGGATATGCTAAATGACGGGCTTGACCCATTTGTCAGAATTAACTTGTCGGATAGATAAGAGTTCTTGCACCATCTACTATCTACTTCAATGGCTTTGTTGAAGATCTCCTCTGATCTTAGCTCCATGCTTGATTGGGTTTGATGGAGGAATTGATCTGCTTATTTTGATGAAGGACTCCACTGGGGAATCCATTCATATATGCTTGATCGAATTTGAAATTCCTTATGTCCTAGCTTTGAGCTTGATGGACTTGATGAAGGATTGACCTGATTTGTCAACATTGACTTGTGAAGTGTATGCCATGAACCGCGCTTTGTCGCTTTGATGGATTCATTGAAGGTACATATGACCCGCCTTCCTTATATAGTCCAGTTATTAGTCTAAGAACGCTTTAACAAACCAATAACAATTTCTTTTAGTTCGGCCATCAGCTTTATATGAACTATGGAATTGCTTCCTCGATCCTGTATTTTCTACTCTAACGGACTTGATGAGGAGATATGCTTTGAGCTGTACTTTGAGCTTTCATATCATAATAGATTGAAATATCACCTTGCGGTAATATGAAGATTGAAGGCACCGAATTTCCTCAGATTGCCTTGATCTATTGATCAAGTAGAGATCTCTTGAATCATTGCTTATAATCAAAGTTGAATCGGTTTGAGATTCAACGTATTGTCATCATGATGAGCAATGGCTCTTTCACTACCTTTCTTTTCTTGTGAGTGAGAGGAGAACTGGCCATATTTAAGCTTGTTGAGTTCGACCTTTAGAACTTACTTAAGTCTTCGACTTAAGCTATGGTGGTTTTATCATCGATTGAGCGGGGCTCTTTCACTGCCTTTTCTTAGGCTTGTTGAGTGAGGAGAGCGTTAGCAACTTGGCCATATTTGGGCTTGTTGAGTCCGACCTTTAGAACCCATCCGAGTCCTAGACTTCAAGATGTAGAGGTTGATTTTTCTCCAACTTAATTGATTAAAGCTTCTGAAATCAGGAGTTCTTTTGACTTGATCTCCAGAATTTGGCAAATATGAGATAAATTTCTTGACATTTAGAGTTGTTCTTTCATGTATAGAAATAGATTCTTTTTTTCTCCTGCAAGACTCTGCAACTTAACAGTAACAATTATGGATATATCCATGGATTTCAGTGTAAAGCTCGATGTCAACCTGAATAAGAATATATTTGAGGATCTCGTCTTATGGCACGATGTCAACTCAAATAGACTTAATATAAACTAAAATAAATGCCCCATGTCTTGCAGGGGGGTTTCTAAAGTACATTTAGGAGAATTTTTAAGATGAAAATATACAAATATATCTATATTTGAATTGATGTACTCTAAAGGAGATTTTAACATACAACAATGATTTCATCTGTATATAAAAATCTAGAAATGCCCCTGTATAGAAAATTTTACAAAAAAGTTTTCATCTAGTATGTTTATTTAGGGATCTCGACATGAAGCATGATGTCAACCTAAATATATACTAAAAAAACACCCCCTTGTCTTGTGGGGGATTTCTATTATACTTTGATAATATATTTATCATTATAATTTTTCAGGTAACGACCATTGATTGGGCATTGGTCTTTCACCCTTTAGGTGATGAGTTGGTATGCCCCTCCTTGATATACTTTTCAATAACAAAAGGGCCTTCCCAGGCTCAAATTTGCCACCAAATTTTTGATTGGGAATAATTGGTCTTCTCAACACCATGACCAATTCTCCTTTTTGGAATGTTGAGCACCGCATGGTCAAAAGCCACGGACATCTTTGCTTGATAGACTTCCGATTTTGATGAGCTTGTAATCTAACTTCATCCGTCCGAGTTCCTCCATTCTACGAGCATTTTGATCTTCTTAGATTGTTGTATGGCTACTCAAGTGAAGGTAACTCAACTTCAAGCAAGAACTACTTGGTTCTAATACCAATGAATAGGGAGTGGCTTTAGTCGGCATCTTGTAGGTGGTTCGATATGCCTATAGAGCCTCTACTAGCTTGGTATGTCATTCTCTTTTATTCTTAGTGAGAATCTTCTTGAGCAGTTTGACTAATGTCATGTTGAAGGCCTCCACCAAACCATTTGCTCTTGGATTGTATATTGAAGAGTATTGTCAATTAATTTTGTGTCGATCGACAAATCTATAAATCTTTGCACTTTTGAAGGTAGTGCCATTGTTAGAAATTATTCATGTGGCACTCCAAATCTATAGACTATATTATGCATGAAGAAGTTGATCACTCGATCGGCAGTAATTTATTTAAATGGGGTAGCTTCAGCTCACTTAGAGAAATAGTTAGTCACTGCTAAGATGAAGCGATGTCCAGCTGATGACGGTGGATCGATTAGTCCAATTATATCTATACCCCAACATTCGAATCGCCAGGATGCTATTGTTGGGTGTAATGGATTTGGAGATTGATGGATGAGATTCCTATGTACTTGACACTCATGACACTTCTTAGCATGATTAATAGTCTCTCGCCATAGATGGTCAATAATAGCCCATCCTTTTGATCTTTACTGCCATCTTGGGACCTTACTGATGTGCACCACAAAGTCCTTCATGAACTTCAATCATCACTTTACTAGCATCATCTATATTTAGGCATCGTAGCCACATTTGTTCAAAGGATCTATGATATAAAGTGTTGTTGATGAAAGCATAGTAACATTCTCTTTTCTATTTGAGCTGTCAGTGATTTATTACTTAGTAATTTGCCTTCTTTAAAGTAGTCGACAAAGGGTTGCCTCCAATCATGTGGCTTTTCTACAATAAAAGATTCATACTGCTTTTCTGAGGTAATGTCATTCTTAGCTCTTCTTGGTACAATATTTTGTTGATTTTGGAGAGTATGAGGAGCAACCTGAGTCGCATCCTGCTGGGTCAACTTTGGTAACCCCTCTACCTGTGGGGATTGATACTTTATTGGCTCTAGAACTCATCAAGTAAATATGTCAATCATGACATAATCACCATTCATACTCGTCATTTCCTTAGCTAGTTTTGCTAAGTAGTCGGCTTTGCTATTCTTGGATCGAGAGACTCGAGTTAGTGTGATATTTGGTATCTGCTTCATTAGCTCGAGAACTCGCTTGTGATAGAAAGCTAACTCAAGCTTGCTGATTCTATAGATGCCAAATACTTGATTTATAATAAGCTGAGAATCGCCAAAAAATATGCAAGTATTGAATGCCTATGAAAATAGCTTCTTCTAGACCTACCACTAATACTTCATATTCAGCTTCATTATTAGTTCTTAGCTCGGTCAATTCATATGATCATCTCATTATCCCTCATTCTGGTGTTATGAAGATGAATCTGATTCCTTCTCCTACTCTTGGGAAATTTAGATGTTGGACTTATTTGATCGATGAGCTCCATCAAAGTACATTTCCCAAATTTGAGATTTTTTCTCTTTCATGAATGAGCATAATTTGCTCATCAGGCAAATCATCATTAAGAGAAGAGTCTGTAGGGATGGAATGTGCAGCTAGAAAATCTGCTAAGACTTGTCCATTCATTGCTTTTTGTGGAACGTATCTGACAATACTGCCCATCTTGCTAAGTGATCTGTCAACACTGGTCATGTCATCAAGTACTTCAGCGGATCGATCCTCGAGATTAGGGCGATCTTGAAAGATAACATATAATGATGAAGCTTTTGGACTATAAAGATCAATGCTAAACAGTGCTTCTCTATTAAAGAGTATCTCATTTCTGCTCCAATCAATCAATGACTGATATAATAAAGAGCAATCTCTTTGCCTACTTCATTGTGTTGTGTCAATAATGCTCCAAGAGACTCTTCTAATGCAGCTGTGTATAGAATAAAAGGCTTCCTAGGAATAGGCCCTGTTAGGATTGGTGGACTTAACAGGTAGCTTTTAATGTTATTGAAGGCTTCTTGACACTCCTTGTCCATTTGAATGGAGCATCCTTCTTCATTAACCTTGCAAATGGTTGACAACGTCCTGATAAGTTTGATATAAATCGACGGATGAATGAGAGTTGTACTTGTAAAGAACGGAGCTAACGCAAACTCTTCGGTGAAGGCATCTTCATGATTGCCTTGATTTTAGCATGATCAATTTCAATACCTCTATGACGTACAATGTACCACAAGAATTTTCCAGAGGATACCCCGAATGCACATTTTAGAGGATTCATCTTGAGATCATATTTTCTGATTCTCTCTAGTACGATTCTCAAGTCTTCGAAGTGGTTTTCATGGCTTAAGCTCTTCACCACCAGATCATCGACATAACATTCCACCTTTTGATGAATCAACTCATCAAAAATACGTGTCATGGCTCTTTTGTATGTAGCTCTAGCATTTTTCAGGCCAATAGGCATGATTGTGTAGCAATAGATGCCAATAGGAGCTCTGAATGATGTATGTTTTTCATCTTCAGGTGCCATTTTAATTTGATTGTACCTTGATGATCCATCCATAAATGAGAACATGTCACAGTTGGAGGTGTTGTCTACTAATAGTTCTGATATTTGAAGTGAAAAGTCATCTTTTGGGCATGCTTTGTTTAGGTCCCTAAAGTCAATGTAGAAACAGATTTGATCGTTCTTCTTTCTAACAGAGACAATGTTAGCTATCAATCTGCATACTTCTCCTTAGATAAAATCTACTTGATTAGCTTAGTTTTTAATTCTGCTTTCAATCTCCAATCTCATTCATCTAGGAGCTTGTTTAATAGGCATCTGGTTTAATAGCTAGTTTGTGAACTGCTACATCAGGGGATAAGCCTGGCAATTTAGAATATGTCCAGGCAAAGCAATCCCTAAATTCACAAAGTAGTATTTTTAGCTCCTCAACTTTTTCATCAGGCAGAAGGGCACTAATAAAAGTTGGACAGGGATCATCCTCAGCTCATAGGTTGAGTTCTTTAAGTTCATCCATAGTAGCTATTTGCCCACCATCTTCAAGTTCCTCAGGTGTGGGCTTGGCTTCCATTTCTTCATCATTTTAGAAGAATTTTATGGGAATCATCTTCTTTATCACTAAGAAGTTTTTATCTCAGCTTCTATTATATTATAACAGGTTCTATTTATGGATGAACCCTAGACCTTTAGTGATAAACTTATCACTTCTTTGTAATGCCTGAGGGCTTCTTTGGCTCCACATCTTGTTAAAGACTTGAGTCCTATGTTTAGTAGTTCCGATATGAACTCCAAGCTTATGCATCATTTTTCGTAACTCCTGTGGATAGTATATTGGTATTCTTGTTAGTACTATCTCATCAGAACTTTTATATTATGCACATTGTTCAAAATCTTGAGGTTGAGACTCTTCAGATTTGTAAAATAGAGTTCTTGTTCTGCTATCTCACTCAATGGCGGCACATAAAATGCTATCAATTCTTCAATATTATGAACCTTCAATGGAGTGATTTCTTTGAAGCACTACTGAGGGATGGGTACAATTTTGAGTGAGTCATTTGACTTTGCCAAGTGAGCTATCCTCCTTGATGCAGCCATCTGAACTCTATTTCCATAAATAGATTCAAAATCATAGTCTGAATCAAAATCAATTATTTCATACTCTGCTTTTCTTGAGAGCTTATAAGTTCCCTTAGGTTTGACAGGAATATCTTCTTCTTCTTCTTCTGTGTCACTCCCCAAATGAGAAACTAATTTTCCTAACTTAGGTGTAGAATCAAGTGCTTTAGGGAGAGTCGGCATTGCCTTCTTTTTTCCAGCTTGCTTCTGCTCTTTCATTTTGTAAAATTGCTCAATAGTTCCTGAAGTGGATGCTACCGCTTCAAGTGGCTTTGTTGGCTTAAGCTCTTTGAGGATGAAGTACTTTGCATCTTCATAGATTTTTTCTTCATTGACGGAGAATGGTTGTAGGTTATCAGGAATTCTGAATTCCTCTCAATCTTTCAAATACTTCATACATTGATGCATATTTGATGGGACCATGTATTACTCGTGCAACCACGGCCGGCCCAAGAGAGCTCTAAATGATGTATCGATATCGATTACATGAAACTTGGTTTCTGTATATAAATCCATGAATTTGGGCGGGAGAATAAAAGAACCCAGAGTTTTCTTCCCTTTTTCATTGAAGCCGTGAACCATCAACTTATCTTTCCCAATATGTTGGATATAACAACAACAACAACAACAACAAGCCTTAATCCCACTAGGTGGGGTCGACTACATGAATCCTTCGTCTCCATTGTGTCTTATTATGTGCCAAATTCTCATTTAATTCAAGTATACTAAGATCATTTTTTATACATCTTAACCAAGTCTTTTTAGGTCTACCTCTACCTTTCTTAACATAAGGCAAATCTAATGCATCTACTCTCCTAATTGGGCCATCGGATGACTGACATTTTATATGGCCAAACCATCTAAGGCGACTCTCCCTAATCTTATCTACCACTCGAGTACTCCAACTTTTTCCCGAATGTACTCATTTTGCATTCTATCTCTAAGAGTAAAGCCACTCATCCCCTCGAGCATCCTCATCTAACACTTAACTTAGTCTTATGCTTATCTTTTATTGGCCAACATTCGTCATAAGTCATCAGTGTCTTACCACCATCTTATAAAATTTTTCCTTAAGTTTAAGTAGAACTTTTCTATCACATAAAAGCCGATGCATTCCTCCACTTCAACCATCCAACTTGAATTCTACTAATAACATCTCCATCTATTTCACCATCATTTTGAATAATAAAACCTAAATATCTCAATCGCCACTCTTATTAATGACTTGATTACCTAAAGTCACAACACTACCACTAAAACTTCTACAACTAAAATTACACATATATATTCGCTTTAGATCTACTTAAATGAAAACCCTTAGACTCTAAAGTTGACCTCCATAATTCAAGTTTCGTTGGACTCCCTCTAGTCTTATCAACAAGAAGAATGTCATCAAGAAAAGCATACACCAAGGTACATCTTCTTGTAAATGCCTCGTAAGAACATCCATAACTAAAGTAAAAAGATAAGGGCTTAATGTTGATCCTTGATGTAATCCAACCGAAATAGGAAAATATTTTGTCAATCCTCCTTGTGTTTGGACACAAGTAAATGCCTCTAGTATACATATCCTTAATGACTTGAATATAGCCAATATTAACTCCTTTCTATTCTAGAACTCTCCAAAGAACATCTCTTAAGACTTTATCATAAGCTTTCTCTAAATCAATAAATATCATATGTAGATCCTTCTTACTTTCTCTATGCTTCTCCATCAAACCTCTTAACAAATGTATAGCATCCATAGTAGATGTACCGCATGAAACCAAACCGACAGGAGAAACTTTTCTATCACATCGTAACCTATGCTCAATTACTCTCTCCCATAATTTTAATGTATGGCACATTAACTTAATTCTTCTATAATTTGCACACTCTTATGCATCACCTTTATTCTTAAATATAGGAACCAACAAACTCTTTCTCCACTCATCTGGCATCTTTTTAGTCTTTAAAATAACATTAAAAAGATTTGTAAGCCAAGAAATTCCTTGATCTCCTAAATATTTTCACACTTCTATTGGAATATTATCCGGCTGCTTTTCCACATTTCATTTTCTTTAAAGCTTCACTAACTTCAGATTTACTAATCTAATAAAAATGAAATTCTCTATTTTGTTTAGTATTAAGGTTAAAATCAATCGACTTTCATATCCTTCATTGAAAAGTTTATCAAAATACCTCATCCACCTATTTTCAATATCTTTTCTAAGAAAAGCACTTTATTATTTTCATCCTTAATACCCCTCACTTAAAGTATATTTTTATTTCTCCTATCTCTTTGGTTATTAACTTATACATACATCTTTCACCTTCTTTGGTATCTAATCTATTGTACAAATCACTAAAGCTAAATTTTTGCATCACATATTGCTTTCTTAGAATCTCTACAGGCCACTTTATATCTTTCCCAATTCTCCGAATTTTTACATCTAAACCAAGTTTTATAACAATACTTCTTATTTCTTATCTTTTCTTGCACACTCTAACTCCACCACCAACTATTCTTATTAAAAGAAGTTTTTCCTTTTGATTCTCCAAGCACATCTTTAGCAACTTGCTTAATTTCACTTGATATTTTTCCCACATAACATTAGCTTCCTTATGAACATCCCAAATTCTAATTTCTTGTAGATTACTCTTAAAAATATTTTTATTTGTGTTCTTTAAGTGTCCCCATTTAATCCTAAGATAATAATTTAATTTATTTTTTCCCAATATGTTGGATATCCAGCGATAATCCTCTTAATACATTTAGGCTCATGAGATTGATAGAAGAACCATCAATCAATATGCGACATCGAGATGCCATCACAGTAACATAAAGAGAATGATTATGATCCCTCAACATAAGATCTTCTTCAAAAAAAATGTGACATGGGAGATCTTGAGTTTGTAATACTCGGCCATGCATTTTTTAAAGAAAGTAAGCTTTCATAACTCTCCTGATTTGAGAGCTTGTAAAAGTTCTCTCAGGGTCTTTTGACATCAAGAGAGCCCTCATACATTGTAGGATCTTTCTCAGATGTGATAGAATATTATAATCTATTTTCTCGCTTAATTTAGGCTTTGTTCTAGAATTTCTAGGAGTAATGTCATCGTTGACTTCAATTTGCTCGCCTTTATCTTTTTTTGCATTTTCCTTCTTTGATGGAGGTGGTAAGACTTTACCACTTCTCAACTGAACTTGAATAACTTTTCGAAGAGGTAGTTTCTTCAAATTTTTCTCTTATTCTGGAAGATTGGCCAAAAGGGTTAGACTCATTTTTCAACGTCATACGTTTCATACATGATGATATTGATGAGTCTAACTCTTCTCCATTAGGAAAACATAGATCTTCATCTGAACTGTTATTATCTTAATGAGTCATTAAACAAAATCTAGACATTAGCTCCTCAGGCTCTTCTTGCTTTCTTAATAAAATTTTGATGGGTTGGTCGAGCTTGTCAGACTACCCTTGTTATCTCGAGTGCGATGTTGAAGAATATAACATCATGATGATTCATCATGTCTCTGCACAAGACTCACCATTATCTTCTTCATCGATTCATGATGTGAAGTTTAAGCATGAAGTTTGCAAGCTAAATGGTCTTGTGGTGGTGATACTCTCTAGATTGTTAATGATCTTTTGAGTTATAGTTCTCTTCTTGATCTTCTTTTTCATAGTCAGCTTCTTTGATTTATGGGGCTTGCATTTGGTTGACTATTTTTCATGTTGTGATGAAGTAGCCTTATTAGAATGCCATTGAGAAGCCCAAATACTTGGTTTAGGCCTTCTCTTAAGTCCAATATAGGTTCAAGTGGTGATTTCCACTTAACACTAGGGACATCTTTTAGTTGCTTCAACATCTTCACGGTCTTTTTGGAGACTACTGTTTGTCATTCTTCAGTCTGAACTGATTTATCCTTCTATTTATCTTTGTTGGATGATACAGAAGAGGACGTAATCATCTTGTATACTCTCTTTTAGGGTTGACTAGAACACTGTCAGATAGTGTAAATTCATCTCGCTGATACTTCCTTTCTAGCCAATCTTTGAAGACATAGCAATCTTCGATAGGATGACTGATCATCCGATGATAGGGATAGTAGTTTGGATTATTGACTTGATCGCTTCGCCTTTTGATTTACTTGCGGTATCTTTGACTACTTGCCAAAATAATTTAGCCAAATTGTCCCTTCTAAATGAATATTCTTTGTTCATCTTTTCTTTAAGAGATGGCGCATTTGCTCATCATCTCTTGTTGCTTGTTTTGGACACTCCCCACCACTTGGAAAGGTCCGAGATTTATCATTACCTCCTAATACCAATTTTGGTTATGGAATAGAATAAATAAGCTTTTTATCCTTATTATCATTATAGATCAGCTGCTTTCCTTTATCCACGTTGTATATCACCCACTTTTCACCGTTTGAGCTATAGGAGGCGGCATGCATTTCATTTCTTCTTGAGTCTGAAGGTTTGTTTCTTTTTGCTTTATCTGCATAGACTTCAGACTTAGGGTGATTCAACTTTTCGAATTTAGCCACCCTATCGAGCAAGTCTTGGAATGTTGCAATCGACTCCATGCATAGAAATGGTATCATTTTATCATCCATATTGCCCATTAGCAATTGGATCACATGTTCTTCTTCCAATTGTTGCTCGCACTTCATACTTAGGTTGTACGAATTATGAATTTTATCACGACTCATCTTTCCTCCGGCAAGGCAAGATTGTAATTGTGATTTTCTCGGTTGCTTTACCCAAAATCCAATTCAACAAATATTTTAACTAAATCATTTGATAATTCTGCATACCATTCGAAAGCTGAGGTCAAACTATTGATGAATTGATGGAAAAGCAGTGCATCGTTCCCTCCTATGTTACCACAAGTAGCATTAAATTGAGCCATATGTTGCTTTGGATTACCAAGCACGCTGAAAGTATTAAATTTTGCCGTAACCTTCAGTGCGACACTTGATCATATTCGGTGGGTAAGGCTACCTTTTCACTTTTCGAGGTATGATTGCCTTTATCTTTTCATTGATATTATTTCTAACTGAGCGGTATTATATTTCCGGTGTCTAGCTAGATTTTTAATTGTCGGTGGAGGTGTTTGGTTAACTTCATCCCTTGCTTCATGCATAGCATGTACTGTAGGAGCTTGAGGTACCACAGTAGGTGGTAGTATAGAAGTTGCATTGTTAGCTACCTGTTGGTTAGTGTACAAAATAGGTGTTAGCAGACAAAATAGGTGTTGCAATTGATATGATATTTTTCTGTAACATCTTCATCATGATGTTTATTTGTACCATCATATCATTCATTTTGGTGCAAAGCTGTGCAATCTCTTTTCTTTGGCCTCCATTTGACGCTGCATTTCTCTTTGCTCTCTAGCTAGCGCCATGGAGTCAATCGATACATGTTCTTCCTCTTCTTCTATTTCTTGTTGTTGTTTTGCTTCTTGCTCATTTCCAGGGGGTAGAGCTTGACTGCCCTTCTCCTTGTGCATTTGCAGAGATAGTTGTTGTTGGGGCTGTACGACGACGCTGATTATAAAAGCGTGTACCGGGCTGATCATTTCCTGGTTCAACCATATAGACAGCTTCGACACCCATATCTTTTTCATTTTGATCTTCTTCTTCTTCTTCTTCAGCAAAGATCGAAGATCCATCCTTTATTTGCTTCTGTGAAGACTCTTCTTCATAAGCATCAAATTGAGTTGAGTTCCCCAGTTCGTGTTGATCTTTGATGGTCTTGGCGAGAGTTCATCTATATCTCTGGCCATATAAATGACTTCTATTTCCATAGAATCTTCTTCATTATTTTCTTCCTGCATGAATTTCTGATTGACGTTTCCAGTGGATCTCTGGTTCAATGTGCGGAATAACCACCTCTTCTATTAAAGGACCACGATCAACGTCAACCTTCTTGTGGGGTGAAATTGATCGGCGATGGGATCCCCTAGAGGATTCTCCAAGGTGTTGACCATCATATCTTTCATCATTGATATCCCTTCTTTTGGGTATCCACTTCTAATGAGTTGATTTTGAGGCAGATTTCTGAGTTTATGTATCAGATGTCACACCCCTTCTATTACTCAAAGTTTCATTATGGGGCCTTGGCCCCCATATTTGCTTACCCTTACACTGGGACCTTTCAACAGCAGATTCTTGGACACGTGGTCCAAGTGTCACGCTCCAATGCTCACCATGTGAAGTGTATTGGGCTCGTTGGCCAGTTATTTGAAGAGATGACAACTTTCTTGGCAGAGCTTGCTATTTTCCATCACCACAGGCCTCCAAAATCTTCTTTTCATTAGGCCTTTGTTCTTAGATACTTTGAGAACTTTATATATCCTGGAAAATAGTATTTCAGACTCTCTCCTTTGTGGTGGAGGAGCTTGACATGGTTGGTTCTTTCAAAATACTATTTTATTTCACAGTAGAGCTATTCCTCTTTACCCACTTTAGATTGTCAAAGTTGTTGTGGGTAGGAATACTCGCTTTCGGCGGCAACATTGCTTGTTCGCTAGGTCATTCAAAGGGGATCTGTGAGCCCATTTCATTTCTCCTTCTTCTTTGTCTTCTGTTAGTTTGCTTCCTGATGAGGAAGCTTCATGATCATGCTTTCCAGGTACCAGAGGTTCAGTAAGCACAATAGCCATACCACGAGGATTTAAAGATAAGTTTGTCCCTTGATAATTCTTTTCATCATGGAAGCTTCAGATTGACTTAGCCTCTTGAAAATTGAAGTTCTTTGTTGGGAGAACTCCCAGGTTAATTTATTGGCGGTTGGTGTACTTGGCTAGTAGGAGTTTAATTTGAGGCCTTCGTGGCCTCGGCGAATGTACCGTGGTGGGTACCGGAGGAGTTATGATAGCTATGAAATTCAAACTACTAAATTAGATGGTAGCTCCGACATCTCCAGTGTTGATGATGACGTTGGCTAGGCAGATTTTCGCACCACGACCTAGCTGAGCGGTGAAAGGAGTGCTTTGTAGATCCATTTCTGTAAAAGTGAAAGATGGGGATTAGTAATTAGCAATTATTATTTCACCCCATACTTTCAAGATACAGAGGTACTATAGAACTAATAATGGTGTAATAAAGACACACTCTACGGAATGATTCATTCTACATAGAGCCTCATACTGCATTTATTACACACTTAAATCACCATTTTGTTATTTTGAATTTTCAAAAATTTTATTGTTACTATAGCATATAAATGACTAACCAAAGATGGAAAGAGAATCCTTCAGTGAGAAATCGTGGGTTCAAAATTCATTAGACTCTTGATGAAAAGAGTGTTTTAAAGTGTCGGTGTAATTTTTTAGAAGGCGGTGAGATAGATAAGACACTACGATTTCATCCTTTTGTAAGGACTTTAGATCGGTTCCGGGTTTCCTATGGCAAGCCCTAGTTAATTACCCTCCCGTAAGTGAGAGAGAACTTTATTAAAATTTAGTCATTTTTGAATCAGCGTATAAAGCGACATATAGAGTTTGATATTAGATTATAAAATTTATTATTATAAGCGAATGGTTGGAGGAATGATGGCGCTGCCCAGATCTATGGTTAGTCATCCCAGGTCGATCCAGTCTACTTAGTGGGAGGATAGTCGACAACTTGACAGAATGATCCTCATCTGACACATGGGTTACGACATCCAATCCTTATAAACTGGGGTGTTATTTGTCAAGGAGACAATCTTAAGTCTACCTTAGGTACAGAGGGGTTCATTTTCTCAAGTATACTCATGATTCACAACTCAAAGGGTAGAGCCATTTAAGCATCAGCCGTTGTGATTGTAATATAATAATAGAGTTGGGCCTTACCGTCACTCTCGTCATAGCTTCTTCATCTGGACTCTTGGCCACCATTAGAGGACATGCGTCATTCTGAGATTGATTGAGAGTGAAAATAGCAGAACACTTGATTTAACATTAGCTCTTTTGTGAGCTAGAGTTTTCTTAATTTGTCACCATTGACAAACAGTTGCAGAAGGTGGATAGATTAAGTTTTGATTTAAATTTTTAATGATAGAATTCCATTTAAGCAGTTTTAGATTGCTGCTTAATTTGATTTAAAAAATTGATTAATTTGAATATGCTTAAGAGCTTTAGATCGTTAATTTCTATTTAGGCTAAAGAGATTAGATCTAACAGAATGTTTCTGAATATTCGCAACTTGAAACTCTTTTAGGTTTTGTTTTACAATCATAAAGAAATAACTTCAACATCCTCAACACTTTAATTTAAGCATTGGCCCATGTGGAATGTGTAATCTTTGTGTATCGTATTTTTGAAGAATTTAGATTTGATTTGATGATTATTAATTTGAATGAAGTTCATATGAAATTGCAGTGTGCAGCGGCATGGTTCAAAGAATTTAATTTGTCATTTTAAGAAAAGATTACTCCTCAGTAATTCTCAATTTTCCCCTATTTTGATTTCCCCATCTTTTATTCAAATTTGGTTTTTCCCCCTCTTTTATTCAAATTTAATTTTCCTCCTCTTTTAATCAAATTTGATTTTCCCCCTCTTTTATTCAAATTTGATTTTTCCCCCTCTTTTATTCAAATTTGATTTTTCTCCTATTTTATTTAAATTTGATTTTTCCCATCTTTTACTTCTTCCCATTTCTATAAATAAGGCCAAGGGGAGATGTCTATCCTATTTCACTTGTCAGAAAGGTTAGAACTAGGACATTTGAAAGGGGGAGGTTAAAAACTTTAGTGGTTTTCAATCCTTCAATAAATTTTGTAAGTGATTTTACCATTCTTTTTTTTTTTGCTTTTATATCTATCATTATATCTTTTAATCTCCTTTTTTTTGTTTAAGCTTTTAGTTTAAAAAATTAGGCAGTTTCCTATTTAGCTCTTAGGTTAGCTCATTTCACTCTCATTTTTCTAAGTCAAAGTTTTGACAAAATTTTGACCTCCGTCGTCATGTAAGGGGCATCGGTATTTTGCTTCTCGGTATGCCTCTTGAGCATAGCGAGTGGTGTCTTTGGCATTTTTTTATTTGGTTTCTCTCTTGAGCATGGTGAGTGAACCTAAAAGAATACATCTGATCTGATATATAATCATCCCCTTTTTTTTTAAGTCATTAGACAAATTTAATTTCGTAGGGAGGCGATATCTCAACAAGTAGGGCTTACTCGACGCCTCTCATGTGGCGGTGTCTTTAGAAACCACTTTCATCCTACGAAGCCTTGGCTTCAAACGCAAAACAAAGCATATGTATATATCGCATTCACAAATCCTCATATATTCGACATGTTTCTGACGTCTTTGTAGTCTTGCAAAGGACAGTTGGGTATCGATTGGGAATGAGGTAAAGTGCGACATCAAAAAATTGAAGAATTCACTGACGATGTTTTTCCTTGTGATTTGTGAGCAATGACTAAAGCGAGTGCGATACTAAATCGAAAGAAGAATTCAGCCTCGACGATATTCTTCCCGATTTGTGATCAATAAGCAGGCGATTAAAGCGAGCGGCGTCTCGAAGAAAGAATTGCTCTGCGATGTTCTTCCCGATTTGCGGTGAAAGCAAAGGATGTGTTGCGAGCTTGCGGGAAGGATTGCGCAGAACGAGCCAGATTTGCGGGCTGGATTATGCTGAACGGGCCAAAACAGTGGGCTATAGGCTGAGTTGCAACGGGCTGGGCCAGAGGAAATGTGGCAACGGGCTGTGGGCTTTGGGAAGGAGGCTGGCGAGCCAGAGCGGGGTTGGCGTGTGGGCTGGCGAGACAGCGCGGGTCGACGGGTTGACGCGCGGTTCGGGTCAGCGGGTCGTGACCATGGGTCAGGTTCATTGCGATCGCGGGCCGGGAAGACAAACGTGGGACGCGGGCGGGTCAGCAATTCACGCCGGTGGGCTGTGGGAGCGTGGAGAGCCGGGCTGTAGCGTCGCGGGACGGGAGAGGGACGGCGGGTCAAAGGGCCACGGGTCGGCGCAGCGGGTTGCGGCGTGGAGCGGGTGACGGGTTCGGGTTGGATGCGGGAGTGGAGCAGCATGTAGGTCGATTTCACGGGCCGCATGTCGGGTCACGGGATGCGTGGCAGCATGGGAGGCGGAACGGACAGCGGCGGACCGGGGTTGCGCGGCATGGCAAAATTAGGCTGCGCGGGTTTGCGGGACGCGTTGAGAATTGGGCCGAGCAGGTGCGGGCTGGAGCATGCTTGGCTGGAATGGCGGGATCGGACGGGAGACGAGTCTGGGCCGAACAACGGGTTTTGCTGGCGGGCTCATGGCAGGCTTGTGTGTGGAACGGGCCACGGTTGCTGCGAGTTTGGCCGAAGAACGAGCCGCAGGAACAACGGGTTTGGTCGGAGGGCTCACGGCTGAAATTCTGAGCAGAGAGGGAAATCTGAGAAGGAAATTACCTGTGCTGCTGGAGGGATTTCCTTGGACGTGAGAGGGTTTGCCCAGGAGAGAGCAGAATGCGCGATAGAAATGGGAGCGAGAAAATGAGAGAGTGGGAGAGAATGAGGAGGGAAGTTGTATAATGGGGAGTGGTTATCTTTTTAATTTTTTTAATTTCCTTTTTCAAAATCTGAAAATAGGAAATGGGTGAGCATGGGGGTAATTTGGGAATTTTTAAATTAATTTAAATTGTTTTAATTTGGATTTATGCCGGTAAATATACATAGTCAATGTATATATCGATTTAATTAATTGTTACGGAGCTTTATTCGTGATTGGAAGCGTTCGGTTTGAGTCAGCTTAATGAATTCATCTTAAAATTGCAGCTTTTCACTTTCGATTTTAGCGTATTAATTTGATTGAGTCTTTAATCTTATTTGATAGATTTGATTTTAAAGCTAATGGCGTGATCAATTTCACGAATGGAGGTGTTCGATCCTCATCTGCCTCTTCGCCGATATGCATACAGTGCGTTGGCATTCAAGCGCTTGATCAGTTGATCATTAAGTTGTGCAATATTTATATCCTAACCAATTTCGACATTCTAAACATGATGGTGAAGTCCGTTAAATTCGATCGAGGTCATTTGAGTTGATTTGATGCGTCGATATGTTCGACCATTTACGTCGCTTCAAATCACTCGACATTTGCATAGACTCGTCCGAATGGAGCATAGATTATTACATTTAATAGATTTTAACATTTTAAATAACAATCAAATTTTGTGAGCGGAGGAGGTGTTTGCATTGGTGCTCACGGCATATGCATCTGGCGTGTTGACTCGGCGCTTAATAGATTGATCGTTAGATTTTGCAATATCTATATTTTAATCAATTTTAATTTCTGAATGCGATGGTGAAGTCCGTTCATCGATCAGAGGTCATTTTGACCATTTTCGATGACCTCGAGTGTATTTTAAACGGTTGCATTGCTTCAAGTCCATGAATTTAATTGGTTTGTCTTGATTTATGATGTATGTGGCGATCAAAAATCTCTTCTTTGAGTTGTTTATATGCATATAGTATGTGTCCGAAGTAAATAATAATACTTTTTCTTTTTATTAAATAATGGTCCTTTAAATGAATATTCTAGGCCTCTATCATTCAAATTATTTTATCATTATTTGTGGAGAATTTTATGCTTACGCATGAGCAGAAATTTATGCGATGAACCAAGCATGCATTAGTGAGGTAGAAGGCTAGATGAAGCCCTCCAAGGAAAACTCCTCTTAATTTTGTCACTATTTGATGAGCCTCTAAGGAGAACCTCTGGAAGTACTCCTTAAGTGATTCACCTTCATTTTGATGAATGCCTGAGAGATGAGAGAAATATTTAATGATCCTCCTATTTGCAATGAAATATTCTACAAAAATCTTGGTGAGTTTATCAAATGTACTGATGGATCCCCTTGGAAGAGAGTAGAACCAAGTGTGAGCCTAGCCCTTAAGGTTGATTGGAAAGACCTGACAAAGCGGTGTGTCAGGAGCTCGTTGAATATGCATGATGATTTTGTAATGGTCGATCTGTTCATATAGTTGATTGTCCCATCATAGAGTCGATGCTCGAAGTTTGAAACTACGAATAGGATGTTTAAGAATATCTTCCAAAGGTGAAGACTCTTGATAGCTGATGAGAAAAGAGGCCCCAAGTCATCCACAGATGTCGACAAGAGGTTTTGTTGAGCATCATCCTCAAGTCAGGAAGCTGATGTAGAACTTGAGGATGATTCATATAAAGATTTAATACAACTACCTTGTGATTGGTATTCACCTTGTGTTATTAACTTAGCAAAGAAGGCATTAATCTCACATACTTGGTCTAAACACAGGTCGAACTACTTTGAAAAACTATGGGACAAAGCGGAACTCTCAATCAAGATCGACTAGGGTTCTGCATGGTCTGATGATAATAACCATTGCCTAGTCATCACCACTCATTTGGGATCTGATAGGTTCTTCTCAAATCATGCTAACTTTTATGAGGAGGTATGTTTAGAAACTTTAGATGACCCAAATGAGCCTGAAGTCAAAGATGCACCACTAAAGTTTGAAGAAAAAATCAGATCAACCATTGACGAAAATCTAGGAACAAAAGAAGATCCGCGTGTACATCGATTGCTTGTTGAATGAAGAAGAAACCAATGACTTAGTTAGGCTATTAGATAAGTTTAAGGGCTTGCATGGAGTTATGAAGAAATGCTCGGTTTATCTCCACATAGCATCCAGTAGCATAGATCCTAATGCTAACCCTATCAAGCAGGCTCCTAGATGCATGGATTAGACATTGAGCAACATGTCACTTTTGAAATCAAGAAATTGATCGATGCTGGCTTTATCAGGAAAGAAAAATATCCCACCTAGTTAGCCAGTGTCATCCCAGTTAAGAAAAAGAATGGTCAAATTTGCATATGCATCGATTTTAGGGATCTGAATAAAGCATGTCCTAAAGATAAATTTTCACTTTCTATATCAGAATTGATGGTGGACATTGCCTCATCTCATGCAGTATTCTCCTTTATGGATGGATCATCTAGCTACAACCAAATCAAGATGGTCCCCAAGGATGAAAGAAACACTGCTTTTTGAACCCCAATCAAAATCTATTGTTATAAGGTCATGTCTTTCAGCCTTAAAAATGCCGGTGCTACATACCAGTAGGCCATGACTCAGATTTTCAATGAACTCATTCATCATTAAGTTGAATATTATGTTAATGATCTAGTAGTCAAAAGCAAAGAAAAGGAAGACCATCTCTTCAACTTGAGAGTAGTTTTTGAATGGTTAAGATAATTTAACCTCAAAATGAATCCCCTGAAGTGTGCATTTGGAGTAGCTTTAGGAAAATTCCTTGGGTTTGTTGTCTGACGTTGAGGAATAGAGATCGACCTGGAGAAGATCAAAACTATCTTAGAAATGCCACCCCCTAAAAGTCTAACTCAACTCAGATCATTTAGAGGGCGGTTGGCATATCTAAGCTGCTTCATATCCAACTTATCAAGAAGATACCAGTCATTCTCAGCACTTGTCAAAAAGGTCGCTAAGTTTAAGTCGGATGATAAGTGTCAGCATACTTTTGAAGACATTAGCCACTACTTGATGACGCCTCTAGTTCTAGCAGCCCCTATCCGCATCGTTGATCCTCTACACCACTGCATTAGATTACTCTCTCGGCACTTTGTTGGCCCAAGCCAACGACAATGGGAAAGAAAATGCTCTCTACTACCTCAATCGTCGCCTAATTCCTGCTGAGGCAAACTACCCACATATTTAGAAGTATTGCCTAGCTTTAATCTTTGCATCCCAAAAGCTACGACATTACATACTTTCTCACAAGATGAATCTAATTTCAAGAATTAATCCACTATAATATCTCATGACGGCCAATGTTATCTGGACGGTTGGCGTGATGGTCCATGATTTTATCACGGTTGACATCACATTCATACCCCTCCGTGTTGTGAAAGGACAGGCACTAGCTGATTTCTTAGTAGGACACCCACTTCCTGCTGATTCCCTGCTTAGTGATGACCTCCCTGATGAACAAATCATGAACTTAGAGGACACTAGCATTCACTGTTGGGAGATGTATTTTGATGGTGCAGCTTCCTCTCAAAAAAGAGAAGAACCACAATCTACACTTCTAGGAGGGGGTAGGAAATAGTCCTCCTACACCCGTGGTGATGAGATTCTCATATCATCTAATCCATGCACCAACATGAAGCGAATATGAGGCTCGATTGTGGTGCAGGTTAGTCATTACATTATGCATCCAAAATATCTTGAGATTCTCAGCTCATCATCAACCAAATTATTGGATCCTACAAAGTTCTAAAGCATAAACTCTATCATTACCACAAGTACACCATGGAGTTGTTGGCTCAAATCCTAGAGGTCACTATCTACAAAATTCCTCGAGGAGATAATGTTGTAGCAGATGCATTGGCCAAGCTCACTATGAAGTTGGCATCCCTAGAAGATGAGTCCATTTCAATAAGGATCCAAACTAGACAAGTATTATCCATTATTAACACTGAACTCATCGAGAGACTCTCTCTTGGAGGAGAGGTTGTTGTTGCCAAAGAGGACGATGAGTCAGATTGAAGGCAACCATTCATGGATTACCTAAACACAGGCAAAATATCTTAAGAGAAGTCATTAGCCCATCAGGTGAAATAGAAAGCTCTCTCCTATGCTCTCGCTGGCAACACCTTGTATCGGCGATCTTTCGATCATATGTGGTTACATTGTTTATCCAAACATGAAGCCTGTAAGATTGTGATCGATGTACATTTAGGCTTGTGTGGAGCTCTCCAGTTCGGTCCGAAGATTAAAGCTAAGATTAGAAGACTAGGATACTATTGGCCTGCGATGATTATAGACTGCATGGATGTATCTAGGAGATGCCACTAATGTCAGGAGCATGGTGTGGTCATGTATCAACCACCCAACATTCTACATCCTACATTATCCTCATGGCCATTTGAGTGTTGGGGCACTGACATAGTGGATCTGATCGATCCTCCTTCTTCCAAGGGTCACCGGTTCATTCTAACTGTCGCTGACTACTTTTCCAAGTGGGCGAAGGCAATCCCACTTAGAGAGGTCATAACTCAACATGTACTCCAATTTTTTAGGAACCATATCGTATATAGATTTGGGGTGCCTTGACGAATTATATACGATAATGGTACTACATTCAAGAGCATTAAAATCAACATCTTTTCCCAAAGACACAACATAGATTGGAGATATTCTACCATCTGCTACTCGAGGGCAAATGATCTAGCAGAAGCATTCAACAAATACTCATCCAAATATTGAAGAAGACACTTGACGACAACAAGAGATAGTGGCATGAGAAGTTGGTTGAAGCCTTGTGGGCCTACCACACCACATATAGAACTCCAACTCAATCTACTCCATTCTCCTTAGTGTATGGGTCTGAAGCCGTTCTACCATTAGAAGTCCAACTCCCATAACTAAGGATAGCTGTGAGTAGCAAGATTACTATAGAGCAGCACGCCAAGCTGCGATTAGAAGAGCTCAAATGTTTAGAGGAGAGACACCTGAGGGCTTGCCAGAACCTCAAGTTATACAAAGCTAAAATGATTTAAGCTAATAATAAGTTGGTCCGTCCTAGAGCTTTTCAAGTATGAGAGCTTATTTTAGTTCTAAGGAGACCAATTATTGTCCGTCAAAAGATGGGAGGTAAGTTTGAACCCACTTGGGAAGGCCCTTTCACCATAGAAAAGGCCTACCAATAAGGGTCTTATCAACTTATAAATTATAAAGGAGAGCGCCCGATGCTTCCAATTAATGGGCTTTACTTAAAAAAATATTATTCATAAATCTTGTTTGAAAATAATCAACAATAAACTTCGTTTCATATCAAATTCCATCTCTTATGTGTTAGAAGCATCTTCTTCTTGTGAATCGCCATGACATGTTTAGGGTAGGTGTAAGAGAACCCAAGGCATCTATCCCTCCACAATACAAACACAAACCACATTCAATCCTCTAGTGCTACTAGGATAGGTATAAGAGAACCAAGCGACATCCTATTTCGATTAGTACAACTAAGTTAGGTGTAAGAGAACCCAAGCGACATCCTTTCATGGTGAAGTAGCATTGTTTAGAATAGATGTAAAAGAACCCAAGTGGCATCCTATTTCTTCTTTCACAACATAAACAAACACAAATCTTTTATCTCAGGCTATTTTGATATGGGAGCAAGCCCCCTGTGGCACTCACTCATTAGCTACTCTAGGTCGAGCCGATATGTTACCTTGCTAGTATGTCACCCTAGTGGTCACTTGTCAGGCGGATGTGAGTCCCCACACTTTCTTCCTGACTTGACCATTGCAAACCGATAAGAACCTTGTTAGTTTGGTAGGCCTCACCATGCAACCAATAAGCTACCCCATGTTGACTTCTTTTAAAAGGATGTAAGCCTACATGTGTTCTTCTTGAACTAGCCATCATGCACTGACTAGGTCGAGTATATTTGAGGTTTAGGGTAAGTCTCCCAGTGGCTCCTTTCCTCCTAACTACTTCAAGCCTGGGTTTGGTTCTTACACATGACTCGCTAGTAGTCTCCTAGGTGGATAGCCTGGGGTGAGATAGACTATCTTGGGACTACTGGAGAGATGTAAGTCTACATGTGTTCTTTCTAGACTGATTATCACAAACCAACAGGCACCTTAGGTTTGTTGGATATCGCCATGCTGACGGCAACCCACTTAGTGGATACACCACTCTTTGTAGATCTGAGTCCCCGCGCTTTCTCCTTGAGTTGGCCACCAAATACCTACAGACTTTCTTTTATAGGGTTTTGGATAAAATCCCAAGTGACACCTCCCCTGTGGGCACTCTATTTGGATCACGTTCTTAGCGACCCCATTTCGCACCCTCGTTACTCTTGGACAACCCCTTTTCCAGACTGTAGTTGGAGAATTTGTCGCCAGATGCAGATTCTCCTTGGTCATAAGTCGATAGAAGATTAGGTTGATATAAGCTCCTTCTAAGTATGGTCCATCGCAAATCAACAGGGTCCACGTAAACATAAAACAAACAAAACATATCATCACTTGTGGAATAGGATTTCAAGCCTAGTGGCCTCTTCTCGGCCCCTATCTTTTGTAATGTCGAAAAACTCCTATAGGAAATCTAACTACTTTGAGTTGAGATAAGTCCTGTCGACTCTCGAGTCTCAGTGGTTCAACTTATTGTGCACGACAAGTTACCTGACCTCACTTTGGATGAGCTTTCAACTTCTCCATCTTAGGCATAAGACTCCTCAGACACTAAGAGTTCCTTAGTCTTAAGACACTTCTAGTGATTAGGTGAACACTTAACCTAACCATAGAGACTTAAAAGAGTTATCCATAAGAATAGGTTATGCCTTAGGGGTATTAGGAAGGCTTGCTTACCCTATAGCTTAAACTCAATCCTTGCTTCCCTCCTTCAAACCAAATTCCAAATCACAAACCAATTCCAAATAAAATCTTAAATCAATTTTAACTCAATTGATTTTCTCAAATCATAAATCATTTCTAAAATTCAAATTATAAATCAATTCCAAATCAAATAATTGAAACCCATGATCAATTCCAAATCAAAATCTTTCCTATACCCTTTCAAGTCAAATCCTTGAACTTAACCAACCAAATTCAAATCATAAACTCAGTTGATTTTCTCATAACTCATTTATATTCTCATTTATATTCATAAATATAAATGAAGTATAAATTCAAATAACCAAAACTAAACTCAAGACTCAAGTCCAAATCCAACTTAAATCCAACCTATACTCTTTCAAGTCAAATCCTTGAACTTAACCAAACCAAATTCAAATCACTCCAAATTCAAAATATTTTCTCATAACCCATTTATATTCTCATTTATATTCACAAATATAAATGAAGTATAAATTCAAATAACCAAAACTAAACTCAAAACTCAAGTCCAAATCTAACTTAAACCCAACCTATACTCTTTTAAGTCAAATTCTTGAACTTAGCCAAATCATTCTCAAATCAATCCAAACCTTTAGATTTTCTATTCAAACAATCATTCCTTCAATCACATGCCTAAATATAAACATAAACTTGAATCATCAAACCAAAATTAAACTAACCCTAGTCAAACCCATGTTCATCCTTTGAACTTAAAATTGTTAAATGAATCAAAACCCATTTGACTCCAAATCACTTGCAATTAGATTTATATTTCAATCATAAGTCCATATGTGAGTTCAACCAAACTTGAATCAAGCCATGATCAAGTCAATTGACCTACTTAGGCTCACTTAACCCAAAGTGACCTAAAGGATCTATTTGAGCCAAATTCTAATCCAACCCAAATTAGTTTTAACTAAGCCCATCTAAGCCTCACATTATGAGCAACAATCATCCTAGGATGATCAATCACTCAAATTTGGTCAAATCAAGTCAAACCTAACCTTTGACTAAGTCAACACTTAGCCCAAATGAAACTCAAACTAGTAAAAATCCACCATAAGCCAAATTGATTGAAACCCTTAATATAAACCAATTCATAATCAATGATTAAACTTGACCAAGCAATCAATTGAGCCAAACCAAGCCTAATTGGCCACTTGACCTAAGTTGACCCAAGTTGACCTAAAAAGTCAAAATGAGTCAAATCTTGATCTAAGCCAAATTGATTGCAACCAATGGGTCAAATTCATTCTAAATCACTTGTTCAACTTGACCAAAGCTTCAATTAGCCAACTAGACCCAACCTAGCTCAATTAACCATGAACCCAACTTGACCTAAAAGGTCAAATCATCTTGAAATCAAACTAAACCAAAATTGATTTAAACCAAAGCTTTCAATAAATCTTAAATGAACAAACCATGCCTAAACCAAACCATGACCTAACCTAATATGAATCAAATTAAACCAAACCAATGATACCCATAGGCTACAAATGATCATTTGAACTTGACCTAACCCATGGTTTGACTTAATTGGACCAATTGGTCAACCTAACCCAAATTGACATAACTTGACCTAAATAGGTCAAATTGAACCAATCCAAACCAAATGAACTCCAAATCGCTTGAAATTTGGCCCAACCTATTTTTGAATCATTTCAAATTTGCCCAAATCAAAATCAAGACCAAATGACCAGTTTACCCTTAGGTCAAAGGGTATCCTATGGCCAAATTCACTTGGAATTTGGCCAATTCTTTCTCAAGGCTACTTATCATCCTCCTAGTGGTCCACTTGGACACCAAGGGAGGTGGTGAACATGACCCAATGGATTTGGGTCAGCCATGACCCAACCCAAGGCTAAATCGACCCCTCCAATGGGAATTTGGACACTTGGATCACCCCATACACTCACCTAGCACATGGGCACTCACTCTCCTTCCCTCCACTACCTAAAATAAATCACATGGGATGCTAAATAGCCCAAACTAACCAACCAATCTCCTCCATTGATCAAAAATGGCAAAATTGGTCTTCTCTATCCGATCCAAGGAGGGGGAGATATACTCCCCCTCATTCCCACTCAAATCAGAAGCACTCAATTTGACTAAGCTCTAGGAATTGAAACCAAGCATTCATAAGCTTCCCAAGGCCATTTCCAAGCTTCCTTAGTTTCTCCTTCTCGATTTTGCTGAAGGCCGAAAACATGGGAGTGAAGTGAAGATCCGACCCATCCAATTCTCCACCAAACCCAAATTAATCTTGCAAGCACCATCAAGGGTCCTCATCGAGCTCAATCAAGTTGTTGCCCAAGTCACTAAGCCACGGGAAGGAGGACTTTGATCAAAGCTTATTGTCCATTGAAGGGGAGCTTGGTCAACCGAGCCATCCACCCCAAATCAAGACTTGATACCTTCAATAGGGCTTTATCTCTACTAGACAAAGTTACCTCCTCCGTTGGGAGCGCCAGTGATACCTCCGTGAGGTATTGCTCAAAACCGATCTTAGGATAAAAATTGCTTGGTCCTTTGTGAAAAAAATTGTAATCTCATTCGATCTTGACCATTTATGCTTGTGCCTCCAAGGTGTGGGTGAGTTTGAACTCCATCCAGCTCTGAGCTGTGATCGAGACAATCGGCGAACGACATCCGTCTCTCGCCACTCGGGAGGAGATAAATCACACACCATCTATTATGCATGATTGGAACGGATGGTTATAATTAAATCATGATAAATCTCCCTTTAATTTAAGCCTAAACTACGAACCATCATAGTCCATCTAAGATGATGGCCACTGAGAAAGCATGTCCATGACCGACAAGATGTGACAACTTAAATAACATATCGTGCCAATGGAAAGCTGTCGGAATGCCATAGATTAGGTTATAGCTCTAATTAATTCATTTTTAATGCTGAAACTTCCAAAATTCATAACTAATTGTAGAAAAATTCAAAAAATTTAAATTCAAGTTCATTTTAAAGACAACTTTAAGGAGAATAATATAAAATTAAATTCCATTAATTTTAAGAAGTAATTTGTACTCAATTTAGGTTTTATTAGAAATATTATTAGGTTAATTACTCTTTAATTACTTCTGCAATTAATTCTTAACATCCTAGGGTTAATTAGTGGGATGATCTCTACCTCCCATGATTTTCTTAGAATTTGTTGTTAGATTAATTAGGGAAATTGCTTAGTTCATCCTTAATCCCTCTCTTAATTAAATAAATGATTAATTAATCTATTAAATAGTGATAAATTCAATAATTAAGTTTGTTAATCATCATGAAATGGTGAATGGACTTAGGGAATGAGATTAGGATTTCTTTTCCAAATCTTTTCCCCTAAGTTTATTTCATTTGAATAAAGACTTAATTAATTTGCAAATTGATTAATGATTTAATCACTTCATTAAATGGATTAATTAACTAAACTCAAAACCAAATTATTTCAGAACTTAATCACTTAATCTTGGGTAGAGTCTTAGGTGTTTAATAACCTAAGAGAACTTCAAAGAAAATTATAATCAAACTACATATGTAGGGTGCTTATGAAAGTACTTAATTAAACCCTTTAGCTTAATTAATCAATAATTATGAGTGAATTGCATTAGGCCCCTTTACTTTTTAGGTGCATTGTTGGTTTAAATTCCATATGGTTGCATATCATATGTTGGCTCATAATTACTTGTTTAATTATGTTAAAGTGGTATAAGTAAGGGGTAATAAATGAATTTAACTCATACCTTAACCTAAACAAAATATAAAATCAACATAATTGTTCTAAAATTAAACTAAATCAATTCACACATGTAGGAAATGGGTTAGGACCAGCAAACCTTTTCACATTTCCTAAGTCAAAATCAAATTCAAAAATAAAAATCTCCTTAAAGAATTTTGATTCACTTTAAATGATCTTATTTTATAGGATTGTCCTTAGGAATTAATTAAGGTGAATGAAGTAATATGCTTACATCACTTTATTTCTTTCCAAGCATATTAAATATTATTTGCCATAAGAAATCATGCATTCATATCTTTAGAAAAATCAATTAAATAAAATATTTCCTTCTATGTCAAATTGCATGTGTTGGCTAAAATTAAAAATATGAGTGGCTATTATCACTATTAAAGAAAAAAAAATATTTTCAAAACCTATAAATTAAAGATTATGAATGAAGTGATGCTACTTATAATTACTTATAAGCTTGCATGTGATTATAGCATAAGATGTGTTTTGTGTTCTTTTCCTTCTCTTCTCTTAACATAAACTTGTATAGGATTTGCAAAGTGTATAGTTCATTTGAAAAGAACATAACACTTGCTTAATTCTATTCCTATGAACTCCTATGTTATGACTTAAGAAGGATCCTCACATTACACATGTAAATTATACAACCAAATCAAACATAAAAATCTTTTGCATGACTCTTCTTCATCCATTTGTTTCTTTTTATATATTTACATGTATTTAAGAAAAGTGGTATATTAGTCCCGACATCCATGAGGCTTTAAGTTTTAAGTAGGTCTTGTACCTTATGCCCCTGATGTAGAAAATAATTGCACCATACTCACTTATGTCTTTCATACATGTAGATGTGTATTTTGTTAATGGATAAAGAATCCCTCTTTTTTACATAATAAAGACATGCATTCATGAAATGTCCAAATTTTCAAATCATATCTCTTAGCATTCATCATCAAGGTGTGCTAAAATTTGCATTGCATGTATAGGTATGCTTAGGATTATTCATATGCATGGTATGCATGGTGGAAAGAAATAAATGGTTGTGTGTTATGTGATAGTAATTCACCTTAATTAATCTTAAGATGACTTTCTTATTTGAATAGGGCTATTTAGAGAAAACCTAAACTTAGGGTTAATTAAAATGCATAATAAAGCATTCACTAAAGAAAATCATTAATGAATCTACTTTAGAAATTACTTAATGTAGGGATAAAAGAGAAGTTATTTTCTCTTTTCTTCTCTTTACAATATTTAGTAATTAAGTGTAGGTTCATTCAAACCAAATCAAATCATCAAATAAAATTAATAAATCACTTAAATAAAACCACCCTCTAAATTGAATCATTCACACTTAGGAAATTTCAACCTTAAAGCCTAACTAAGACATGCCACACAAGCCTTAAATGGCACACATATTAGGCTAAGTCACCATTTCTAGTTCCATATTAGAGCGGTACATGGTTTGATGCCTGATTTTGTTTTGTGTAATATTTTAGAAATATTAGGTAGTAGATGATGATAGGATGATCTTAGCCTAATCATGTCTTCTATAAGGGATTGTGCTTAAGGGGCGCTGTAATAAAAATATAAATATTTTTGCTATGTAGGTTGCTTATACCCCTAAACATGATCCAAACTAGGTCGGGTGGACTTGGTTACCCATGTGTGGCATGCTAAGTCCAAATTATTTTTATAATTGCTTAGGTTTTGTGGTATGTTTAGCTAATCTCTATTTTGCAGGTTTTGTTAGATTTATCTTTTCCATTTTGATGTAAAGTTTGCAATAGAAATTTGGAATGAATGTTATGGGAGAATTAAGGTGAACATTGGTCATAAAATCATGTCTTATGTACCATGTGAAGCCTTAGAGAAAACACATCTCAAGTCAAATCAAAAGAAAGAAAGAAATGGAGCAAAACCAAAATGTTGAAATGAAGAAAGGAGGAAGTGAAGAACAAAGAATGAAAAATGAAGACCCCATAACATGAATTCTTTTTAATTATAATCATTCATTTATAATCCAAGTTGTATAAGGGTAGAACTCGGCTACCCATTTTTTTCAAGTTTTTGTGGTGGAGCCTGACCACATCAGCCTCTTATTCTTTTGCACTAATTTTATAAATTGATTGATGTTTTGTTTATGATTGCGTAATTAAGATGGCATGATCTTCCTAGTTTCTTCATTATTTTGATTAATGGCTTGGATGCGATTAGGCTCTTAGGGAAAAATAAATTTTTTATCCAATTAATCAACTCAAAATTGAATTTAACAACTCAAAACCTCACCTAAGGCCTAGGACATAAATCAAGATAATAAAAGATTTAGCAACCCCATAGCTGGATGTTGTATGTCTCACTTCATGCATAAAACATATTGCTTCACTCTTGTTAATGGGGAGCTTCCACCTTTGCTAGAAAAAATGACTTGACCTTTGAGAGCCATGGTGAAAACACACCTCATTCTTTCTGATTTTGGCACATAATCAATCTTCTCATGCATTAGGCATATAAAATCTCATAGCCTGCATCAAATCAAAATGTCCCAAAATTAAAACTTAACAAAATTTGTATTATATTAAACCATTTATTCATGCCCTTCATGATCTAGTCTCTTAGGAAGTGTGTTTAAGGACTTAGTCTTCTTTCTAAATAAATAACAGCTTAGCCATCTTGCAACCATAAGACTTGCCTGCATGTATTTAAAAATTGTAGGAGGAGTTAGTTGGCGGTCACCATTAGGCGGTAACAGTCGGGCGTTTATCCTCTTTGTGGAGGTAAATCATGTACCTATTTTCACCTTAAATTTAGGTCATGCTTTGGCCCTCGCCAAAGCTCCCTAGATTCAGGATCCGAGATCGTTGTTTCCCTTTGTGAGCTACAAGCATAAATTCTCACCTCTTAGGCATTTTCACGATCTTGTGTTATGGAATTATAAGCCCTAGATTTCTAATAAAAATTTAACTTAAACATATAATCCTCTTCAAATTTTAAAAATATAAAGTCCAACCATAGGATAGTTTGGGATGTCACTAGGTTTTCTAGTATCATGAGCATCCCCTACTCATCTTCCTTTGGTTTAATAATAACTCCTTCCATTTGATCAATCCCACTTGATTTTCAAAAAATAACCAATTTGTTGATAGTCCTATCTTTGAAATCTTTGGAGACAATGATCATTTACCTTAATCGAGAGTATTCTTAAGGAATCTCATTCCTTAAGATGTAATTAACTATGTGGCTTGCCTCCATAGGGAACTTAACGAACTCGATTTAAAATAAACCATACTTTACTTTTTCATGTAAAGTAGGGGAAAGATCTATGATACATTCAAAACCCCATTGTCCTTAGGAGTACTCATTAGGTGATTAGGTCTATTGTAGGATGGTCACTTTTTTCTCTCGAGATAATACATCATTCCTCAATGTCACACCCGATCACCCTAATGAGTACATCTAGATCTACATGGTGTCCCAACAAGTATACATTTTTCAAATCCCCAATTTGAAGAATAAAAAATACACCACATACCCGGCAGTCATCTTTGCTTTGAAAGATATAAGTCTATTACACATTCTTTCCAACACGACCGTAAACTGACGGGCATCCCTAGGTCGGATCCGATTTGTTGTGCAAGCAATTGATCATCCCAGTGATTCTTTATTTAGGAAGATGTGAGTCTCCGCGCTTTCTTCCTAACTTGACCATTGCAAATTGAAAGGCACCCATTTGGTTGGTTAGTTCTACCCCACGGTTTACAGACTATCTCTTTGGATTTATAAATCTAAGACAGTTCAGGCTGACATTATCCTTCTTAGTGGATCCATCGCAAACTGAGGGGATCCATCAAATTAAAATAACTAAAATTAAAATAAATGCAATTAAATCAAACAATATTATCTTGACTACTCTTAAGTTGATATAAGTCCTCTAGAGCATTCATTCAGTAGCCTCCTAGGTTGGGTCTGATTTGTTGCATCCAATAGATTATCCAAACAATTGTCCCTTGCTTTTAAAGATATAATTCTACTACGTTTTCTCCATAGCACAATAGTTGTACACCGAAAGGCAACCCCTTAGGTCGGATTATTCTACCATGTGGCTGGTGGACTACCCCTTTGGATCGATAAATATGAGACAAGTCTAGGCAGATATAGCCCCTTCTCAATGTAATCCATCACAAACTGACAGGTCCATCTCAAAATCCAAAACTTAAACAAATAATCATTTAATTTCTCCTCAGTGAGACATAAATCTTCCCAACTTCTCCTCAGTGGAGTCAATTAAATCCAATTCAAACTTGCATTCCCCAGTGAGTGCACTCTCAAAAGAAATTCAAATCCTCCTTATCCCTAGTGGATAACCTGAACCTATTTCCCTAGTGAAAGATTCATACATCCTAATCCCATAGATACTCTACCAAAATCATGCCTTGCATTCAAATCCAAACCTCTTATCCCTAGTGGATAACTTGAACCTTCTTCCCTAGTGGAAGGTTTACATGTTTGATCACTTGGTGGATCCCTTCTTCCTCCCTTATGCCCTTGGCATGAGTGGAGTTGCATTGAGCTAAGATCTTGATTCCTTCTACACCTTGGGTTTAGGAGTGGATCATTTTTGTTACTGCTGATCCTTCGGACGTTGTTGATCGTCTTGATCAACACCAATACGTGCGGTGTACCTTATCAATCACACCACACCTATTGGGTGCTCTTTATTGATCTCACTTTTAGAGTGAGCTCTCAACTTCCTCATCATAGATCTAGGACTCTCATCGACACTAAGAGTTCCTTAGTCTTAAGACACTTCTAGTGATTAGGTGGACACTTAACCTAACCCTAGAGACTTAGGAGAGTTAGCCATAGGAATAAGTTGTACCTTAGGGATTTAGGAATACTTATCTACCCTATAGCCCAAACACAATCCTTACTTTCTTCTTTCAAACCAAACCTCAAATTCAAATTCAAATTCCAAAATCAAATCCAACTATCCAATGATTGAAATCCACCACCAAATTCAAAATTTAAATCCCTTCCAAAGCCCTTTGATTTTATCTTATGGACTTAGCCTTAACCAAATTCAAATCAACCCCAATCCAATTGATTTTATCAATTATTAAATTCAATCTCAAATCAATTTCTAATTCATAAATCAATTCCAAATTCCAAATGATTGAAACTCATGATTAAATCCAAATTCTTCTCTTCTAAGCCATATGAACCACCTTCATGTGCTTAGCCAAAACTCCTTCAAACCAACTCAAACATGATTGATTTCTTTATAAATCAATTATTCCTTCATTTATGTTCAAAATATAAATGAAATCCAAATTCAAACCTTTCAAATCAAATCAAACCAAGCCAAGACCCTTCTTAAGTCATATGGACCAACCTCCATAAACTAATCAAATCTTGATCCAAATTAACTCAAACATGATTGATTTCTTTATAAACCAATCATTCCTTCATTATACTCATAAATATAAATGAAACCCACCCTCCAATAATAAATAAATAAATAAATCAAACCAAATCAAAACCCAGGTTAGCTCTTTTACCCTACATCCCTAAGCTTAATAAATTTGCTTCCAAATCACTCCAAACTCAAGTGATTTTCTCATGACCCATTTATATATTCATTTATATTCACAAATATAAATGAAATATAAATTCAAATGACCAAAACCAAATTACCAATTTTAGCTCTTTTAGCCAAACTTTTGAACTTCGCCAAATGGAACCCAAATCAACTCAAAACTCATGGATTTCTTCATGTGTCAATCATTCCTACAATCATTGACCCAAATATTAACATAAACCACCATTATCAAACCAAATCTAAGTCAACCCAAATCAAGTCATTGACTCTTTTGACTTGAAATTGTTATATGAACCAAAACTCATTTGGCTCCAAACCAATTGCAATTGGATTTATATTTCAATCCTAGGCTCATATGTGAGTTCAACTAAACTTGAATCAAACCTTGATCAAGCCAATTGACCAATTTAGGCTCACTTAACCCGAAGTGGCCTAAAGGGCCTTGTTGAGCCAAGTTATAATCCAACCCAAGTTGGATTGAACTAAGCCCGTCTAAATCTCAATCATGATCAATAAGCATCATGGGGTGATCAACCTCCTTCAATTGGGTCAAACCTAGCCTTTGACCAAGTTAACATTTAGCTGAAATGAAACCCAAACTAGCCAAATTCATCATATACCAATTTGATTGAAACCATTGACCTAAACTCATTCATGATCAATGATTGAACATCACCAAGACATCAATTGAGCCAAACCAAGCCTATTGGCCACTTGACCTAAGTTGACCCAAATTATCCTAAAAAGCTAAAATGAGTCAAATTATGATTTAATCCAAATTGATTGCAACCAATGGCTCAAGTTCATTCCAAATCACTTGTTGAACTTGGCCAAATCCATGATTGAGCCCAAATTGACTATTGGTCAACTTGACCCAACCTAGCCTAAATTGACCTAAAAGGTCAAATTGACCAAAATCCAAATTAATTCCAAATTAAACCAAACCAAAGCCTACAATCATTTTCAATCAACCAATTGAATTTGACTCAACACCTAACCCAACCTAATTTGGTCAAATTGGTCAACTTGACCAATTTAACCCTTTTGAATCCAAATGAGTCAAATTCAAACCTAGTCCAAACCAATCCAAACTAATTGAACCAAAACATCCCAAAATATCATATGAACCTAACCCAAGCCTTGAATTTGACCAATTGGTCAACCCAACCCAACCTAACCCAAATGGAACCCATTTGACCAAACGAAGCCAAATCTCCCCAAACCAACTTGTGAGACCCTAGGACTTAGTCAAACTCGACCCAAACATGTCCTAACTCATTTTTAAATCAGCTTAAAAGCCAAGTGGATCCCACCAAGGGAATTAGCCATCAAACCATAGGATTTAAACCTTAAAACCATTGGATCTAAGCTAAAGTCAACTTGCCCATCTCCATGGCAGCTCATTGGCACTACATGAAACCTTCTCCTGACCCACCTAGCTAATCTAACTCACCTAGGTTAAGGACCCTGGGAGGTGAGTTGACTCACCTCAACCCAAACCAGCACCCATTGGATCAAGACTATGGCATCCTTGCACATTGGGTCCATGGCAGCCTCATCACTTCTCCCATCCCCGGCGGGCAGACCTTGATGGAGACAACTCGAGGCCGACTGGAGCCGGCAAAATGTGCACGGTATCAATGATGAGAAATTGAGGGTATACTACCTCAATTCAAACACGAATTCATAGAGAATTGAATCGTGTGAGTCCTTAATCCCATTCTGAAACCCCTAAGAGTATTTCCAAGGATTCCCAAGCCCTCTCCATTTGGCATTTCTCTCTATGAGAAAGAAAGAAATAGGCATCCCAATTTCAAGCAATACTCCCCCATTTCAAAATCAAACCCAAATTCCTCTTAGCCACACCATCACCACACTTCATCGAGCACAACCAAACCAATTCCCAAGCTCCCAAGTGGCTAGAGATGTGAGTATGATCGAAGCTGTAGCCTTCGCGTGCATGGATAGGTCAACCAGCTTTCCAACCCAAATCAAGCTCAAAGCTCCTCAATAGGGCCTCGCCTCAACTAGGCGTAGCTACCTCCAGCATTGCACCATTGGACATTAGCTCTGGTGAGGTAATTCTTCAAACTGTAGCTATAGGAAAATGTGGGTTGGTCCTTTTCAAAGAGAATTTGAATTTCATGCAAAATTGATCGTTGGATGTGCGTGTCTCCCTTCCGGTGTGGAAGAATTTAGACAATCGACTCGATGAGAACGAGGGAAGACGATCATTCTTCCATCACTCATGAACATGATAAATCATGAGCTATCCATCTCGCGCTATCGAGATGAATGGCTTTGATCAAATCCCGCTATATTCTAAACCCGGATCAAATCATGCCCATCCGATCTTAGATCGGATGACCCATAGAGAAAGCGCATCTGCCACCACCTAAGTCAGCACACGGATGTAACTACTTAAATAACCAATCCCATTGCGCCAGCTGGAAAGCGAGCCGCATCAGCAGCCATGTGGCCCGATGAGATTAAGGTTTTAATTAGGGTCTATTAATTAGTTTTTTAATCCTAAAACTTCCTAAAATCATAACTAATCATAGAAAAATAAAAAAATAAAACTTAGGCTTATTTTGAAGATATTTTAGAGGAGAATCTAGGAAAATTGTAATTAATTGATTTTGAACAGTGACTTTGGCTTAATTAGATTTTATCAAAAATCTAATTAGCTTAATTACACCTTAATTAAGTACTCAATTAATCTCAAATTTTCTATGGATGTTTAAGGGGATGACATCTACCTCCCAATTTTTTTGGATTTTATTGATTGCTTAATTATGGGAATCACTTGATTAAACCCTAATCACTCTCTTAATCCAATTAATTATAATTAATGAATGAACAATAACGTAATTAATCATTTAAGCATAGTCACCTATGTTGAACAATAAGATCACTCAGGGGATGTGATTGGGAATACTTTTCCTAATTCATTTCCTAAGACTTCTTTATCTTTAAAAATCAAATTAATTAATGGCTAATGAAATGGCTAATTAATTAATTAAGTGATTAATCTCCAAAATATGGAAATCAAAATCTAATTGGATGTTTAAATGATTTAGGGATTAGGATTAAGGCCTTGCCCTTGATCCTTTCCCCTAAGTTAATTTCATCATTCAAATTAAAACATAACCAAAATG
Source organism: Cymbidium sinense (assembly GCA_021442155.1). Classification (NCBI taxonomy): domain Eukaryota; kingdom Viridiplantae; phylum Streptophyta; class Magnoliopsida; order Asparagales; family Orchidaceae; genus Cymbidium; species Cymbidium sinense. Next base: position 104,693,911 of record CM038229.1, read on the forward strand.
TTTAATCAATTAATTAAAATCTTAATGAAATTAAAATAAAAAAAATCAATTCATCCACACCTAAATAACCTTTAATTGATCTTGAGTAGCTCCTTGGGTGTTCAATAACCCAAGGTGAGATATAATGAAATTATAGCTGGCTCACATGTGTGAGAAAATCATAAAAGTAATTAAGTGAGATCCCTTAAGCTTAATTAACTATTAATCATAAGCCAATTGTATTAGGCCCCTTTCATTTCATAGGAGCACTGAAAATTTAATTTTCATGTGGTTGCATATCATATTGGCTTATTAAATCAAATCATGTGTTAACTCTAACAAACATCTCTCATATTTCTTAATTCAAATCAAATTCAAAGATAAAAATTTCTTTAAAGAATTTTGGCTTATTTTAAATAGCTTTATTTAATTTGATTATCCTTAGGAATTAATTGGGATGAATGAAATCATGTGTCAACATTCCTTTATTTCTTTCCAATCATGCTAAATATTGTTTGCCATATGAAATCATGCATTCGTTTCTTTTGAAAATTAATTAAATAAAATGTTTTCTTTTATGTCAAAATTGCATGTGTTGACTTAAATTAAGAATATTAGTGGCTATTATCACTATTAAACTAAAAACTATTTTCAAAACCTATACATCAATTATTAAAAATGAAGTAAAGTTAATTACAAATATTTACAAGTTTGCATGTGATGATAGTATAATATGTGTTATTTGAAGTTCTCCTTTTCACTTAAACATGGATTCACATAGGATTTGTAAGTGTATAGTTCATTTAAAAATAACATAACACTTCCTTAGATCTATTCCTATGCATTTACATGTTAAGACTTAGGAAGAATTTCATATTACACATGTAAATCATACAACCAAATCAAACATAATTTCTTGCATGATTCCCATCCATTGGTTCTTTTGTACATTCATATGTATTTGAGAAAAGTAGTATATAAGTTTGACATCCTGTGGCGAGGCTTTAAGTAGCCTAAGTATCTTGTACTCTAGTGAAAAATAATGGCATCATACTCACTTAAATTTCTTATACATATGCATGTGTGTTGTGGCAAATGAATAAAGAATCAAAAATCAAATAAAGAAAACATAACTTTTGCATGGATTTTCTTATCCTTATAGTTATTCATACATTGACATGTATCTAAGAAAAGTGGTATATCAGTTTGAATATCTCAGGGCTGCGAGGCTTTATGTAGCCCTAAGTAGGTCTTGTACTTATGCCCCTGGTGTAGAAAATAATGGCATCATACTCACTTAGAACTTTTATACATATAAATGTGTAATTAGCTAATGGATGAAAAATATCTCTTTTCTACATAACAAAGACATGCATTCATAACTCAATAAAAAATGAAATATTTAAATCTCCAAATACACTTCTTTGCATTCATCATCAAAGTGTGTTAAGATTTATACATTGCATGTATATATATGCTTAAGATTATTCATATGCATGATATACATGATGGAAAGAAATAAATGAATGTGTGTTATGTGATAGTAATCCATCCTAATTAATCATAAGATGCCTTTTCTTATTGAATAGGATACTTAAAATAAACTTAAACTTAGGTTAATTAAAACACAAAATAAATCATCCATTAAAAGAAATTCATTAATTAACTTACCTTAGAAATGACTTAAGGTAGGGATAAAAGAGAGACTCTCTCTCTCTCTCTCTCTCTCTCTCTCTCTTCTTCTTTATAATGCTTAGTCACTAAGTGTAGGCTACATGAAAAAAAAGAAAACACTAAGTAAAATCTCCAAATCAACTAAACCACTTAAAGAGAAATCAACCTTTTATAAATTAAATCTCTCACACTTACTAAATCATAACTCTAAAGCCTAGTTAGGACATGCCACACAAGCCTTAACACATGCACATTAGATTAAGTCACCATTTCTAGCTTTATATTAGGGTGGTGCATGATTTGATGAATATTTACTTTTGTGATGTATTATTTTAGGACCTGATATGTATGTGTAGTCGGATGTTAGTCGATATTAGCCTAATCATCTAGGGTTATACTTAAGGGGCATTGTAATAAAATATAAATACTTTTACTATGGTTTCTTATACCCTAAGCATAGCTGGGTTAGACTTTCATGTGTGCTAAGTCCAATTTAGTCCAATTTATTCATATATAACTAGGTGTGTTTAGCTAACAATTATTTTTACAGATGTGTCTAGATTTACTTTCCTTCTCTTTTAATGTAATTATGTATTAGGATTAGGATAAGTGTTATGGGGATTAAAGTGAACATTAGTTATAAAACTATGTATTATATACCATGTGATGCCTTGGAGCAAACTACATCCCAATCAAGCCAAAAGAAAGAAAGAAATAGAGCAAATCAAAGCCAAAAGAAAGAAAGAAATGGAGTGAATCAAGATGAAGAATGAAGGACAAGGAGTGAAGAATGGAAGATGAAGAATGAAGACCCCATATCAGCTTATCACTATAATTATAATTTATTCTTTCATTATATGTGTGTAAGGGTAAGAGCTCTACCCACATTTCTTTTCTAAGTGACCCGACCATACTAGTCTTTTATTCTTTTGCGATAGCTTTATAAAATCATTTGATGTTTGTTTAGCTTGTGCATTAGAAATAGCATGCCTTTTCATAGTTTCTTTATGATTGGTGATTGTTGTGTGGCCTGGATGCAATTAGGCTCTTAGGATAAACATAAATCTTCTATCCACTAACTAACTTATAACTAAGATTTTAAAGTAATTCATAATCTTACATAAAAGCCTAGGAATTAAATCAAGATAGTAAAATATTTAGCAACCCTTAGCTGAATGATTGAATGTATAATATCATGCATGTCATATTCTTCCACTCTTGCTAAGAGAAATCTTCCATCTATGCCAGAGAATAAAGGCTTAACCTATAAGAGCCTTTTATGGAATGACACCTCTTTCTCTTCTAATTTAGCCCATAACCAATTTCTTATGCATTTAGGCATATGAAATCCTACAGCCTATGTCAAAATAAAAAGTCCAAAAATCAAATAAAACTTATTAAAATTTGCACTAGATTAAGCCATTACTCATGGCCTTCATGATCTAGTCTCTTAGAGAGTGAGTTTAAGGACTTAGTTCTCTTCTAAATAAATAACAGCCTAACCATCTTGTAAAGCATATGACTTGCCTATATGGATTTAAAGCGTAGGAGGAGTTAGTTGGCTACCACTCCAAGCAGCAATAAGTCCAGCAGTCAGGTGGTTTATTATCTTTTGTGGAGGTAAACCATATACCTATTTTCTCCTTAGATTTAGGTTATGCTTTGGCCCTTCTACCAAGCTCCCTAGATTTAAGATCTAGGATTATTATTTCTCTTTACAGGCTACAAGCATAAATCCTCACCTCTTAGGCATTTCCACAATCTTGTGTTGTGGAATTGTAAATCTTAGATTTCTAATAAAATTTCAACTCAAACAAATAAATCCCCTCAATTTTAAATACATAAAATCTAATCATAAGATAGATTGGAGTGCTCACTAGGCTTCCTAGTATCATGAGCACTCCCTACTCATCTCCTTTGATTTTGATAAGAACTTTCCCCTTTTGATCTCTCCCACTTGAGTTTCAAAAATACAACTAATCCTTTGATTGTCATATCTTTGAATTCTTTGGAGATAACAATCGCTTACTTTAATTGAGAGTATTCTTAAGGGATTCATTTTACTTAAGATGTAATTAACTATGGAGGCTTGCATCCATAGGGAACTTAATGAACCCTGTTTAAATAAACTCTGCTTTACTTTTCATGTAGAGTAGGAGAAAGATCTCTAGTATATTCAAAGACCCATCATGCCTTAGGAGTCCTTATTTGGTGATTAGGTCCATTATAGCATCGTCATTTTTATTTGTCGAGATAGTACACTATTCTTTAATGTCATACCCGATCATCTTAATTAGTACATCTACGGATCTACATGGTGTCCCCTCATATATACACACAAAGCACCAAACACCAAAAAAAGTAAGCACCATAATGTGCTCCAATTTTTCATGAACCATATCATTTATAGATTTAGGGTACCCTACTGAATCATATTCGATAATGGTACCACTTTTAAGAGCACCAAGATCAACAACTTCGTACAGAGACACAACATAGATTGGAGATACTCTATGATCTACTACCCATGACACTCGATGACAAAGGACAATGGTATGAGCAGTTAGTTGAATATTTTGGGCTTACCATACTACCTACAGAACTTCAACACAATCTACCCCATTCTCCTTAGTGTATGGGTCCAAGTTGTTCTACCATTAGAAGTCCAACTCCCATCATTAAGGATAGTTGTGGGTGTCAAAATTATAACCAACAGAATGTCAAGTTGTGGGTTAGAAGAGCTCAAAGGTTTGAAAGAAATATGCTTGTGAGCATGCCAGAACCTCGAGTTATATAAAGCAAAGATGGTTCAAGCTCATAACAAGTTGGTCCTAGAGCTTTTCAAATAAGAGAGCTTATTTTAGTTCTAAGGAGACCAATTGCCCTTCACAAGATGGGAGGTTATTTCTAATTGATTTTATGTTTTGCCTAAGGCTTTAGTTTATGTGAGGTTTCAAGTTTCTTTAGTTTTATTTTAGTTACTTAGATTTAAGTTGGGTATAAAATTTAAATTTTTTTCTATGAGTTTAATCGTCCAGGCATTTATTCTCAGGGTAGCACAACACAAAAAGAAATCTAGAAAAATAAGTTGATTCTATTGCGCACCCAAAATAAATCAAGCTAATTTAAATTTATAAAATAGACCAATGTGACATGGTACCGCTGTACACCCCATAAGAAAAGACAAATGGGCAGCTGAGCTCTACCCTTATACAACCCGACCTAGAACTATAAGTTTAGATCTATGACTCTTCTTTACATGATAGTCTCCTTCCTTAGGGACATCCATTGGGCTTCATAGGGGACCTCTGTGTTTATCTTCTGGTAGGGCCAAAACCTACTAATCCTAGACCCCATAGATCCTAACCTAAGTCTAAGTTCAAATTTACATTTTTTATTTTCAAAATTAATCCTAAGTCCTATAAAATAAATATTAGTGAAATACAAACAGCACACAACAGTTATATTTCACAAATATACGGGCTTAGCATTAGATGTTTTCCAAGCCCACCTGTTCTATAGGCTATGCTTAAGGATTTAAGCATACCTGCAAGAAATAGTATTTTAAATTTTATTTATGTTAGCAATCCTTTCTAGCATATTCTCCTGCATAAGACAATGTTAGATCTAGAAAGAACGACCTATCATCTAGTCTAATGGTCAAACAATCCTAGACATGCAATCTAAAACAATACACCACAAAGACATGTGAACAATATCATATCAAAACACAGCACAAGGAATCATAAAGAATCAAAATAGCCTATCCTAAGTTTAGGGTATGTGACTAATAATCTAACGTGTGAAGAGAATAGGCTTGTGTAGAAAGAATTTGTTAAGCCTCATTAGTTTAAGTTTCAAGTTGGATATTGACTTCGTTTGAATTTTACCTTTGGGTGGTTTCAATTAATATGATTTAGTGATGTAGTTTTTATTTTTTTTATTTCCACTTTATTTGGCCAAAATGAAGTTTAGGTTTTCAAGAATAAAGAGTATAATGAATTTCACTTTTGAATGAAATCTATTCTATTCTACATCCTAACGCTTAATGAAATGAAATCTTCATCCTAAGATGAAGATCCATCCCAAAATTCTAACTAAGATCTTTAAGTATCTTAATTAATCCTTTTAATTTCATTTAGTTTGTTTGAATTTGGATTAATTCTTTTCTTTGGAAATTTAATTTGATTTTTATTCTTAGTTTAGTTTTCAATTTAGTTTGGTTTGAATTATTTCATTTGATTTTATTTAAATGGGTTCATTTGATTTAATTTATTTCATTTATTTTACTTTATTTTATTTGATTTGGTGTTTTGACTTTAGTTTGTTTCATTTGATTTGTATTAATTTTTTGTATTAACTTATGTTGGTTTCATTTAGTTTGATTCATGCTAAATTAGAGTATTTAGTTTAAGATTTGATTTCATTTGATTTGATTGAGGTTGTTTAATGAATTTATTAACTTAAGGTTTAATTACTCTTAATATAATTTATTGATTTCATTCATCTTTAAATAAGTAATTGATTAAATTTATGGACTTAGGATGTTTAGAGAACTACCCTAAGAGTTTCTAATGTTTGATTGAGATTAGTTCAAGTTGTTTCATGATTTAATGAATTAAGAAATTTTCTTTATTCATTATTTGATTAATATTGATTTAAGAATTGGGAATTCAACAATTCCCAACCCAAAGATCAATTGGGTTTGAAATTTTTTTGACAACTAGGGTTACATGACAATTTCATGTTTCCAAAGTTTCATCTTGATCAAATTCATGACTAAGATGTAATTAAGATTTTAATTATTTCATTAAAACTTTAATTAAGCCTAATTTAATGAAGGTCATTTAGGGATTTCATTTTTTATTGATTCCTCTCTGAAAGATGTTTCCAAAGAGGGTTCATTGATAATTTTGGACATTTGGCTGATTTATTATGATTTAATTAAGTTCTCATTAATTATTTGAATTATTTAATTCAAATAATTTCTTAATTAGCCCAATTTGTGATTTATTAAGTTTAAATGATTTTCATTAGTGTTTTAATTTTCATTAAGGTTCATTAAGTTGATTTAAAGTTATTTGATTCATTTTCATTAATTATTTTATTTTGTACTAATTTATTTAATTAAAATTGAGGTTTAGAATTTCAAATTTCATTTCTCATGAAATACATTGTAATAATTCATGATATTTATTTTAAGGTGTGTTTTAACATCAATTTCAATTCCTCAAAGTTTTATTTCAATTGGATTAATGGTTTGAGATTAATTAAGGTTTAAGTAATTTCAATTAAACCCAAACTAAGGCTCAAATACCCGTACTTAACTAGAGATTTTAATTTTAATGGATTCCTCTCATCAAAATGAATCCATAGAGCCTAAGTTTAAATATATTGTTTTTTGGATTTGTATGTATTTTTTTATGAATTTTTGAATTTTTTGTGATTTTTAATTAACTTTTAATCAAATTTTAAATTAATTTAGTCATTTTCTAATGTTGACATGGTCGCCATAGCGCCTCCTCCCTCCATGTGGTGGCACGGTCAGCTGAATGATCCTCGCTTTGATCAAAGATCGGACGGTCTCGGTCGATCTGTGACATCCTTAAGGGCTTAAATTGATCCATCCACCTAATCAAGGTCGTACGTTCCTTATAGAATGGTCGAATGGTCCTGATTCAATCCCATAAATCGCTGGTGAGAGATGTATGTTGTCCGTCTTTTTCACCTAATAGTCGATAATTTGCATCAGGATTTCAATGGCAAATTGACCAGTGATCGATTTAAGACCTATCTATACTGTTTGATCCACTTGGGGATCAAAATCCCTTCGAAAAGGACCAAAACCAATAGACTAGAGGCTTGGTGAGGGAGCGTACCTTGATTCCAGCGATCATGTGCGATAGGATCGACTCCATTAGCTTTGTTTCGACTTGACGAAGGTGTGGGTGAAGTTTAATGGCTTGCCTCCCCATGGATTGATCCCTAGACCAATGTTAGTTTGATTTTTTGGTGGTCTTATCATTTTTTGGCTCGGCGGCGACAAGGGTGGGTGGAAATTCGTTTGAGGTCACCCCAACCTCTAGAATGTGTTGGAAGCTTCAATTTGATGAGAAAACCTCCTATGGATCTCACCAAGATTGTAGCTTAGTTTTCATCTATCATTATGCCAGCTGTGAGAGGCTAGGGGAAGGGTCCCCTCCTTCATCTCTTGCCTTGATGGACATTTTAGAATGAAAAGGGGGGAGGGAATAGGCTCCCCCACCCCTCTTTCCATGGATAGCCGAGAGCTTGCTTCTTTGGTTTCTTGGTGGCCGGAATCTGGCCACCGACAGCGGCAAGGCCGACCAAGGGGTGGATTCAATCCCCCTTGGCCTTATGAGCAAGATTGGATGTGAATTTAGAAGGGAGGATGGCTTCTTCTTTCTTTTCTTTCTTCTTCTTGGCTTTCTTCCTTAGCTTCTCTCTTTGACTTCTTCCATTGGAGAAAAACAAAATTCCTTTTTGGCTTCGGCTTAGTGGCCTTCAATTGATGGCAGCCATGCTCTTAAGAGGTGGTCAAAGATCCAAACTTATGTGGATAAAGCTAAACCATTTTCATGATTGAAGGAGGAGGAATTTACCAAAATGTTTTCATTTGGTCCATGATCTCCATTTATTTCCTTTGTCTTTTGGGCTGCCTACAACAAACTTAAATGAATTTGAGTTCAAATTTAAACCCAATGTGACTTGGATTGGAAAATTGAATCCAAACTAAGAGCTTTGATTCAAAGTGTTTGATTTTCATTTAATTCTTTTTAATTTTGAATTCAATCATCTTTAATTGATGATTCATTGAGTTTTGATTTTAAATTAATTTTGAATTTCATTTTAGTTTTAACCCATTTAGCCTAAATGGGTTAAGTTTGGTTCCAATTGGGTTCAAATGATTGATTTGTCCCAATTGGATTTGGTTTGGACTCCAATTATGCTTGATCACATGTGTGAGATGATTTGGAGTAATTGATTTCATTTAATTTCAATTAAATTTCAAGTTGGACCCATTTGACCTAAAGTGGGCTTAATGTGTTAAGCTTGGGTTTCATTTAGGTCAAATGACCAATTTGACAAAATTAAACCCAATGGTGGATTGGATTATGTTTAAGTATCATTTCCAAATAATTTTGAATAATAAATTTGAGTTTATTTCAATTTGATTTGGGTTTGAACCCAATATGACCCATTTGGGTTTGTTTTAGACTAAGTAGTCTAATAGCCCAATTAAGGCCTAAATGAATTTGGATTTCTTTATATTTATGATTAATCATATTTATTTGATCATTTGATACATTTGAAATGATTTAATTTGGTCAAATTCTTGGAGAGTTGACTTCGACTAGGTGGGACCCACTTAAGTCAAACCTATGTCAAATGGGTTGGACTAGATTTGACTTTGGATTTAATTTCCTTATTTTAATTTGATTTCATTTTGATTTATTTGGATTTGATTTGAGTTAATCCAAACTTAAAATTTTGGTTGATTTCACCTAAGCGAATTAGGGTAGATCAAATCCAAGGAAGGTGTCCTAGGTCGCTAAGTATAATGTCCTAAGCACTAAATTAGAAAATTTATATTTGACATTAAGACATCCTAATTACTAATTTTAGTGTTCAAATTAACCTCATCCAAAAATGAGGTCAACATACATAGAAAATTTTTACCAAGGTGGATCTTATCAACTCATAAATCATAAAGGAGAACGCTTGATGCTTCCTATCAACGGGCTTTATCTATAGAAATACTATCCATAAATAATGTTCCAGACAATTTTCCATCAAAATTCTATTTTGTTCAAACACCTCTTCAAATTGAAATGTTTCCAATTATCCAATTATTTTTGTGGTGTGTTTACGGTATGTATAAGAGAATCAAGCGGCATCCAATCTTTCATTGGCACGCATGACAAACACAAAATTACACACAAACACAAACAAATCAAACACATATCTAATTGCTTCGGGCTACCTTGAGTTGAGATAAGATCCCCAGCCCTTACTCAGTAGCTGCTCTTGGTCGGGTTGATTCACTACTTGGCTAAATTATCATAACCCTTAACCTAAACCAATTCCACCATCATCCTATCGATCAAAGAAAAATCCCATTCGATTTTACCAAATTCATTTGAACTTCACAAAAATACTCCAATTATTCAAATCTCTATTTCAAACCTTTCCAAGACTCATTATCAAACCAATTAACTCAAATCAATTCAATCAATCCAAATTGACCCATTTGGACCTCCAAATGAGTCAAAACCCAATTAAACCCAAATCAATTGCAATCAAAGCCATCAATCAATCATAAACCCTTCATTGAACTCAATTCAACTCAATTGACCCATTTGGTTCACTTGACCCAAAGTGACCTAAACGACCAATTTGATCCAAACCTCAATCCAACCCAAATTGGATTGAATCAACCCATCCAACCTTTTGTACAGTTAATGTTGGTCATCTTTGATTGACCAATTGCAATTAATTAGGTCAAACCAAGCTAAGTTGATCACTTGACCCAAGTTGACCCAATTAACTTATATGAATTAAATTGAATTAAACTTCATTCTAAACTCAATTGATTGAAACTAATACCTCCAATCAATCATAAATTGAGTATTGAATATGATTTGACCACAAATTAGGTCAAACTAAGCTAATTCGATCACTTGACCCATGTTGACCCAATTAGCCTATATGAACCAAATTGAATAGAAATTCATTCTAAACTCAATTGATTGAAACCAATATCTCCAATCAATCATAAAAATGAGTATTGAATATGATTTGACCACCAATTAGATCTAACCAAGCCCGTTTGGCCCCTTGACCCAAGTTAACCCAAATTGACCTAAAGGGTCAAATTGAGTCAAATCTCATTTCAAACCCAATTCATTGAAACCAATGTCTCTAATCAATCATAAATTGATTGTTGAACATGATTCAACCTTCAATTGAATCCAATTTGATCAAACCAGCCCAATTGACCCATTTAGCCCAAATTGACCTAAATGGTCAAATTGAGCTAAATCATTCTAAAATTCAAATTAACTCAAATCAACACTCACAATCATTCTCAAATCCTCAATTGAACCAAAACTATCCCTCCACCCAAGCCAATTTGGCCAATTTGACCAAATTAGTCAACTTAGCCAATTTGACTCAAATGAACCCAAATGAGCTAAAATCAAATCCACTTCAAATCAAACCAAACCAATGACACCAGGACATCCCAAATCATCATTTGAACACAATCAAACCCTTGGGTTGACCCAATTTGGCCAATTGGTCAACCTAACCAAATTGAACCTAATTTGATCCATATGGGTCAAATTGAGTGAAACACGGTCAAACTAAGTCCAAACCCAACCAAACTTGGCATGACCCATCCTTGGGTCACCATGGGTCAGCCTAAATTGAACCCAACCCATGGTTGACCTAGATTAGAATAAAATTCATTGGACAAATCCATCCAAATGAGACAAAATCTCCATTTGGATAGTCTCACCTACCCACCAACCCTTGGCAACCCTTAGCTCATTTTGGACACATGGACTACTGACCCTCCTTACCCAAAGCCGATTGGGTTCATCCATGGGTTAAGAGAGGGTTAGCTAACCCATGTCTTCCCATTGGAGCACTTGGGGGAGGAGGTACACACCACCTCAGCCCATGCCATGCCTTTAGCCACTCAAGACCCTCTCATCTGACACTCTCAAATTCACACGACGACTGCCAAACACTGAGATGATCCCAACCATCAAATCATTTGTGGAAAAGGATATACTCCCCATCCAATTAAAACCACACGGAGAGCTTCCTTGAGAGTTTGCGAGCATCCTCAGAACGTCCCTATTGAGCTCACTTTTAAAATGAGCTCTCAACCTCTCCATCATAGACATAGGACTCCTCTTAGACACTAAGAGTTTCTTAGTTTTAAGACACTTCTAGTGATTAGGTGAACACTCAACCTAACCTTAAAGACTTAGAAGAGTTAGCCATAGGAATAGGTTATGCCTTAGGGGTGTTAGGAAAAGTTGCCTACCCTATAGCTTGAACCAACTCCTTACTTCCTCCTTTCCAGTCAAACTCTAAATTCAAACTAACTTCAAATTCAAACCAATTCCAAATTCAAATCAATTTCAAATCTAAATATACTTTAAACTCAAATCAACTTCAATTCCAAATCAAATCTCAAATCAATTCCAACTTAATTGATTTGTCTCAAATTCAAATTCAAACCAATTTTAGTTGATTTTCTCAAACCTTGAATCAACTCCAACAGATTTTCTCAAATCATGAATCATTTCCAAATGATTGAAACCCATGATTGAAGTCCAAATCTAAAATCTTTCCTAAGCCTTTTGATTTCATCTTATGGACTTAGCTCAAAAAAAATTCAAATCAGTTCAAATTCAAAAGGTTTTCTCACAACCCATTTATATTCTCATTTATATACAGAAATAAAAATGAAATATAAATTCAAATATGCAAAATAAGTTCAAAACTCAAATCCAAATCTAACCTAAACCCTTTTAAGTCAAATTCTTGAACTTGATCAAATCAACCTCAAATCAATTCAAACCCTTGGATTTTCTTCATGATTCAATCAATCCTTCAATCATGAATCCAAATATAAACATAAACTTCAATCATCAAATCAAAACTAAATTCAAAACTCAAATCCAAATCAAACCCATGTTCATCTTTTGAACTTGAAATTGTCAAATGAATCAAAACACACTTGACTCCAAACCACTTGCAAATGGATTTATATTTCAATCATAAATCCATATGTGAGTTCAATCAAACTTGAATCAAGCTTTGATCAAGTCTTGACAATTGACCAAAAGTACCAGCCAAATTCTCCTACCCAAATTGGATTGAACTAAGCTCATCTAAGCCTCAAATTATAAGCAACAATCATCATAAGATAATCAATCACTCAAATTAGGTCAAACCAAGTCAAACTTATCCTTTGACCAAGTCAACATTTGACCTAAATAAAATCTAAACTAGCTAAAATCTACCATAAGAAAAATTGATTGAAACCATTGATCAAAACTAGATTATGATTAATGTTTGAACTTGACCAAGTCATCATTTGAGCCTAACTTAGCCCAATTGGCTACTTGACCCAAGTTGACCCAACTTGACTTAAAAAATCAAAATGTGTTAAATCTTGATCTAAGCCAAATTGATTGAAACCAATGGGTCAAGTTTATTCTAAATTATTTGTTGAACTTGACCAAAGACTCAATTGGCCAACTAGACCCAACCAAGCCCAATTGACCATGAACCCAACTTGACCTAAAAGGTCAAATCAAGCCAAAATTGATTGAAACCAAAGCTTGCAATACATCTCAAATGACCAACCAAACCTAAACCAACCCATGACCTACCCAAATGGATCAAATGGGTCAAATTGGTCAACTTGACACATTTGACCTAAATGAATTCAAATGAACCAAAACCAAATATAAATCAAATTGAACCAAACCAATGATACCAAAATATTTCAAATTGTCATATGAATTTGACCCAACCCTTGGTTTGACAGAATTTAACCAATTGGTCAACTTGACCCAAGTTGACCCATTTTGGCCTAAATGGGTCAACATGAGCCAAATGATATCAAATCAACTCCAAATTCATTGAAATTTGGATCAACCCAATTTTAAGCTATTCCAAATCTGCCCAAACTAAAATCAAAGCCAAATGAGCATTTTACCCCTAGGTAAAGGGGTAACCTATGGCCAATTCCACTTCGAATTTGGTCATATCCTTTTCATGGCCACTTGGCACCCTCTTAGTGGACCAAATGGACATTAATGAGAGTGGGGCACATGGCCCAATGGGTTTGAGTCAGCCAAACCCAACCCAAGGCAAAAATTAACCCCTCCACTTGGAAATGAGCACATGGATCACCTCCATACTCTCATTCTCCACATGTGCAACTCCACACCACCTCTCCTCTGCCAAAATTGAATCAGATGGTAGCCCTAACCACCTAACAAACTCAATCAATTAAGTCAATTGATCCAAAATGGAAGGGAGGCTCACGACCATCCGATCCTTGTAGGGGAGATATACTTATTGACCTCATTTTTGAATGAGATTAACATCAATTCAAAATCACTAATTTGGAATTCCTATTCTCAAATAAGAATCTCCTAATTCAATGCTTCAGACACCTCACCTAGTGTCCTAGAAAATCTTTATGAGTTTATTCTAACCTACTTGGTGTAGGTCAAATAAATCCAAATTTTTAATTTGGATTAACTCAAATAAATGAAATTAAAACCAAATTAAAATGAATGAAAGAATCCAAACCTATTCCATTTGAATCGAATTGATCATTTGAACTCATTTGGAATCATATCTAACCCATTTAAGCCAAATGGGTTAAAATGAAATTAAATTTAAAATCAACTCATATTAAATGGTTTAATTAAATCATAATGCAATTGATCATCAATTACATTATGGTTTAAAGAATAAACTTAAAAAATTCAAAGGAAGAATAAAAATCAAAACATTTCTCTTCTCATGCAACCTTACCCACTCCCTCTCTTCCATGAGAAAGAAAACAAAAGCCACCTCTTAAGAGGATGGCTATCTTCAATGGTAGAGAAGGCAATTAAGGAAAAGGTGCAAACCTCCAAGAGTTTGCCTGATCTTAGCCAACCATGGAGGAGAGAAAGAAAGAAGGGAAAGAGAAGACAAAGCTCTCGGCCAAGGATAGAAACAAAACAAGGAAGCTCTCTACCTATGGTGTGAATATTCCAATATATTCACAAGGCCAAGGGGAGTTGATCTCACACCATGACCAACCTTGCTGCCACCGGTGGCCAGAGTTCGACCATCAAAATTCCTCTTTATAGAGCTTTCAGCCAAGCATGGAAAATGGGGTAGGGGAGACGATTACCTCCCATTTTATTCCAAAAGCATCACCAAGGCAAGTGATGAAGTTCCCAACCATATCCCGACCCCTGTCAACACATGAACGGACGAAAGGCAACAACCACTGTGAAATCCCAATGAGTGGATTTCATCCTGAATTGAAGGCACCAATATGTTCCAAAGCTCAAGGGGAGCTCAAACAAAACCTCACCGTCCCTCCTCTTCCCCGACAAGCCAAAAAATAACCAACGCCACCTTAAATTGAGCATGCATTGGTATAGGGAGCAATTAGTGAGCCAAAGCACCAAACTGTGCACGCATTTGTTGGGTCAAGGCAAAGCTAATGGGATCGGTCTCACCATCGGCGATCAAAATTCGGGTATGCATTTTCTCCCTCCATCTTAACCATCATTTTTGGACCTTTGTGAAGAAAGTTGGATCCTCAAATGGATCCAACCATATGGATTGATCATAATTCGATCTCTAATCGATTTGGGATCGAAATGAGGGCTTGATTCATTGGAGATTGGCAAGAAATCACAGACGGTGTCCATTTCTCGCTGATGAGCTACATGATTTAATCCCGACCGATGTTTCTTTTAGGATCGGACGGCTCTAATCTAGGCAGACCATTGGATTAAATCAATTAGGGCCCCGCGGGCTGACGCAACACCATGTGGGATCCGCTTGGACCATTGATGTGGCACCATGCAGACAAATGCACCAAAGTGCGTGCCACATGGCCCGCTACACCGCGTGGGACTGCCACTTAAAAACCATTAAAAGTTGTTATTTAATGGATTAAATAATTAAGAAAATACAAAAAACTTTAAAAAATCATAGAAAATCAAATATAAATTCGAAAATTACAAATAAAAGCTCTATGGATTCATCTTGATGAGAGGAATCCATAGAAATTAAAATCCCCAATTTAATTGGATATTTTTCTTTTAATTTGGGTTTAATTAAAAATTATTAAACCTTAATTACTCTCAAATTAATAATCTGATTAATTTAAAACTTTTGGGAAATAAAATTAAGCATAAAACACACCTTAGGTGCTTTTTTGGAGATTTAATTCTCTGAATTCAAGGGAAATTAAAATTTCATATGCTTAACCTTAAAATTAATTAAATTAATTAACCCTTAATGAAATAATTAGAAAATATTAATCCAACAATCTTAAATCAACATAATAAATATTAATGAACATCAAAACACTAATTAAACTTAATTAAACCTATATGAACCTAATAAATCATTAATTAACTTAATTAAATGAATTAAATAATTCAATTAAATAACTTGAACTTAATTAAATCATAGTAAATCAATCAGTTTACCAAAAATTATAAATAAACCCTCATTGGTTAGGTATTTTAGTGAAGAATAAGTGAAAAATACCCTTAATGAATCTCAATAAATTAGGCTTAATTTAAGATTTAATGAAATAATTAAAACCCTAATTACTCCCTAATTACAAATCTAATCAAGATGAAACTTTGAACAATTAAAATTGGCATGTAACCCCACTTCCAAAAAAATTCAATCCCAATTGATCTATAGATTAGGAGTTGTTAAATTTCTAAATCCCTAGGTCAATATTAACCAAATATTAGGTTAAGAAAATTAATTAATCCATTAAATTAAATGGTAATTCAAATCAATCTTAATCAAACATCTAAAAACTATTAAGAAACTTATCTAAATATCCTAAGTCAATTAAAGTGATCAAATTCAACATTAAGTTAGTGAAATAAAATCTTAGGTTAACAAAATTATTAATTAACTTAAACCTTAAACTTTGAATCAATAAAATTTAATGAAACCACCCATTTCTAATGAATTTAAGAATGAATCTAAAACTTAGGTTAATTAAATCAGATCAAATAATTAACTTAAGTACTTTAGGTTAAGCCTAATCCATGAACAAACTTAAGGTACTAATTCATATTGAACTTAAACCTTAAAGCTTATTCATGATTTAATAACTTAAATTAAATTGAATGAAATCAAACTTTAATCTAAACTCTTTAAATTAACATGAACCAAATTGAATGAAACCCACATAGCTTAATTCAAAATGAAACAAATCAAGCAAATTAAATCAAACAAAGTAATTCACACAAATGAAGTAATTCAAATCAAATCTAAAAAAGAAAAATAACATAAATCAAATCCAAAAATAAATAACATCAAAAGGATTAATTAAGATACTTAGGGATCTTAGTTAGACTTTTGGAAACCTCATTAAGATTTAGGATGTAGAATAAAGTGAGTTTCACCTAAAAATGAAATTCATTCTATTTCTCATTCTTGAAAATATTACTTTAATCAAATAAAATGAACATAAAAATGGGAATTAAACCACTAAACCATTTGAATTGAAATCAACCAAACATAAAAACTAAACAAATTCTAACTTCAAACTTAAACTTGAACTTAAAGGAGCCTAGCAAAGCCTTACCACACAAACCCCACTTTTACACACACTAGATTACTTAGGTCACTGACTCTAGATCTAGGTTAGATAATTTTGTGATTTTTTTTAATCTCATGTGATATGTTATATTGTGCTTCACATGTATGTGTGGTGTATTGCTTTAGACTAGATGCCTATGCTTGTTTGCTCGTTAGACTGGATGTTAGGGCATTCTTTTTAGATTTAACACTATTTTTTGCAGGGGACTGTGTTAAAGGAATCGCTATAATAAATAAATCATAAAATTATTGTTTGCATGCAGGTGCTGAAAATCCCTTAACATAGTCCATAGGACAGGTGGGCTTGGCAAACAACTAATGTTAAGCCCATGTGTTTGTAAAATATAAACTACTTTATGTGTTGTGTGTATTTCCTAACATCTATTTTGCATGGCTTAGGATTTATTTTTGAATTCTAAATATAAATTTGAGCTTAAAATTAGGTTAGGATCTATGGGGTCTAAGATTAGCAGGAGCTGACCCAAACAGGAAATGGTACGGTGGTTCCCTATGGAGCTCAATGGATGTCCCTGAAGAAGGAGACATTCCTGGAAAGAAGACCCATCTAAACTTATAATTTTAGGCCAAGTTATATAAGGCGAACTTCATTTGCCCACTTTATTTTCTTGTGTCTGATTGCAGAGCCTTTTCTTATATAATTTAATTTGGCTTGATTTATTTTGGGTGCACAATAGAAACAGTATGCTTTTCTTAGGTTTCTTTCTATGCTATGTTTGTGCTGTGATGAATGCCTGGATGTAGGCTCATAGGATAAACTAAATTTTCTACCTAACTAAATTAATCGAACATAAAAATAAATATAACTCATAATCTTCATATAAAAATCTAGGCATTAAAGCAAGATAAAATATGTAGCAACCCCTTAGCTAGATGTTTTAACATCATGCATAAATCATATTGTTTCACTCTTGATTAAGAAAGGGCTTCCATCCTGGCCAGAGAACCTGGGCTTGACCTTTAAGAGCCTATGATGGAAGTACACCTTCTTCTATTCTGATTTGAACCATAATTTTTTTTAATTGATGCATTAGGCATAAATTGTATTCTTATGGCCTAAAATGAATCTTAAGTCAAAAATTATAAAAATTTGAAAAATATGCATTAGTTAGGTGCATCTTCATATCCTACATGATCTTAGGGATTAGGGAGTAAGTCTAGATTCATAGATTTATTTCCCAAACCCACAACAGCCCATCCATCTTGCATTCATATGACTTAGCCTCATGATTTTAAAATGTGCTTAGGTGGTATTAGTTGGCAGCCTTCTCCTAGCAGGTTGTAAGTCCAGAAGAGTCAGCCATAGGTTAGTTCCCTCAAGTGAGAAGAATGGCCAATGATTCCCAAGGATAGAACTAGGTCGAGCATCTGACATGTGTTGAAGTACCTATAAACTAGGTTCTGAAGCATCCTTTTTGGAATAAGTCTTCAACCCTAAACATTTTTGCAGTCTAGTGCTGCTAGAATCTAAGTCTTAGATTTTTAAGAAAATGATAACTCAAAATCTAAAATTAAATCCCAAATTTGAAGCTCAATCATAGGATAGTTGAAATGTCTATTGGGTATCCCTAGTATCAATAAACATTTTCTACTCTTTCCCATTTGATTCTTGAAAATAACTCTCTCCAATTTGGACCTCTCCCAATTGAATTTTCCAAAAATCAATCTTTGAAAGCTACCTTAGTAGTCTTTAGGAATAACTACTTATTTCTTTAATCGAGAGTATTCTTAGGAAGAGACCCCTCCTAAGATGTAATTAACTATAGAGGCTTTGCCTTTATAGGGAACCATGATCCCATAATAAAATAAATCTTGTTCTAATTTTTCATGTAATTAAGAGGAAAATACTCTAGTACATGAAAGACCCATTAGCCTTATGAGTCTTTTGGTGAAATGATCGAATCCATTATAGGAGAGCATGTTTATCTTTGACATAATATATTTATTTCTTAATGTCATATTTGGTCATTTAAATAAAATATTTCTAAACTCTATGTGGTGTCATTTCTTATCTCTATTTTAGAGAAAACACCAATAATACTCCCCTTAACTTCATTTCATTCTAGATCACTTGCACCCGATTAAGCCATAGAACCTAGAGTAACCTTCTCCAAGTTCCTCCAAGCCTCCTCAAGTTCTTTTCAATTCTCCATTTTTGGATTTCTTCAAAGCCGAAATAGGGGAGCTCATTGGAAATTCTACTTTGCTCAATTCACCACCAAAAGCCAATTTCTCTTGCAAGCACCATAAGAAGACCCAATTGAGCTCACCCAAGTCAAATCCCAAGCACTCAAGCCACGAGAAGGAAGGGTTTGACAAAAGCCGCAAGCACCTAAAGCTTATCTTGGCCAATAGGAGGATCCACTTGATCTCAAGCCTTCAAACATTCAACATGGCTTTGTCCCCACTAGACGAAGCTACCTCAATGATTGGGAGCGCCGGTGATAGCCTCCGGTGAGGTATGTCTCAAAATTGAGCTTAGGCTAGATTTTCTTTGGTCCTTTGTGAAGAGAAGTGTGATCCCAATTGAAATTGATCGTTGAATATTCTTCCTCACACCTCTCGATGGTGTGGGTTGAATCCCTACTCAATCTGAGGTTTAGTGAGCTCGGATCAAGCCTTGGAGGATGGATGACCCCCATCTCCCACAGGCGAGAGCAAGGATGAATCATGGACCGACCATCCTGCGTGTTTTGGATGAACAGTCCTGATTAAATGATCTAGATCAGATGATTAATCCCTTTAGAAACTACAGGTTTAATCCTGACCATCCAATCTTTGATCGGACAGTCCAAGGAGAAAACACATAACCCTGACGGCACCGATGTGGCAACTTAAATAACCAATCCTGCTGCGCCACATTGAAAGCGCATGTCGTGTTAATGGTCCATGTGGCATCGATGGGATTAGTTATAATTAAGGGATTTAATTACCTGATAATCATTGAAACTTCAAATATTCATAATTAAATGTAGAAAAAAAAATATGAATGAGGGCTCATTTTAAAAATAATTCACTGATGAATAATATAAAATTATTTCTAATTGATTTTGAATAGTGAGTTTTCTTAATTTAGATTTATTTGAAATCTTAATAATCCTAATTACTCCCTAATGACTTCATTAATTAATTCCTAACTTCTTAGGCAAGTTTTGGGGGATAACCTCTATCTCCTCTAATTTTCTTGGAATTTATTAATGGATTAATTAGGAAATCAATTAATGAATTTGTAATCACTCTCTTAATGTAATTAAGGATAATTAAGCATGTGAATAGTGGTTTAATCATTTAATTAAGATACTTATATATTATTTAAGGGATCAGGAGGTTTATGGAATAATTTTGGGATATTTTCCTTAAGCTATTCCCTAAACCCCCTTTCTTCCTTAATCAAAATCTAATTAAGGGTTAATCCACTAATAACCTTCTTAATTAACTTAATCAAATTTTCAAAATCAATCTGAACTTAATCAATCCTTTGCTGGGTAGATACTTAGGTGTTCAATAACCTAAGTAAGCTTAAGGAAATCAAATCGAACCTACATGTGTGGGAAGGGTTATGAAAGTACTTAATTAAACCCTTTAGCTTAATTAATCATCAATTATGAGCCAATTGCATTAGGCTGAAAGTGCATTGCTAATTTAAATTTAATGTGGTTGCATGTCATATGTTGGCTCACAATTATTTGAATAATTATGTTAAGGAGGTGTTGGTAAGGGGTAATTAATGAACTTAATTTACACCTTAACCTAAACAAAACATAAAATCAATGTAATGGTTCTAAAAATTAAACTAAAATAACACACACATGTGTGAGATGGGTTAAGACCAGCAAACCTTTTCACATTTCCTAAATTCAAATCAAACTCGAAACAAAACTAAAAATTTCTTTAAATAATTTAATGCACTTTAAATGATCTTACTCCATAGGATTGTCTTTAGGAATTAATTAAGGTGAATGAAATTACATGCTTACATCACTTTATTTCTTTTCTAGCATGTTAAATGTGTATGTCATATGAAAATCATGCATTCATGTCTTTTGAAAAATCAAATTAAAATAAAATGTTTCCTTTATGTCAAATTGCATATTTTGGCTAAAGTAAGAACATGAATGGCTATTATCACTACTAAATCCAAAATTATTTTCAAAACTTAGAAATCAAATATTACAAATAAAAGGTATGCTACTTATAATTACTTATAAGCTTGCATGTGAGTATAATATAAAATGTGCATTATGTGACTTTTCCTTCTCTTCTCTTTTAACATAGTTTTGAATAGGATTTGCAAAGTGTATAGTTTATTGAAAAGAACACAACCCTTTATTAAATCCATTCCTATTCATTCCTATATTATCCTTTAAGAGGGACTTTCACATTTACATATATAAATTGTATAACCAAATCAAAACAAATAAATATAAACTTTTTGCATGATTCTTTTTCCATTCATTTCTTTTTGTACATGCACATGTATTTAAAAAAGTATATTAGTGACATCCACAGTTGAGGCTTTAACTACTAAGTAGGACACTTACACCTGGTGTAGAAAATAATGCATCGTCATACTCACTTATGTCTTTTCATACATGTAAATATGCATATGAATAATGGATAAAAGAATCTCTCTCTTTTCTACTTAACAAAATTATGCATACATGGAACATTCCAAATTTTCTTAAGCAACATCCCTTAGCATTCATCATTAAGGTGTGATAAATACTTACATTTGTATGTATAGATATGCTTAAGATTTATCCATATGCATGTTACACATGACAAAAAGAAATAAAGTGTCTTGTGTTTTATGATAGTAATTCACTTTAATTAATCCTAAATGCCTTTCTTACTTGAATGGGTTTGTTTAGAGTAAATCTAAACTTAGGATTGATTAAAACACATAATAAAATATTCACTAAAAAAATTACTAATGAATCTACCTTAGAAATTACTTAAGGTATGAAAGAAATAGAAGTTCTCTTCTCTTTTTGTCTCTTTACAACACTTAGTAATTAATTGTAGGTTCATTCAAACCAAATCAAAATCATGAAATAAAACTTAACCAAATCAACTAAATCACTTAAATGAAACCACCCTCTAAGTTGAACCCTTCATACTTAGAAAATTCTAACCTTAAAGCCTAGCTAAGACATACCACACAAGCCTTAAATGGCACACACATTAGGCTAAGTCACCATTTTTAGTCCTATATTAGGGCGGTGCATGATTTGATGCTTAATTTTATTTTATGATGTTATGCTTTAGTCTGAAAGTTAGGATGTACGTGCATAGATTAAATGGTAAGACGATATTGGTCTAATCATTATCTTCTGCAGGGGATTGTGCTTAAGGGACACTATAATAAAAATATAAATATTTTTGTTAAGCAAGTTGCTTATACGCCTAAGCATAATCCAAAATAGGCCAGGTGGATTTGGTCACCATGTGTGGGGTGCTAAGTCCAATTTATTCATATACATGCTTAGGATTGTGTGCTTCATTTAGCTAATCTCTATTTTGCAGATTTTAGTTAGATTTACTTTTTTCATTTTCATGTAATTTTATAATTAGGATTTGGAATGAATGTTATGGGGGGATTAGGATGAACATTAATCATAAAACCATATTTTATGTACCATGTGAAGCCCTTAGAGCAACAACATTCTAACCAACCAAAAGAAGAAAAAAGAAAAGAAGAAAGAAGAAATGAATAATGAAGAATGAAGACCCCCATAACGTGAATTCCTTCTTGATTGTAATTAATTCATTTATAATTCGGGTTGTATAAGGGTAGAGCTCAGCTACCCAATTTGTTTTCGAGTTTGTGCATTGGAGCCCGACCACAAAAGGCCTTTTATTCTTTTATGCTAGCTTTATAAATTGTTTGATATTCATTTAGCTTGTGCATTAAGATGACATATTTTCCTAGTTTCTTCATTGATTGATGAATGGCCTGGATGTGATTGGCTCTTAGAAAAAAATAAAATAAAATATTTAGCAATCCATTAGCTAGATATTGTCTGTTTTCACATCATGCATAAAAAAAGCATCTTGTTTCACTCTTATTATGGAGGCTTTCACCTTTTCAGGGAACTTGGCTTGACCTTTGAGAGCCATGGTGGAAACACGCCTCCTTTCTCACTGATTTTGACCCATAATCCAATTTCTCATGCATTAGGCATATGAATCCTAAAGTCTGTGTCCAATTAATTGTCCAAAAAATGAAAATAAAACATAACAAAAATTTGCATTATATTTAAGTCATTAATCATGCCCTACATGATCTAGTCTCTTAGAGAGTGTGTTTAAGGACTTAGTCTCTTTCTAAATAAATAATAACCTAGCTATCTTACAAAAGCATATGACTTACCTATATGTATTTAAAATCATAGGAGGAGTTAGTTGGTGGCCACCCCCAGGCAATTGTAAGTCTAACGATCAGGTGGTTTATCCTCTCTTGTTGAGGTAAAATAAGTACCCATTTTTGCCTTAGATTTAGGTCGTGCTTTGGCCCTCACCAAAGCTCCCTAGATATAGGTTCAGAAATTGCTACTTCTATGTGTGGGCTATAAGCATAAATCCTCACCTCTTAGGCATTTCCATGATCTTGTGTTGTGGAATTATAAACCATAGATTTCTAATGAAAATTCAACTCAAACAAATAAATCACTTCAATTTCAAAAATATAAAGCCCAACCATATGATAATTTTGGATGCTTACTATGCTTCCTAGTATCATAAGCATCTCCTACTTATCCTCCTTTGGTTTCAATAATAACTCCCTCCTCTTGATCAATCACACTTGATCTTCTAAAAATAAACCAATTGATTGATAGTCCTATCTTTGAAATCTTTGGATACAATGATCATTTATCTTAATCGAGAGTATTCTTTAGGGATCTCATTCCTTAGGATGTAATTAACAGTGGGGGCTTACCTCCATAGAGGTCTTAACGAACCCAGTTTAAAATAAACCCTGCTTTACTTTTCCATATAAAGAAGGGGAAGAATCTATGATACATCTGAAAACCCATAGTTCTTAAGAGTCCTTATTAAGGTGATTAGATCCATTATCTAATGGTGACTTCTATCTCTTGAGATAATAGATCATTCCTCAATGCCATACCCGATCACCCTAATAAGAACATCTGCAGATCTACGTAGTCTCTAACACAAGAAATTGTTTGAATATTTTTGTTCTTCATTTATTTTTTTCTCTAAAAGATAGGATGAAGGATTGAAATTTTCACCACAGTCCCTGAACCCTCTAGTGCTCCCTGACATCGACAAGACTAAAGTTGAATGAAATATCCTTCCAACCCCAAATCTCACCACACTTCAATTAACTCTTCCCACACATTTCTCAAGCTCCGGCGTGCCAAAATGAATAGATTCATGGTCGATTCAAGCACAAGAGATCACTCCTAGACCAACTCTGGTGACTGTTGTGGCAACATTTGGTCCATAGAGCCATCGGTGGGAGGCAACTCATGAGCTAATCAATAGGGCTTCATCTCTTCGTGACAAAGCCACCTCAGTCGTTGGACCACCGGTCTTGAGCTCCGGCGAGGTAAATTCTGACAAATCATAAAAATCTATTATGAGTTGGTGTTTTATGAAAGATTTTGTGATTTCATGTGATTTTCACCATAGGATCTCCTTATATCACTTTCTCAAACATTTTGGAGTCGATCCAGATGCCTCACGAGCTTCGACGAGCTCATATCGAGTGGAGGAGGGTGGATGGTGTCCGTCTTCTATCGCTCGAGGGACGAAGGATCATCCACTGTGCATTATACATGATTAGGATGGACTACCATAATTTAATCCACTAGAAATCTTGATTTAATCCAATAGAAATCATAGGATTAATCTCTGCCATTCAATCCGAGATCAGTCGATGATGATGAAAACATGTCCTTCGCCGCTGACTTAGCCGCCACGGGTAACGATTTAAGTGGCCTATTCTGTGGCACCACATGGAAAGCAACACCACGTCAGCTCCCACGTGGCGCCGACAGGTTAGGAGATTAATCAGGGATTAAAAATGCCATTAATCAGTCAGAACTTTAAAAAATCATAACTAATTGTTAAAAAATTCTAAATATATGAGAAAACCCATTTTGGAAAGGGTAAATAGAGGAGAACTTAATAAAAATAAAATTCTAATGTTTCAATAGTGAATAGTGCTTAATTATGGTTTGAAATTTTTCTAATCACTTTAATTAAGCCTTAATTACTTCGCTAATGAGTCTCAAATTGAATGTGTTGATTCATTGGGATGTCCTCTTCCTCCCATAATTTTCTTAAGATTTCTTAGCTAGGTAATTACGTGAATTTAAAATTTTGATCTTATTCTCCATAATTAATTTAATAATTATTAAAATTATTAAACAGTAAAATTTTTATTATTAATGATTATTAATCATTATTAATAGTGAAATGTTGAATGGGAATAATTAGGATCTCTTTCTTAATTATTTTCTTAAATCCATCTCATTTAAGAGGGCTAATTAACTTATGGATTAATAAAGGAATAATTAAGAAATTAAAGATGAAATTAAACCAAATTAAAATGATAATTTCTTCAGATAACCTAAATTGAATTTATGGGTTCCTCTTTAGGTGTTCAATAGCATAAAGACCCCTAAGAAAATTATGGTTAACCCATGGGTGTGGGAGAATCATATAAGTACTTAATTAGATCCTTCTTTAATTTAATTAATATTTAATTATGAGTCTAATTGCATTATCTCCCTAAGTGCATTGTAATTTTAATTTCTCATTTGCATATTATTGGAGGCTCAAAATCAAATGATTAATTAAATTAAAGAGACTTGGGAAAGGGAAAATAAATTATTTGCTTACAAATTTGAACTTAATCAATTTATAAAAGCTACTTAATTATATTTTCTTAAATATGTTAAGTCATTAACATGGGATGGGGTAAAACAACAAATATTATTTCTCCTCTTTAAGTTAAATAAGTTAAATCCAAACTTAAACTTAATAACAACTTTTATTGATCTTAAATAATTTTATTTAAGGAGATTGTCCTTAAGAATTAATGTAGTTGAATAGCTAATGTGGAAGTGTTTAATTATTCTTTTTTGATCATCATAAATTTTTTAAGTCATTTGTATCATGTATTCATGTTTCCAAATCAAATAATCAAATGAATATACTTATGTATGTAAAGCAGCATGTGTTGAATTAATCATATTATATGGAGTGGCTATTATCACAAATAAATTTTAAATTATTTTTAAAATTATAAACTAATAATGAAAAATTAAATTGTTATTAGCCATGAATATTACATATGATTTACATATGCTTATAACCTAAACATATTAAAGTATTATTTTATCTTTATGATTCATGTATGTGTTTACATATGTTTGAATATTAATAAGTATATGGTCTAGACATCCCGGGAATACGAGGCTTTAAGTAGCCCCATGAAGATCTTATATTACCTCACTTCGTGATTAAACAAAAGCACGTACTTATTTAATTTCATTATTATGTGTACATATACTAGAATTTAGATAGAACTTTACTTTAGATGAGTAAATAATTCACTAAAACACAATCTTTTGCATGATTTTTATTATCATGTTTGTGTAGACATTCATATGTATTTAAGATAGCAAGTATATAATCTAGATATCCCAGGAATACAAGGCTTTAAGTAGCCCAATGAGGTCTTATATTATCTCACTTCTCTCATTTAAACAATGGCACGTACTTACTTAAATCTTTAATACATGCATGTTGTACTTAGTTAAGGAATGAAATTCCCTTTTTCTATCAAAAAAAAAAATATATGCATTCATAATCATTTAATTGTGCCAAAAAATATATTGCATGTATGGGTATGCTAAGTTCAAAATCATATGCATGATATTAACGATGAAAAGGAATAATGCGACATTCTTCATGTGATAGTGATTCAATTTCATTAATCTTAAGATGTATTTCATGTTTGGATAGGATTCTTTAAGATTAACCTAAACTTAAGATCAACAAAATATTTAATAAAACATTCACTAAAAAAACCAAGTCATAATAATATGCCTTTAGAAAATAATTTAGGATAGGGATAAATGGGGTTAAGCCTCTTTCTTCTCTTGACAATACTTAGATGCTAAGTAAATATCAAGTGAAATAAAAGAAGATATAAATTAAAATCCACTAATCTTCTTAACAATTTAAAGTGAAATTATTCTTCATGGTTAATTTAAACAATTCTAAAATCTAAATAATTATAATCCTAAAGCTTAATTAAGACATACAACACTAAGCCTAAGCACACACATTAGAATACTAAGTCACCAATTCTAACTCTAAGTTTGGATGGTGTATGTTGTGATGTGTTATTTCATTTTATGATGCAATATTTTAGACTAGATATTAAGATTGTAGTGTGTATACTGGATGTTATGCCATTGTTAGTCTAATGATATTCTACAGGGGATTATAATAATGAGGCCATTAAAATAAATATAAATGCTTTTACTTGCAGGTTGCTTATGTCCCTGAGCATAATCCATGTTAGGATAGATTGGTCTTGTTTACCCATGTGTAGGGTGATAAGTCCAAATTTATAAAGTATAAATGTTTGGGTTGTATTTTCGTTTAGCTAACATATATTTTGTAGGTGTAGTTAGATTTTATTCTTCCAAATATGTAATTTTGCAATAGGAATTAAAAGTGCTATAGGGTTTAAGATGAGCAGTGACTAGAAGGTGAAGTCCTAGGATGCCTTGTGAAGCCTTATAGCAATTCAAACTAAAGGAAGGAAGAAAGAAGAATGAAGAAAGAAGACCCACATAGCAATTTCTTTAATTTCAATTATAATATCCTTTCGTAATCCATGTTGTATAAGGGTAGAGCTTGGCTACCCAATTTCTTTTATTTTTCAGGGTGTAAGGCGGTACTCGGCTACATCGAACTCTTATTATTTTACAACTATGGATGTTTGATTGTTGTGTTTAGCTTCTATAATAGAAATGATATGATTTTCATAGGTTTCTTAAGCTTGATGTTTGAATGTGTGACCTAGATGAGATAGGATCTTAAAGATAAAATTATTTTCTACCTCCATTAATAACTCATAATTAAACTTTAAAATAATTCATAACCTCACCTTAAAGCTTAGGTTGTCAAGATAATTAAAAAATTTAACAATCTCTCAAATGTTGAATGTTCTAAAATCATGCATAACATATTGCTTTGTTATTGAATAGGGATGGTCTCCACTCTTGCAGGATATGGAAATGCTTGACCAGTGAGGGCATCCCTTTACTGGAGAACACCTCCTCCCACTGATTTAGCCAATAATCCAATATAATCATGCATTTAGGCATAATTATCCCAAGCCTTTGTCCAAAAGATTGTGTCAAAAATAATATAAAATTTTATAAATTTTATATTTAGTCTAAGTCATGATTTCATGCCTATCATTATCTAGTCTCTAAAAGAGTGAGCTTAAGACTCTAATTTTTTTTCTAATTAAATAACAACCTAGCTATCTCACACTTACTTAAGAAGACCGGCCTACATGATTTTAAAGTATATGAGGTATTAGTTAGCTACCACTCTAGACGGTTGTAAGTCTAGAAGAGTCAGAAAGGGTTTTCTCTCTCTCTTATGAAGGTAAACCATTATATCCCATTTTTCGAATAGACTTAGGTCATGCTCTTAGCTTGTGCTAAAGCATCTTAGATTTAGGATTTGAGATTGCTTATTTTCTTTGAGCTACGAGTATAAATACTCACCTCTTAGGCATTACCATAATTTTGTATTGATGGACTATGAGCCCTAGCTTTCTAATAAAATTTTAACTCAAATGAAATAAACTCTCTCTTTCAAATATATAAAGCCTCATTATATGGTAGCTTGGGGCACTCACTAAGCTTCCTAGTATCATGAGTGCTCCCTACTTATCTTCCTTTGGAATCTAAAAATAAGACTTCCAAATTGAACAATCCCATTTAATTTCCCAAAATTATCAAATCCTTTGATTATCTAAACTTGAGATCTTTGGAGCTATGATTGACTACTTTAATCGAGAGTGTTCTTAGAAAATCTCCATTTCTAGGATGTAATTAACTATGGAAGCTTGCATCCATAGGGAATTAAAGAACCTGACATAAAATAAACTCTACTTTATTTTTCATATAAAGTATGGAGAAAGATCTCTAATATATAGGAAGACTCATCTGCTTTAGGAGTCCTTATTATGTGATTAGGTCCATTGTATAGTGATATTTTCTATCTTTTGAGATAGTATATCATACTTTAATGTCTCACTCGATCACTTTAATAAGTACACCCTAAGATCCACATGGCGTCCGCATGACTCCAAATTAAAACACCACAACACATTAATAAAAATTCAATTCTGTTATATTATAATTGTTATGATTGGATTATATTTTATCAAAGCTATAGTTTGCTCTATTATAGTTATTACAATTGCACTTTTTTGTATTAAGGTTATAATATGTTAGTTGCTATGATTGCACTATATTGTATTATAATCATAATCTATTAAGTTATAATTAATGTGATTGCACTTTGCTATGTTATAATCTATTGTGTTATAATTCATTTGAATCATGTTTAAACTCTATTTGAAGTTGGGTTGAACATTGTTTGTATAGATTTGAATAAGGTTTAAGCATGTTTGAATCTTAATTAAAGCTTATTTAAACATGATTCAATTAAGATTCTCATGCTTCAATCTTTTTGAGCTTCATAAAAATAATTGATCATTATAAAAAAGTCATTAAAGTAGAAATATATTTATTCATTTTTACAATACATATGGCATGAATTCACAACACTTAAATGTGCTAAATAGAAGTAACCAAAAATATTATATCAACACTTGACTACATCATAACAATAATTATTTGATACTTTTTACAACAAATAATTCTTTTATATTAAATGCAATTATGTAAAATAATTTAAAATTATGATAAAGCGATGGTTTAGCCTTAATAAGGTAACCATAAGCCTCATCAAATAAATGGAAGGTTAGTTTTTTTTTTTTTTTTGCCATGTCGGTTTGAATGCCACTACCATCCCTTTTATTGTGCGCAATCTTATGCATAATTTGAAAAAGACAAACCAAGTATCTTAGATTTAAAAATGAATCTCATATGAATTATGTTTTAACATGATTCAAATCTCATTCGAATTAGGTTTTATCACATATTGTCTAGAAGGTAGTACACTTTTGCTACACAAAACATGATGAAAAATTATAGAATCCTATTTTGTACTCAACAAGAGGAAATTAATACACAAATAATTATAAAAATATGACGAACTAACATAAATAGAGGAAATAATTAATAGTTTATTCAATTAATTAAACTTAATATATTAGTTCAATAAAGAAGAAGGATAACATCCAATGAAAAATAAACTCAATGGAATAACAATACATAAATAGCAAAACTATCTAAACTCAAATAAAAATCTAAATAAAGCTAATGCATAAACTTAAAATACTAAAACTAAATCTAATGCTAAAATTTGCATTTGTGGTGAAGGCCCCCCAAATGATCTAGTAGAATTTGCTTCAAAAAAATTCATGAATATGTTTGATGAATAAAATTCATTAATTAACAACTTTTTATTAAATAATAAATGATAAAATAATATGACTTGCAGCATAAACAATGAAATACGCATGAGTAACTTTATATTCTAGTAGTATAATAGAAGTCACTTAGTAATTAAGCCAATGATGCATAAATGTAAAATATCACATATTTTAAGGTGATTTTTAGCATGCTAAAGCTTATATCATTCTATGCAAACATCCATGCTTTATCAAAATTAGAAATACTCATGCCTATTTAAATATGATTTAATAATCATTAATCATTTTATTATATATGTATTTACATAATCGCAATTAGCTTTGTCAAGACAATCTAAGTAAATACCATCTCAAGAAAATCTAATAATTTTTATAGAGTCATCATCATGTGGGTCTATCGGCTCAGCTAACCAATAACTAAAAGATTCTACCGACCTACACACTATTGCATACAAACATGCATTAAATACTCAATATAATGTCTACCAGTTTGTACCAAAATATGATTTGATTATTTATTTCATTGAATAGAATATTGTGCATGAAAAATCAAAATATTGTTATTGTAAGAATCAGTTCTATATGCATAAATTTGAGCAACAATGAAATAAGGCAAAACTCAACTAGTTTAAAAAATTTGTGTGCACAACTCATGTGTACATAGCAAATATAGCAACATATAGCATTTGTATGCACAACTTTTAGGTACTTGAGTTGTGTACACAAGAGCTTTAGACATAACTCCAAGAGCCATGTACATAACTCCAAGAGCTATGTACATATGAGCTTTCTATACAATCATTTATAAAAAACTATGTGCATAACTCCCGTGTACATAGCAAGACATAGTAGCAGTGTATAAGTGTTTAGCTACATAGATATTTGTGTACACACATGCTATGTACAAGTTGTTTATAAAAAATCTACAAAGAGAATATCTATATGCATATCAACTAAATATATTTAGTTTCATAATATTTCTGTGAATTTAGCATTCCATTATACATTATACTATTTATATTTATACCTTAATAGAGCATATGCAAATTTTGATCTAAAATCATTTATTTTACATATCAATCTAAATGCAAACCTTCTATTCACACCTTCTCCATATACTACCATACAAATATTCTATGATCAACTATATTATTGTGTGCTAAAACCCCAACAATTGTGGTGATTGCTCAAGAACTTTAGATCAATATTAAAGAAAGCTTAGGTATCATGAAAAATATGTAGGATGTATTTATATTATAAATATAGACTATTATAAATTGAACATGGTATTATTAAACATGATTAGGTGACTCTCAATATTTCATAAAGAATCATCTTGTGAGTGGGATTGGGAGGAGTCACAGAAGAGCTACATGACATCTTTTTATTTCACCCACTAAAGTGTATATTACCTATTCTTAATAATCGAGATAACAATAAACGACACTTTTGTACCACACAATCATTATTTATATGTTATACATGCATCTTACTTTCCCTTCAAACATAACTTATGATAGCACTAATAAATTAAATTAATTTTTATCAATTAATCTGAATGATATCATGATATATAAATAAACAAAACTAGATTTTTTTGCTTAGTATATACATGATATATGCAAAATTAGTTTTACAAGGAAAGTTGCAAGGTATGTTTCTCTAATATCTAGAAAGTGTATATATCTACTTGTGAGTCGCATAGTTCATGAATTTTCAAGAGATCATCAATCTGATCTCTATTAATGAGAATATCACCTGTTGTCATTATTGTGTCATCTTAGCATTAAAAAATCATAAGTATGAATCCAATCAATTTTAAATAAGCATTGAAACTAAGTTAATTGACCCCACATAGTGGGATAAAGGCTTGTTGTTGTTGTTGTTGTATTGAAAGTAAGTTAATTATACTTACTTGTTTTTATAATGACTAAAATGATTGTTAATGAAAACCTTCATCTCCTATTTTATCAAAGATTTCATTGTGTATTCTACTATGGTGGGAGATAGTATTTCACTGTATAAAAGAAACAAAACATTTGATAGTAGTTGTGTATACATTAATATAAAATAGTTGTGTATATATCAATACACAGTAGTTGTGTACATATCACTGTATAGTTGATGTGTATAATACACAATATCTATATACACAAAAATACTTGGCAATTGTGTACAAAACTACAAAAGTTGTATATATAGTCATATTCTATAATTGTGTATTATGTACATAACAATTTACAATAGCTGTGAACACAAAATACGCAACACCTGTTAACACAACTACAACAACCATGCATACAACAACACACATCAATTGTGTATTATGCACACATAAATAAGCAATATTTGTGCACACACCCATAGAAATTGGGTATACGATAATACATAGCACTTTGTGTATATGCACAAGGATTCTATGTACATGTACAACTATGTATTAGTGCATAATTATTGTACATTGATGTGTGTGCAGCTTTTGTGCACACAGTAGTGTACTCATTTCCTATGTACGCACTATTATTCACACTTGTCATGTATTTAACTAATTTTAGTTTGTCGATTTAAGCTTTTTTAGTGATGGTTTCAATTGTGATCACATTTTCTAGTGTGGTTGATTCCACCAACAATTTTATATTCTCTATTTCTCTTCCTCTTCGGTCAACAAAAAAATTTCTACTTTTTCTCTCAACTCTTATGCATGGAGACTTTAGAACCTTTCTCCTCCTTATTTGTATTTGTTTAACTCTCTCATAATGCTACCTATCATAGGTCCAATAATGGGTGGGGCAGCTTATCACTACATTGATAAAAACAAGTTAGAAATAAACATGTCTATTTTCTAAACTCTAAATAGTAATACACTAAATTCACTTAATACACTTCAAGGGTTCAATTCTTGTCCACAATGTGTCATAATGTCAATTATTTTTCCTTTACATTTTTTGTGTTCAGAGGTTCTTCTTCTTTTTAAAGAATATTTCTCCTTCAGAAAGAATTACATATGTATACGCCTATGATTGCATTCATCATAAATTACAAATAAGCATGCATGAAATGTACTCATATGTTTCTCAACTATAGAAGCTTCAGAAAAAAGAAATAGCCATATCATTATATGGTTATAGTTATTAAAAACTTGTAAATTTGCATGCACATTTATTGAATTAAAAACACCAATTACTAATTAGCATGCACTTAATATACCTTGTGTTGAAGGTAAAATAATATCAGTTATTTTCTTTATGTATTCCGGTGCTTCTATACTAATAATTGCTTTTAAAAAAAATATGATCTATAGGTTAACCTTTATTTATATTTATCACACATTCAAAGCATTTTGTTTTGTAAAGTTATTCTTAACAAAGATTCCAACTTATTAATTTTCTCTACCAAAAAATCATCCAAAAATGCCAATCTTGCTTCAAAGCTCTTATGACTGGAGATTGTTTGGGTGTGAAATAAAATGGGGAGGATGCTTCTTAGTTTGTCGGGGAAGTTGCTTCTTGGCTTGAAAGGGAGTGATGTGGAATAAGATGGGAGCATAGTCTAGAATGGACTGGGGAGTAATTTTTTATATGGGCTAGGGAGTAGTTTTTTATATGGGGTATGAAGTAATTTCTTGAATGAGTTAAGGAGGTGGGGGGAATTTTTGGAATGGATTGGGGTGCAAATTGTTGGGTTTTGGTAGGATTGAAATGTGTTGGGGATGGAGTGGGATGACATTAGGGCAAGATGTACCTATGAGACAAATAGCTTGAGTTCATCATCTGTGATGTCCTTGAATGAACCAAGAATTTGCATCGACATAATAATGTTAGGAGAGTTCTCATGCAAGTTTAATTACTTCAAATTAAAATAATTTATTGTAAGTTTTCTAATGTTGTCTCACATGAGGTGAGAAAAAAAGATTCATCCTCCTTGGAACTTCAGCCAATGGACTCTATCCACCTCATTATATGATGCATTAGATTTTTAGCACTAAGTAGAAAATGATTGTATTCAAAAAATACATATATGTACATAATTAAATATAAAATTCATAAATTATT
The DNA here is from genome assembly GCA_021442155.1 of Cymbidium sinense. Classification (NCBI taxonomy): domain Eukaryota; kingdom Viridiplantae; phylum Streptophyta; class Magnoliopsida; order Asparagales; family Orchidaceae; genus Cymbidium; species Cymbidium sinense. The sequence goes on from CM038229.1 coordinate 104,728,678, forward strand.
ATTACCTATTAAATATTCACATAAAAAACTCTCCCATCATAAGCTAGTTATATATCCTACAAATTTTCTGTAGAAATCTTACTTGATGGTCCATCAAATTGGGACAAAAACTTTCAAATAACTTTTGCCCAGTTTATACTAAACTCATCAATGGTCTCCTCAAAGAAAAGTGAATTTTTAGGAATCTTATAGTTATGTTAAGAAAAAAAGATTTAAAAGCAAGAACTTTATCTTTAACTTAATAAATTGAGTATGATTTTAATTTTTTCATTCTATGTTTAATATTTATAATAGTGGGTGTAGGGAACGACTCTCTACTCAATATAATTTCTTTCATGTGATTCGACATCCTTATCAAGAGAATGACCTCATCATCAATAAGTATAATCTGCATCCACATGTTAAAAATGATTGTCGATCATCACTCTAATAGATTAACAATTTATATGTGATCTAGGCATCTTGTTGGATAGGAAGCATTCTCATAACATGATCTGTTTTCAACTTTTCATAATCTCAGTTGCATCTTCATTAAAAAATTCAATGACTTCATTGTATACTACCTTGAAGGTTCAAAACCAATAACTAAAAGTAAATTTTTTTAATATACATTTTCTTGTGACATTAAAAAAATACATAAGAAGGGTGAATGCACGACAATACACACTAGTTGTGTCTTTAGAAATACACAATAGTTGTGTACTCACCAATGAGCATCAATTGTTGACACAATTATTGCACGTGTGAAAATAATAATATATAGTAAATGTACTCAATAATACATATCAGTTATGTGCATAACAATACTCAACAAATGTGTACATAACTGCAACTATTATAAATACATGTATACACAACAGCTGTGTACATGGCTCTAGCAAATGTATACAAATAATATGTAGCAATTTTGTACATAACTCTATCAACAATGTACACAATTGTAACCATGAATACACAGTTATAAATAACAGTTGTGTATACAGTTCTAGCAATTATGTTGTTGACCTCACTTTAAGAGTGAGGATTCAATCCCCATAGATTTAGGAGGCTTTTAGACACTAAGAGTTCCTTAGTTGTAAGACACTTCTAGTGGCTAAGTGAACACTTAACCTAAGCCTAGGAATTAAAAGATTTAACCATAGGATTAGATCATGTCTTAAGGACTAGGGTGGCCTACCTATCATATGGCCTTATAAAATCTATACCTGCCTCCTTAGCCTAAACTAAATCTCAAATTCAATTTATCCAAATCCAATTGAATCAATAATCAAATCCAATTTCCAATTCCAATTGAAAATCAAATCAAATCAACCTTGCCTAAGCCAAATGTTTCAATCCTATGGACTTAAAATTTCTTCAACCCAAATCAAAGTCAATTGACTTTCTCCTCAATCAATTCAATCATTCAATCATCATTCCAAACCACAAAGTCTACAATCAAGACAAACCAAACTCCAAACTAAAATCAATTTAATCAAACCAAACCTAAGCCAATGATTCAAACCTATGGACTTAGCCAAATCCTCCAAATCAAATTCAATTGATTTCTCTCAAATCAATTCAATCCTTAGATCATCACTTCAATCCAAACCAAATATACAATCAAATCAACAAAGCCAAAATCAATTCAACCAAATCTAACCTAACCTGTTTGACTTGAAATATCCAAATGAGCCAAAATACATTCAAACTCAAATCAATTGCAACCAAAACTATAAATTAATCCCAAATCAATATACAAACTCAACTCAATTCCACTCAACCCAAAATCAAGTCATTTTGGCCCAATTAGTCCACTTGACCCCAAAGTTACCAATTTGACCTATTTGAATCAAATCTCAATCCAACCCAAATTGGATTGAGCCAACCCTCCAAAATATCATATGATGATTGTTGATCATCATTGATTGATCAATGCAATCAATTGATCAAACCAAGTCAAATTGGTCATTTAACCAAATCAACCCATTTAACCTGGATGAGCTAAATAAGCCAAATATCATACTAAGCCAAATTGATTGAAACCGATAATTCATATCAACCTATAATCAATCCTTGAATATAACTTGACCATCAATTAAGCCAAACCTAGCCTAATTGGCCCTTTGACCCAAGTTGATCCAATTTGACCTAAAAGATCAAATTGGGTCAAGTCAAAATATAACCAAATTGATTGCAACCAATAGCTCAAGCTTATTTCAAATTGATCATTAAACATGATCAAAGTATTGTTTGAACCCAATTTGATCACTTGAACCGAATTGACCTATTTATCCCAAATTGACCTAAAGGATCAAATTGGCCTAAATCATTCCTAAATCCAAATTGATTGAAATCAAAGCCTACAATCATCTTCAATTGATCAATTGAACATGAACCAATGCCTAACACATGCCAAATTGGTCAACTTAACTCATTTGACCCATTTGAACTCAAATGGGCCAAATTAAATCAAACCAATTGCACCAAGACACTCCAAATACTCATTTGAACATGACTTAACCGTTGGTTTGATCCAATTTGATAAATTGGTCAACTTAACCCAACCTAGCCTAATTTGACCTACATTGGTCAAGTTGAGCCAAACCCTTTCAAACTAAGCCCAAACCTAATGAAATTTGGCATGACCCATCCTTGGCTCACCTTGGATCAGTCCAAATTGACCCACCAATGGGCCAAGCTTGCCAAATGGGGCAAATATCCCATTTGAATGATCAAACATGCTCCCTATCCACTTGACAGCCTCCTAGACCTCCACATAAGCATAAGGGACACTAGCTCACCTGGCCCAAAGGTGGTTGGGTTAGCCATGAGCCAAGGGAGGTGATTTCACCTCTCCTCCCTCATTGGAACACATGAAAACCCAAAGACAACCACCTCCTCCCTTGGCAACCATTACTCCTCACTTGGCCAACCAATTTAAGCCACCTCAGATGATTCCCCACCCACGACCACCTGCGATGGCCGAACGGCCGCTAGAAGCTAAACGGATCAAGGCCGCCTGATCCAAGGGAGGAGGGGCTATACCCCCTCATTTCGATTCAAATGAAAGAATAGAATCTTTAGTGAGCCCTAGCAGCCAGAGACAAACTCCCTAGAGCCGTTTCCAAGTCCTTAGAGCCACATCACCGGAGACAACAAAATTGATCCCACCCAAAATAGGATAAGCTCTAAATCCACCAAATCCGAACCAATCCCAAATTACTTCACCAACATGTTCACTAAGCTCAGGTGATGCGAAAAAAAATCTTCTCCTGAGAAATTTGAGCACCGGAATCCCCTCCAAGCATAACTTCGGTGAGTTTTCTGGCAGTGATTGATCCACAGAGCCACCGACGAGGAATCAAAATGTTATCTTCAACAGGCCTGGCAAAGCTACCTCCAAGCGGTCTTAAGCTCGGAGATAATTTTGGTGAACTGAGTTTATTTCAAATTATGTTTGGCCTTTTTAAAGAAAATGTGAATGCCATGGAAATCTAACCCTTAGATCTCTAAGGATCCTCCTTGTGAAGGTGTGAGATCAATCCGAAATCCGAAGCGACGAAGCTCGACCGTATAAATGAAGGCGGATGGTGCCGCCATCACAGGGACGATAGATGATATGTTGTCCATTCCTCATGATTAGAATGGACGGTCATGACTAATGTGATAGTTAATTTTGATTTAATCGTAGGCACCACATTTTTAATCTCTAACGTCTGAGATCGGAGGACAAGGACAAAATTGTGTTCTTCGTCGCCACATAGGCATCGCATCATACCAGTTTAAAAAACCAATACCATGGTGCCATGTCAACGATCCAAGTGACGCTAATGGGATTATGCTTAATTAGGGCTTAATGATTAGATTTAATCACTAAAACTTTGGAAAATTATAACAAATTATAGAAAATCATAAAAATACAAATAAATAGTCATTTTAAAGGTAAATCAAAGGAAAATCTATAAAAATTATTTTCATTTGATTTTGAATAGTAATTAAAGTTTAATTAGAGCTTAATTATAAACTTAATTAGCTTAATTATGCTCTAATTATTTGGGCAATTAATTTTAAACTTTGTGTGTTGATTTAATGGGATGATCTCTACCTCCCATAATTTTATTGAAATTTATTGCCTAGGTAATTAAGGGAATTGATGATTCAAACTTTAATTACCTCTTTAATTAATTAAGTGCTTAGTTAATGTTATAAATAATAATAGATTAATTAATTGAAGCTCATTAATCATTGATTAACAATGAATGAATGAGGGAATGGGATTAGGACCTCTTTCTTAATCCCTTTCTTAAACTCATTTCATTTTAAGAGGGTTAATTAAGATGGTAATTAATTAAGTGTTTACTTAATTAATTAAATGATCAAATTGAATCAAATTGGAATACAAATCACATCAAATAATTAACAATGAAATTAAGGGTTCCTCTTTATGTGTTTAATAACATAAAAACTCCTAAAGAAATTATGATTAGCTCATAAGTGTGAAAAAAAAATCATAAAAGTACTTAATTATATTCTTTAATTTAATTAATCCTTAATCATGAGCCAAGTACATTAGGTCCTTTAGGAGCATTGCAACTTTACTTTCCTCACATGTTCATATCATTTGTGACTCATGATTAAGTGATTAATCAAATTAAAGAAGCATATGAATGGGTAATTAAATGACTTAATCTATGATTCAACTTAATTAATTCATAAAATTTATCTAATTATCTTCTTTAAACCAATTAAGTTTATCAACATAGGAATGAGATCCAAATAACAAATAATTTCCCTCTTCTTTAAATCAACCAAAATTCAAAAAAAATCAAATTAATAATGAGATTTGATTTTCTTTAAATAATTTTATTTGATGTGATTTTTCTTAGGAATTAATTTAGTTGAATGAACAATGTGTTTATATTTAGTTATTCCTTTTCCAATCACTTTAAATGTTGAATGTCATATGATTTCATGCATTCATTCTTTCAAATATAAATAAATCAAATGAACTTTATTTATGTATATGTGTGACTATTATCAGTAATAAATTCAAATTTATTATTCAATGAGTAGATTTACAAGTTTGAATTTTAATAAGTATATAGTATGGACATTCCGAGAATACTAGACTTTAAGTAGCCCCAATGAGGTCATTTGATTATCTCACTTCCCTGGTTAACAATGTCACGTATTTATTTGATTTCATTCATATGTATTTTGGTATTAGAATTTGGATAAAGATTTAATTCATATGCATAAATAATTCAACTAAAAAAAAATACAACCTTTGCATGATTTTTATCATTATAATTATGTATACATTTATATGTATTTAAGATAACAAGTGTTTTGTCTGGATCCTAAGAATACGAGACTTTAAGTAGCCCCAAGGAGGTCATTTGATTATCTCACTTCTCTGGTTAATAATGACATGTACTTGCTTACATCTTTTATACATGTGTCCTGTACTTAATTAAAAGATGAAGATCCCCTTTTGTTAATATATATGTATGTATGCATGTTTAGCTAACCTAGGGACTTGAGATTGTATGTATGTTTAGCTAACATTTATTTTACAGGTCTAGTTAGATTTCCCTATATAAATATAATTTTTGTAATAAGAATTAGGATTAATACTATCAGAGATTAGGATGAGCAGTTGCTAGAAGGCTTTGTCATGGGTTACCTATGATGCCTTTAGAGTAAATCAAATCAAATAAGGAAGGAGAATGAAGAATGAAGACCTCCATAGTATTTAATTTTGATTGTAATTATAATTATTCTTATATGTTCCGGGTTGTATAAGGGTATAACTTGGCTACCCACTTTATCTCTTTTCGGGGTGTACGACGGAACCCAATCACACCGACCTCTTATTCTTTGTATTAGTTTATAAAAATTATTGATGTTATGTTTAAATTGCACATTAAGACTACATGATTTTCATAGTTTCTTTATGATTGATATTTTAATGTGTGGCCTTAATACGGTAAGCTCTTAGAATAAAATAAATTTTCTACCCAACTTACAACTCATAATTAAAGTTTTAAACAATTCACAACTTCATCATAAAGAAACAAGATTAATTAAAAAATTTAACAACCCCATAGTTATATGATTGTATGTCTCACATCATGCATGCATATTTCTTCTTCTTTGAATATGGGGGACCTCCATCCTTGCACGATATGAGAATGCTTGATCTGTGAGGGCATCCCTTATGGTGGAGAACACCCGCTTCTTGCTGATTTAGCTAATAACATCATTTCATCATGCATTTAGGCATAAGAAATCCAAAAGCCTTTGTCCAAAATAATGAGTTAAGAAATAAAATAAAAATCTGTAAGATTTTGCATTTTTAGACTAAGTTATATGCTCATATCATTCATGCTCTAGTCTCTTAGGGAGTACGTTTAGAACTTTAGCCTCTTTCAAATTAAATAACTTCCCAAGTTATCTTGCAATTCATAAGATTAGACTACATAATTTTGAATCGTAGGAGGAATTAGATGGTCCACTTCAAGCAATTATAAGTCTAGAAGTTGGACGATTTATTATCTCTTGCGAAGGTAAACCCTATGTCCCCTTTTGCTTAGATTTTGATCATGCTTTAACTTTGTTAAAGCTCCATAGATTTAGGATCCGAGATTGCTTATTTCCTTCAGGCTATGTGCATAAATCTCCATCTCTTAGGCATTTTCATAATTTGTGTCGACGGATTGTAAGTCCTAGCATTCTAATAAAATTTCAACTCAAATAAAATAAAACCTCTCTCATTTAAACATATAAAGCCTCACCATAGGATATGTTAGAATGCTTATTGGGACTCCTAGCATCATGAGCATTTCCTACTTATTTTTCTTTGGATTCTAAATAAGTCTTTCAATTGAACAATCCCATTTGATTTTCCAAAATATCCAATCCTTTGATAGTCTTAACCTTGAAATCTTTAGAGATAATAATTGCTTACTTTAATCGAGAGTATTCTTAGGGGATCTCATTCCTAGGATGTAATTAACTATGGAAGCTTGCCTCCATAGGAAACAAAAAACCCGTTAAAATAAATCCTATTTTGCTTTTTCATGTAAAGTAAGAGAAAGATTTCTGGTATATTTGAAGACCTATCATGCCTTAGGAGTCCTTGTTAGGTGATTAGGTCCATTGTCGAGTGATTCTCTATCTTTCGAGATAATACATCATACCTGACCACTTCAATAAATACCCCTTAAGATCTACGTGATGTCCACCCCACTTCCAAAAATAAACACCACATATGTATACAGATCTAACCAATGTGTACACAGGTGCAACATATGCGTACATATAAGTGCATGATAGTTGTGTATATAATTGTTAAAGTTGCATACACAAGTACAACAATCATGTACACAACTAAAGTTTAGCTATAGAAAGGTTCAAACTTGTATACAAGTTTAAAGATGTTGTACATTGTACAATGAAACATATGTACATAGTAGTTGTACACTATTTAGAAAAAAGGATATGTATACATAAAGCTTTAACATCATCTATAGGAAAGGTTTAAACCTAATACAATAAATGAAGAATACAAATCTTTAAAATCAAAGGTAGAAACAATACTCCATGGCTACAACGTTGACTGATGGAAAAATAATTTGCACAACGACAGAGTAGAAAACATAGAAGCTTTTTTGATTGTTGAGAGTTGGGACTCAAATGGACTTGAAGATGATGTGGTATTGAAATACCAAAATATTTATTTATTAACTCATCTTATTTTTTTACTGCTCATTTTTTTACTGCACTAGTTAGATGAAATCATTGAGCCTAATATTTATTTATTTTTATTAAGGGTTATTTGGTTAACTAAAGAAGGAATGTATTGCATTCCAAATATAGTGAAAAGGAGAATATTTATATTTGTTTGACTGAAAAAAAAGGATGTAATGTAAAATTTGAATATATTATATTTTTTATCATTTAGTTCAAATTCATGAAATAAAATTTCGCTCAATTTGAGTGATTTTCATTTACATCATTTGGTATAAAGTGATCTATCACCACCTACCATCACTGGAGATCGATCACCGCCTGCTGTCTGGCTCCACCAACCATCACCATTGACACCCGTTGCAGCCAATCACCGCCTACCACCACTATTGTCACTTAGCAATTGTCATCAACCACCCCTCATCATTGCTACACACATCACTATCACTAGTGACTGACCCTCTTTACTCGCCATTCCGCCAACAATTACTTTTGAGATTTATATTAATTTTATTTTTACTAAAAATAAATACTAACAAATAATTTCTCGAGGTTAATTTATATCCATCAAAACAATCATATATTACTTTAAGTATAATACATTTATTTAATTTTAATTTTTTTTATATGCATTACTTTTTCACCAAGAGTCCCAAATATTATACGTATCAACTCTCTCTTATCTTTGAGAGATTATTATATGTGGAATTTGAATTTAGAGTCATGTCCAAATATTTTTTGTGTAATGTTGTACCTAATAACAGGTACCTTAATTTTTCTAAAAATTTAAGAGGTATTTTGAATATTAGGAAAACGAAAAAAACAAGTAATAATATTAATTTCTCCTAGTTTCCCCCTTGCTCCGTATCTTCAGTTGCGGAACCCTACTCTATCGCCAGGTCATTTCCATGGAGGCCGACCCCCCTACTCCACCGGCCGATGGCGCGTCGGCTGCGTCGCCGATGGAGGTATAATGCCGGAACTTAACCTTGGTTCCACTCATTTTATTTTTTTGCTTTATTTCTTTTCTCCCGTTCTTTATCCCTGGCTTCTCCAAGTCATTTTAATGCAGATTGATCCGGGTTCGAGGTGTGTGAATGCATTGACCTAGATTCTTGTTCGGAACTCACACCAATCATTGACTTCTAGCGTTCTCGTTCAATGCTACTTGGAGGAAGACCCTTTTTTTAACTATGTAGGCAGCACGACCTGATACCCAAAAAGATCTTTTTAGTTAAACATGCATTTTCGAACAACGGCTGCTCAATTGTGTGAAATAAAGAGACGAGAGAGAGGGGTGATTATTGGGTTGGCAGAAGAGGCTTAGCCGCATATGACTGCTGAATGAGGAGAGTAGAGAGCTACGTTGGGTGAAAATGGGAAAAAATAGAGGAGAAAGGGAGAGTTGCAGGAGGGAATCACAGGATTGTGTGTGAGGCAGAGAGGCGAATAGAGAGGGAAAGCTGGCGCTGAAGGAGTCAAATGCAGCTTGTGTGTTAGAGAGGTGGCTGTGTGAGGGTGTGAGGGTGTCGGTTGAGGGAAAGTGAAGTGTGAGAGAAGGCTGTTATATTTCATTTTTCTGTTCATAATACCTGATTAACTTAATTATTTTCCATTAATGTGTCCAAAACTTTATGATAGCATAATCTCAAGAAGTTATTAAGCAATATATATATATATATATATATATTTATATTACTTGCTTATTGGTTTCAGAGAAGAAACAACAAAAACCTTAAGCAGAAAACTAATTAAATATCTCCATATTCATCAATAATTCACGCTTTCCCTTAGCAAGCTTTAATTGAAAGTTTTATGCATATGTAATGCCCTTGATTAGGGCTACAAACGAACCGAGCCGAGCCGAGCAGAGGTTTTTGAGTTCAAGCTCGCTCATTATTGAGCTCGAGTTTGGCTCGAGCTCGATTCGAGCTTTTAGGATGGTGTTCAAGCTCGAGCTCGTCTAAAAAAATCTTGTTTGAGCTCTGCTCGAGCTTGTTCGCAAGTTCTCAGATGCTTTATAATTAAGCAATGCGAAATAAATGAGCCTTAATCGAGCCATTATCGAGCCTTAATCGAGCCTTAATCAAGCCTTAATCGAGCCTTATACAGTATCATTAATAATCTTATACAATATCGTTTATGAACAAGCCTTAATCGAGCCTTAATCAAGCCATTATCGAGCTCCTTAACGATTGTCATGAAGCTTTAAATGACAATGTGAACATAAATGAATCAACAATAATTTGTTCAGTTTCATTTAGAATCAGTATTTACAAAAGTGTTCAAGCTTGTTCGATTAGTTAAATGAACGAACATAAACGAGCTCTAATCGAGCAGAGGCACAAGTAGCTTGTTGAACTCTCAGTTCATTTGCAGCCCTACCCTTGATAACCACAACAACACAAGTAGTCCAATTAATAATAGCTGGGATGAAGTAGTCACTACCCTTAATCTTTTTGAAGAAGTTTAGAACTGAATTGTGCTTTAATAATAACTTGTACCAGATCTATGCACATTGACTTGTGCCTCTGTATTTCTCACGGACATGACTTCCATTGTTAATTGAAGAAGTTAAATTTAAATATGGGGATTAGTTGTTATTTTCTCACTTTATTCCACCTTTTATTTGTTTATTTACACATTTTCTTTAAAAAATTATTTTTATTAATAGACTTTAATCTTCAAATGGCATGTCAAACATCTTTTTAGGATTTAGAAGGATTTAATTGTTACATACCAAACACTTTTTAGGATTTAGCAGCTTAAGATGTACTAAATCCAGATATACAAGATTTACTAAATCTAGATACATAGGATTTACTAAATACTACTGAAATTAAATCCAATTCATTACCAAACACACCGTAAGTGTTCTTTTGGATGGCTGTAAAATTAGTTGCAAAAATTTAGCAAGAAAAATAAAGTTTTTATTGGCATTTGGCGATGTGTTTTATAGACATTTTTTCTTAAAAAAACAGCGTTGGACTATCACGCTTAAAAACATTTGATCTTGAAATGCCAAGTCATATCACAAAAAAATTCTAAGCAATATTAAAAAGGCAATAGTTAAATGGAAGCATGGCTGTAGTTTGTAAGTTAAAATTGTGAAAAAAATTGTCCCAAACTCACCTCAGCGTGCTCTATTTGCTACTAAGCTCTTTCCTTGTCCGGATTCTCATAGAATGATTTTTGCATCTCTGCTTAACCTTGTTGTGTCGCGCCTTATTTATCACACTATTATGTTCAAGTTAGCAGATTATGCTTAATTGTCTTTTTGAATGATATATTCCTTAGTAATGTTTTTATTTTACTGGTAAATGCTGTTACATAGTAGAACCTCCAGGTTAATTTTGACACAACTTTGGTTTTATCTTGTCTCTTGGAAGACATGTTGCTACAGCACTAAACCTGCATTTATTGAATCACGGGGTGTTTCTTTCTGGTTAGCATTTGTACCAGGAATTGATTATTCTGATTGAGGTAATCTCATCTAAGTATTCTTACATGCGTTCTGCTGAATTTATAGATGGAAGAGGGACAGTCACTAGACTTGCTTGATGTTGAAGCTGACTTTATACCAGAAGATAGTTCAAGAGGGAAGTCTAGATGTGGTTCAATGATTGTTGATTCCCCAAATGTGCATGAGGAACAACTTGACATGAGTATGGAAATGCTAGAAAAATTTTTCAAAGATGCTTCAAGGGCTTTTTTTAATGAATATGGTCTTGTCAGTCACCAGATAAACTCCTATAATGAATTTGTAAAAAATGGACTTCAAGATCTTCTTGATTATTTAGGGGAAGTTGCAGTGGAACCAGACTATAACCCACAGGATGCCAAAGGTGATGGTGCATGGAAGCATGCCACAGTCTCATTTGGGAAGGTCAAACTAGAGAAGCCAGTTTTTTGGGTTGAAAAAAATGATCTTGATGAGCAAGAACTCAAGTTGACACCAAAACATGCTAGGCTACAAAACATGACATATTCTTCTCAGATGAAAGTAAAAGTTAGAGTACAGGTAAACAAGCTTATTTCATGTTTGTATGATTGTTGATTGCAATGCAATCATGATCATCATTGGCTCTGTCCCAACTATTTTTGTTGGTTACTTGCACATTATTTTAAAAGTACTCTTATCACGCTCATGTAGAAATGCATGTTCTTGAGTAACAAGTCCTTAAGTTGCCACCAAAACATGTTAGGCTACAACACATGACATTAAAGTTAAATCTATTATACATATGGTAAGGTTATTGCATATATGTATTTGTTTTTTTTTGTATATTAATTATTTACATGTCACATAAATACATACATTCATATTTGTGTACGCGTTCTTAAGTTGTAGATGATAAGTAATTTTTTTTCCTAGAGGAGAATTAGCATCCTCGATGCAATTGAAGTTCAACATTATGATCCTTAGTGTAAGATCAAAATCATCCATTTTCTCTAACATCATTAAAATAGATTACACACATGTTTTCAAAATTTGTCAAGATTGTTTGATCATCCATTTGTAGCATAAAAATTACAATGCTTGGCTTTGATTGCATTATATATATATATATATATATATATATATATATATATATATATATATATATATATATATATATATATAAGATATATAGCTTCTATATACAATTTGATCATCTTTGAATTTTTACATACTTGATGAATGGTTCATGAAACCTGTGTCTTAACATTTTTTTAATGCTTTGAATTGATTTTTGTTGGATTCACTATTTTTTAGGTTCATACAAGTGATGATTACTTTTGATGCGCTTCGAACATGAGAGCCATTTAGTTCTTGTCTATGCATTGTGATGGGTAAGATCAATGTTTTAAAAGGCATGGGCATGCCCCAAGATTAGTTGAGGCTAATTTTGCACTAGAACTGAGAGCGGGGAGTTCCTCCCATTGGGGTGCACACCTTTTGCTCCCTTACATGAGATGTTCGCTCCATATTAGTATATATTTATTAATTAATTTTAACCCTAAAGAATAAATCGACTCTTATTAATCCAATTTTAGTAGATTACAAACTTTGGTGATGAGTGGATTGTTGAGAAAGAAAATCCAGTGCTTCCACAAAAATCTTTTAGGATGGAAGAAAAAGAAAATTTATTTGATATTGATGTAATTCGGAGTATGCCAATTACTAATTTGAATGAGGTTCAATCTGAAAATCTTGTACGAGCAAGAAAGGATATTTTTATTACATATTCTCAAAGGAAAAGGTAATTGATCGAAAAATCAAGTAAGTTTCATATATATATATATATATATATATAATTGGCCTTTTATTTATTTTAAAATGAAATTGGAGTGTGAATTATAAATATTATTGTTAATGCATGATTATTTTTTTTTAAGTCTCAAACTGGCAACTTATTTTTTATCTGTTTGTGGCTTTGTGTTTAAAATTTTAGTTCTCAAAACCTAGAATTGAAGTGAAATGATTACAAGTTTTAGTTTATTTTTTTATTAAATTTTTGCTTATATATATTTTTTAAGTCATATTTTTTAATTCACCATGGGGCTTAAGCCCCACCCTATGGCAGCTAAAATACCCGCCTTTTAAAACATTGGCTAAGATACCATGGTTCTGATTGAATGATTTAATATCTCTGTGTTGGCCCTTTTCATATCATAAAAAGGGCATACCTAGTGCAAGTGGATTCTGCCAAGTTGACACATGGAACCTTGCCTCTGCTGGAATACAAGCTGTATTGTGATTTGATCACATGGCAATCACAATGTTGGAAACTTATCTTTACCTTAAAATCAGAAACAAAATTCTGTTCACCTAGAAGTTGATTTCTTGACTACTAACTGATAAGTTTTGCTATTGTTATATCTGAAATCGTGCAGATTTGTTTTTATATCTGAAATTGTGCAGATTTGTATTGCTATTGATATCAAGCTGTTCAGTTTGCTCATTATCTTTGTTTTTAAAGATGCATAGTGCCACAGGCTGTTGAATTGAATAGTGATCTTTTGTGATCTTATTTTATCTTGTTTCTGTTTTCCAATTTCAACTTGTGTACTGAAGCAATTATCTCATGGTGCTTGAAGTTGATTGATTTAATTGGTCCCTTGTGTAATGGCATTCATTCTGACTTGATGACCAATCTGGCACACTCATCATCACACGGAAGTGTGTTTTGCATGAATATGTGAATGCTACAAATTTCTCGTGCACAGATAGATGCATTTATTAAATGCAAGTTACATTAATCAATTATCATAATGATCTTCAATTTTTTTAAAGCACAAGTTTTTGTCTGTACATATTTATTATATCTGTTGAACATTTTACCTATAACAGGTTTATGTTCATCGTGTAAGTGACAAAGCTAAGACTGGTCAAGATGCTGGTGTCCATAAGATGGTAGTGGATGATAAAGAATGTGAGATTGTTTTGGGGAGATTGCCTGTGATGGTCGGGTCAGATCTTTGTTGGCTTCACTCCCAAGATAAAAATGATTACTTCTTTGATCCTGGTGGTTACTTCTTGATAAAAGGCATGGAAAAGGTAGATATAGTTATTTTGTTTATTTGTTCTTTTGTTGCTATATTTGCATTTCTAGTTGGAGTTTGTGTGTGCGTGCATTTTGGCGGATTGCTTGTGATTTCCCTCTTTAAATAAATTTTTATATGAGGTGTGTGCTGGGAATCAATCTTGAAATTTCACTTAAAAGAATGGACAAAAGGCCTTAGTGGTGGTGGAGTTAAGTCAAGGTAGGGGTGGGAGAGAGAGGGTTGGTTGATCTCATAGTTTAATTTGTATAAACTATTATCCGCACTTATTTATTTATACTTTTATTTAAATATAAAATAATAACTAGGAAAGGGCGTACTTAGAGTATAGCTTCTGCTGATGGAGAGTTTGGGTAACGGTTTATGTATGAAATCTTACCCTTGCATTGTAAAGAGGCCAGGTTTGGAATGTAAACTCATGAACTCAATGTCTCAGATGAGCTATTTGTTCAACATTATTTTAATTAAAAAAATAACAGAGAAATCCTAACAAGATTAGTTATACCTCGGGAAAAAATACTTTCTAAAATCCATCTTTTCAGGAAAAAAATACTTTCTAAAATCTATCTTTTCCATATCTTTGTGGGAAAGAGATGAGATCTTCCCAACATTTCTTGTTTATTCCCCTTTTTGGATTGTTTGGCTGAGTGTATTAGAAGTGTATTGCATTTAAATGGAGGAATTTTATGTTTTCACCTGTTTCACTGAGTGAAAAGGAATATTGAGTTATTTTATAAGGATTTTCAATGTAGCTTATGTAATAGTTAACAACAAATAACAACAAGCCTTTATCCAACTACATTGGTTGACTACATGAATCCTTTTTCTCCATTGTGTTCTATTAAGTGTCATATTCTTATTTAATCCTAATAAATTAAGGTCATTTTTTATACTTCTTAACTAAGGGGCTGTTTGGTTGCCTGCATTTGGAATCTGAGTAAAGAATGTAGTGTAAAGGATTGATGTAAAGGATTACTTTATAGTTGTTTGGTTTAGAGCTTTACAAATTCATGACTTTGCTTTTTTTGTTTGGTTGATAAAATGTAATGTAATGTAAAAGTTTTGACATCATCTAAGCGGCGCGACGGACGGCGGCTGACGCTGCACGGCCGGCGGCATGGCGGCTCACATTATCGCATCATATTATATGTATTTGGAATTCACCCAAATCTGAATTCACTAAATCTTTGGTGTATTTGAAAATCTAATTTTACTTTACTTGCAACCAAACGCTTGAAATATTCAAAAGCGACTGCATTCCAAATGCAGGCAACCAAACAGCTCCTAAGTCATTTTAGATATACCTTTTAGGTATACTCTATTTTTTTAACATATGTTGAATCTAATACATCTACTCTTCTAATTGGGTCATAAGATGGTTGGCATTTTATGTGGCCAAACCATTTAATGCGACCCCCTCTAATCTTATCTATCATTGGATCTACTCAACCTTGTCACATATATGTTCATTCCTCATTTTGTCTCTAAGTGTAGAGCTATTAATCCACATGAGCATCCTCATCTCTGCAACATTTGATTTTATGTTTTTTTATAATTGGTCAACATTCTGTGCCATAAAGCATTGTAGGTCTCACTACCATCTTATAAAATTATCCCTTGAGTCTAAGTAGTATTTTCTCTTGAGAAGAATTGAAAAATTCATTTCGTATGTGCACACACACCGACATGCAAAGCCCTTTCCCCATGAAACATAGCCATTGAGACAAGTGGCGCCTAAATTTTAAGAATTTTTGAAATCATTTGATCGCTAATCTGATGTATCAAAAATTTCAATGGATTCTATTAATTAAATGATTTGATAATTCAGATTTTCAATGGGTAGTGTTTTTAAATTGCTTGAAATTAAATGTATAGGTCATTGATGATATTTGAAGGGTATTTGATGATTTTCATTAGTGAAATATATGGATAGTTCTAAACATTTTAAATGGGCTTCTTTATTCCATTTGTCCATCCCTTTAATTTAAAACACTTGATAAATGTGAATGGTTGAATTACTATGAAATATACTATAATTTAATATCTATAATGCTGTAACTGATAATGAACACTGTGTTCTTGAGTTTGAAGACGCAAGAAACAAATAAAATCAGGAGAAGAATCATTATTCTCTTTTTAGGAGAAATGTTCATTTCAATGTGCTGGTGCTTACACACACAGATGCAGTCATATATATATATATATATATATATATATATATATAATATGCATTTTGTGCGTGTTTGTGTGGTTACAGTTTATTTTGTTGTGTTAATAGTATAGAAGTTTTCATGCCCATTAATGATTTTAACCAGGCATAAAAAGTCTGGTGAGTAGAGTAGATAATTTTAGTGGGCTAATTGTCAAGGCTAAGAGTAATTTGCTTAGAAATTATTGAAAAAGTCTAACTTAACTGAGATTGATACCAAATTCAGCTTTTAATTGTGTTTGTATTTTTGAGCTTCTTTCATACTTTACAGGAGCATTGGTTTTTTGAATAATGTCAAATTTGAATCCTGAATTATTGTATTTAGTTATTTTTATGCTTCTTCAATCCTGCAGACCTTCATTGCTCAAGAACAGAGGTGCATGACAAGACTCTGGATCACTGATAAACCATACTGGACCGCACAGTATATGTCTGAGATGAAAAGGAGAAGAGTCTATATTAAACTGCTTGAATCAACTAAATCTGAAGACAACAGTAGAGTTAAAATGATCAGTTTGTATTTCTTGTATGCCACAATGCCTATTTGGATTATGTTCTTTGCCCTTGGAGTGTCTTCTGACAAGGAAGTTTTTGAGATGATGGATCTTGATGGCACCAGTACTGATGTGCTGAGCATGATAATGGTGACAATCAGAGATGCTGATGAGATGTGTGAGGGTTTTCGTAGAGGAGATAAAGCTCGTGAGTTTGTAAACAAGCTCATTAAAGATGCCAAGTTCCCACCAACTGAATCTTTTGATGAATATATTGATAAATATTTGTTTCCTGGCATCACTGGATTACGGCAGAAAGCTCTTTTCCTTGGATACATGACAAAATGCCTTCTTTTATCTTATATGGGCAAGAGAAAGTGTGATAACAAGGATGATTTTAGGAATAAAAGGCTAGAATTAGCCGGTAAGCTTCTTTCAAGAGAACTGTGGGCACACATAAGACATGCTGAGCGGCGAATGGTTAAAGCTATGCAGAGAGATTTGAATGGGGATGATGAACTGCAGTTTATTGAAAGATACTTGGATTCTTCTATTATCACCAATGGCCTAAACAGGGCATTTTCAACTGGGCAGTGGTGCCATCCTTATAAGAGGACAGAGAGGACTGCAGGCATTGTTGCAACTCTAAGAAGAACAAATCCTCTTCAGTTAATATCAGATCTTAGAAAGACGCGTCAATCTGTCCTATATGCAGGAAAAGCAGGAGATGCCAGATATCCGTTAGTTGCTTTTCTTTCTTTTTCATTCATTTAAAAAAAATGGTTTATTGTTGAATATACAACAACAACAACAACAACAAACCTTCATCCCACTATGTGGGGTCGGCAACATGAATCTTGCTTATCCATTGTGTCCTATTAAGTGTCAAATTTTCCTTTAATTTTTATAAAGTAATATCATTTTTATACTACATAAGTCTTCTTAAGTCTACCTCTACCTTTCTTATCTGCCACTAGAGCTACTCCAATCTTTTCACGTATATATTTGTTTCATTTTTTGTCTCTAAGTGTAAAGTCACTCATTCACCTGAGCATCCTCATCATTTCAACACTTAATTTTTTGCTTCTCATTTATTGGCTAACATTCTGCTCATAAATCATTGAAAGTCTTACCACCATCTTATAAAATTCTCTCTAAAGTCTAAGCAGTATTTTTCTATCACACAATAAGCTAGATATTTTCTTTAATTTTAACCATCCAACTTTAATTCTATTAATAATATTTTCATCTATTTTACCATCATTTTGATCAATCGACCTGAAATATCTAAAATATTCGCTCTTTTTAATCACTTGATCACCCAATGCCAAAACCCCACCACTAGATCTTTTACGACTAAAATTGCACTTCATATATTCAATTTTAGATCAACTTAAACAAAATCTTTTAGATTTTAAGGTTGACCTCCATAAATCAAGTTATTCTTGAACTCCCTCTCTAGTCTTATCAATAAGAAGAATATCATCAACAAAAAGCATACACCAAGGCATCTCTTTTAAATGTCTAGTAAGAATATCCATAACTAAAGCAAAAATATATGGGCTTAAAGTCGATCCTTGATGTAATCCAAACGACATAAGAAAATACTTGGTCAATCAACTGCTCCAGTATTCATATTGTTAATATCCTTAATGACTTGAATATAAGTAATATTAACTCCTTTCTTTTTTAAATTCTCCAAAACACTTTTCTTGGAACTTTATTATAAGCATTCTTTAAATCAACAAATATCATATGTTGATCCTCTTTCCTCTCTCTATATTTTTCCATCAAACCTCTCAACTAATGTATAGCATCCATAGTAGATCTAGCTTGAAACCAAATTGATTTTGAGAAACTTTTGTATTGCGTCGTAATCTATGTTCAATTACTGTCTCTCATAATTTTAATGCATGACACATTAACTTAATACCTCTATTATTTGCACATTCTTGTGCATCACCTTTATTCTTAAAAGTAGGGATCAATAAATTTTTTCTCCACTAGTTAGACATCTTTTTAGTCTTAAAAGTAAGATTAAAATGATTTATAAGCCAAGAAATTCTTTTATCTCCTAGCATTCCACACTTCTATTGGAATATCATTAGGTTCCATTGTTTTTTCATACCTCATTTTCTTTAAAGTCTCTTCAACTTTAATTTTATTAATATAATGATAAAAATAAAATTTTCTATTTTCATTTAGGGTACTAAGGTCACTAAAATCAATCATACTCTCACAACCTTCATTGAAATATTTATCAAAATATTTCATTCACTTGTGTTCAAATTCTTCTTCTAAGAAAAGCACTTATGATTTTCAACTTAAATGCACTTAACTAAAATCTTTATTTCTCCTATTTCTATGTTTGGCTAACTTGTACATAAAATTTTCACTTTATTTAGTATTCAGTTTATCAAATAAATTCATAAAAGCTAAAATTCTTTGTATAATATATTGCTTTCTTAGAATCTTTACTATTTTATATTTTTTCCAATTCTTTGAGTTTTTATATCTAAATTAATTTTTGTAACAAACTTCTTATTTTTTATCTTTCTTTGCACATTTTGACTTCATCAACTGTTTTTATTAGAAGGAGATTTTCCTTTTGATTTTCAGAGCATATTTTTTTTGCAACTTGTTTAATCTTATTTTCTATATTTTCTCACACAACATCAGCTTCCTTGTGAACATCCCAAATTCTAAGATCTTGTAGTTATTTTTAAATATATTATTATTATTTTTAAAATACGTCATCTAATTTTGGGACAATGTTTTAATTTATTTTCAATCTTCCAACCCTTCATCTTAAAATCCAAAACTAGTAGTCGATTTTGGGTACTTAAATATTCGCTCGAAATAACCTTACAATCTTTCAATCTAAACGATTTATTTTTCTTATCAGAAAATAATTAATTTTTATTTTAATATGTCCATTATTATAAGTGATAATATATCATTTTTTTTCTTAAATAAAATATAAGCAATTAAAAAATCTTTAGCTAAAACAAAATCCAGTATGATTTTACTTTCTTTATTAGTCATTTCAAATTCATAGCCACTATAAATACTTTTAAAATCTTTTACCATTATATCAACATATTCATTAAAATTATCTCTAATAAATTCTCTTTCTTTAAGCGGTATCCTTTGTACTAATTTCTCTAGATCATTCCAAATTTTATCTTTTGAGCATACATTCAAACCTCCTTGAGCATAATTACTTATAATATTAATATTTTTAGAATTAACAACAATTTTTAATGTCATAATTCCATTTCCAATCTTATTGATTTTTACAACAGTATCTTTTAAACTCTTATCTATAATCACACATATAATATTTTTAATATTACTCCTACCAAAAATCAAAGTTTAAAACTTAAACTATCAATCTTTCTAGCCTTCTCCTTTACCCATTTAGTTTCTTTAATACATAAGATATTTATTTTCTTATGAACCATAATATTCATTAATTACATTAATTTATTCATAAGAGTACCTATATTTCAAGTTCTTATTCTAATTTTAGTTTCATGTACCAAATTCTTTGCCTGCATCCATCTATAATGAATGAATTCTTGTTTATTTAATACTACACCTGAGTGTCGATGCGGAGGCCCTTGCATATTTTTCATTGTATTCAGGCCATATAGTTTATCGCTTCTAGGGAACTCCCTTGCAATAACATAATGAATTAAAGGATTCATGTCATGGTTTTTCAAAAGTCTTACATTGGCTATCAACTACCTAATGCAACCCCTACTTTTCTTATCTAAGACTTGGGACCCAACAAAGGTAGTGTTTAAATATAATGAATAAATTTGCATGTTTCTGTGTCAATAAAAATGTTATTTTACCTCATGATTTTATTTGTCACTCTTTCTTATGACAAATTGGGAAATGATTTCGTGCATGCTGATCATAAATTTTATAATGGAAGGATTTGATTGAACAGAAGTCAAGAATCAGTAGGAATTGCAACAACTCATGGCGCTGGGAATGCCTATTTACCCTTCTGATTCCATCGCCTTACCTATGGTTTTTCACCTGATATCAGCTGAAATCTAATCTCACAATGATACAAAACCTGACATTCTTACAGTTGGATTTACAGTGACAATTCAGTCCTCAATACATATTTCTTACTATTCTTTATTATATGGAAATGACTCAATTCTGTCATTTGAACTCAAAGGCTGACAACAACAATAACAACAAGCCTTTATCCCACTAGGTGGGGTATGCTATACGAATCCTTTATCTCCAATGTATCCCATTTGTACTTTCTAATCAAGTTTTTTAGGTCTAATTCTATCTTTCTTAACGTAGGCCGAATCTAATGCATCTACTCTTCTAACTGGGTCATTGAATGGGCGACATTTTATGTGACCAAACCTTTTAGGGCGACTCTCTCTAATCATATCCAAGGCCCCACTGAATAAATTCCTTGTCATTCATGGCTGTTGCATAAGATTTAATATTCTTGAAGTTTTTTTACCGACCCTTTGGCATTATGTGTTTACAAGCTAAGGATTAACTTCTACTTTTACTAGGCTTGAGGTGTGGAGTAAAATTGAAGCGGAAACTTGGTGTTTGGTTTCCTTCTTTACAGTGACCTGATAGGGCTCTCTTGAGTACCACCCTCTCAAATTGCAACAACGATAATTTTTACCCTACCAAGTTTGAAATCAAAAAGACAAAAAGTTCAATCTCCTGAAGAGCTGCATTTGGCTATTTTTGTGGTTTTGTTAATTTCATATAATGAATTGAATTCAAGTTGAGCATGCATTTATCATTGTAGTGTTTTTTTTATCGCTCCTGGTACAGTCTTAAAATTGCTGGAATTTCCTTTAATTTTAGAGCTACTGTCATGTACTGTACTATTCAGTAATTTTGAATAGCTTGTATTTGCAGTTTTATTTTCACCATGCAAACTAACTATTTGAAATCATTTTACTTGTTTTAACGTGAAATTTGCTTATAGGCATCCTTCGTACATTGGAAGGCTGTGTTTCCTGTCTACTCCAGATGGTGAAAACTGCGGGCTGGTTAAAAATTTGGCAATCACTGCTCTTGTTAGCTTAAAACAGTCGGAAACCATTATTGAAAAATTGATCTCATGTGGAATGGATAAATTGGATGGGGCTCCTCTCTCATCATTGAGCAAATGGGTAAAGGTTTTACTAAATGGGGAATGGATTGGAGTCTGCCGAAGTGCTGAGTCATTTGTCTCTAACTTTAAACGAAGGCGACGTGCTGGGAAAATCCATCCCCAGGTTATCATTAACCGTGTGATTATTGGATATTTATTCCCCGTTATTAGGTTTCAATTGCTTGTTGGTTTCTTCAACAAATAAACTATAACAATTTTAGACAAAATTTGGTTATTTTTTTAAGTAGCAGGATTCTTTTCCATCTGTTCACTGAACAAGCGTGATTGAATTTTTTGTCCAGGGAATCTTTATGGCAAGCATGTTTGTTACAAATAGCCATTATGAAATATTGAAATTAGGGTAACGCAACCATTATCTTTGTGGATGAGATATTACGAAACATCAGTAAGAAATTATCTTTATGCATAGTGTATTTTGTATATAGTGATGGTTG
Source organism: Cymbidium sinense (assembly GCA_021442155.1). NCBI lineage: Eukaryota > Viridiplantae > Streptophyta > Magnoliopsida > Asparagales > Orchidaceae > Cymbidium > Cymbidium sinense. The sequence goes on from CM038229.1 coordinate 104,751,271, forward strand.
TGTGCAGTCATTTTTACATCATTGTGATGATGTTCATCATTATCCTTATGGATATCCTTATGTCAATTATTTTTGACATGGAGAAGGATGGAAGATTCGGGATGCCTCCAACATTCGTGAAGGACGTAGCAGTCTGGTTGGTTCAATTTGAACCGTTAATCGATAGTGATTTCGAGCGATCCGTGATCGACTCTAATCAATTTTGTGCTGGCTCAAATCGACTCGTAGCTTGTCCTGATGAAGTTCGAGTCAGCTCGGCTCGAATCTGAATCGAGCTCGATCCCGCTCGAAAGCAATATGAGATGGCTCGTTTCTATAATTCCAATACTATTTTAGCTCGAATTCTGAATCGTTCTAGCTCGAAATTGTAAACGAGCTGGCTCATTTTGGTTTAACCAGCTCAAATTAAATAAACAAAGAAAATAAGAAACAGATAAATTGAAATTTTCTTGAATTAACAGTAAATATATATACAAAAAATAGAGCAGTTAAAATTTATAAATTAATTAAAGAATATATTATTACATACAAAAAAATAAATTACAAAAAATAAATAAATAACAATATAACAATATTAAATATTTAAATTGACTATTGGGACTCAGAGAGAGTTATAATTGTCTTCAAGTATCCGCAATCTATATAAGTTTCTATAATTCACTTGTAGGCTGCCATCCGATAGCTCCGTAAAGATAGAGAAAGCCCCAAAATAGGTTGTTGAGGCTTCTAGTTGCCTGGTCGTCCAATGAGAGCCACTCATAATGGATCATAATTTTTTGTGAAAAAAGTTGAAATTGCAAACTTATGCTCTTCTCATCATAGTCCTGACTCTCAAATTAGCAAATCAAATATTCTTTATGATAGCCCCCACTATATGCACACCACAAGCCACATAAGTTATGATTGAAAAATAAAATAAATACCTCAAGCTCCAATTGAAGTTATTGAAGCAAAGCTGCTTCGCACCACTACAACCAAAGAAAAAATGAGCCCTAACTACAACCTACAGAAATTGACAAATATAATAGGGAATAAGAAGAAAATAGAAATTGGAGAACCGTGTAACTCAATAGAGATATAACCTATAGAAATTGGAGAACATAGAATAAAAGGAAAACATAATCGAAAAACAATGGTTAAAGGAACTAATATGAAACCATAGACATAGTTACAAAAATTGGTGAACTCAAATTACAAAGTACAACATAATTATAGAAATTGGAGTATTTCAGAACCCAATGACAGCATAGTAAGGAATAAAAGTGAAATAGAACTGAAATATTGAAATACACAACAGTGAAGAGAAAAGAATTGAAATATGGGTCACGTGATAATAGAAGAGAAAATTAATTAGTTGAATGTGATTTTTTTTTTCCACTTAAAAATTGAGATGATCGTTAATTTCTAGGGTGACATAAGATATTAAAAACATCAACTACAGTTATATCAAAATTCAAAATGATTTCAGAATTTCAAGAGACTACTATAATGACATTACAACAACATCTAAAACATATAAATAATACTCAAACATAGTTGCATTTCAATTTTTCAGTTTCAACTTCCAGCACATTCAAACATTATAGTAACCAACAACATTCCAAAATTTTTTTGCCACACTTTAAATGCCGCAATTTGAGGAATTTAACAACAATTTAATAGCACAAAATAGAAAAGCATTTTTCCACCCTAAATGGTTTCAAATTTTTTCATTAATCAAACCAATATATCTAAAATCCACCATGTTGTAGGCCTAAAAATTAAAAATTGTCTCAATATTTCATCTCAGTTTAATTTTATCATTGGGCATCCAAAATTAATAATTTATAATACAATGCATAAAACAACAAAAAAACTAAGCTAAATTTGATAATACAACTAATATAGCATATTAGAAATGTCAACAAAATAGTTAAAGTTTGTAAGAAGGAATTGTACTAATCATCATATAATTAAATTTACCGTCTTGATTTTCGATTTGAATCCACACTCAAGTAAATGATACAACTAAGTTTTCTTTAGCTAAAATGTCAAATTAAAAATGCAAAGTAGATGCTGTCATTTTTGAAAATTTAAATAAAAAGTAATTCCAATATAAAATTAGAAGAATGAAAATATTACCATGGGCTCTTTGATGATTTGTACGCTGCTCGAATTCAATTGCCACTGCATATTAAAACATCCAAATTTTTTGGTGAAATAGAACTAATATAATCACTCACAGATCAGTATCAAGACTCTGCATTGTAGTTATGATCAGAAAATATCTTTTGTCAACTTAAATAGAGTCTTGTCCTTCATGGTGGATTTTTTCACCAATCTAAAATATCAAATTTTGAATCAGGACATTTAAAACAGACTTCCTCTAAGTTAGACTTCTGTGGAGCTAAAAGGCTAATAGTGGCTATAAAATCATACAACTCAGCCAAATCATCAGACAAAGCGTGACTTCCTTCTATTGTGGTTGCTATATCAACTTGTAAAGTGTCTACTCCAGTATTTTCTTTAGCTGTATGTGTTTATCAATAACATTGAAAGATTATAGCTCAAAAAATTTTTGTTTGACTTCATCCTTTTTCTCATCAACAATATCATTATCATAAATCGATAGTAGTAGTTAATGATAATAATTTTATTTTAATCTGAATCAGAATGCAATTGGGAATAACAGTGAACAATTTGCCCAGTACTTATTAAATTTAGCTTTCATGGTGCTTGCCATATTGGAGATGAATAGAGTATCAGATAAATATTCTCTATCTAAGGCTTTCTTAATTAGTATTAGATTTGGAAGAAGTCTATTTGCAATAGGATAATTTGATCCAGAATAAATTTCAATTATTCGATGAAAAATATGAAGCAACTCTTTAACTTTGTCAAACTAATTCCAATCTTCCTCTGAAGGGGAAGGTAACTATAAATAATTAAGATCTTGTAAAATATATTATGGAAAAACAGTCCCGTAGTAAAATGTAGACTATAACATTTTGTATGTTGAGTTCCAACGTGTAGGAACATTAATGCATATGACTTTGTTGTGGATAAGTCAATCGATCTTGCAATCTCACCAAATTTGTGTAAGCGATTAGTGGATCGTTTTATAAATAACAGTGATTATCTTACCTTCTCAATTATTTTACCAATTTATTTCAAGTCATCCTACACTATTAGATTTAAAATATGAGCAACACAACGAACATGAAAGAAATCCCCCATTACCAAAAATCCAGATCTTTTAGTAAATAATACTTTCAAGTTTTTAGCTGTCACATTTGATGATGCATTATTCAAAGTAATAGTGTTGATTTTATTTTGAATACCTTATTGCAAACTTTTAAATACCTTCTAAATCACGACTCCATGATATTCTAAATCACAAATTAATTATCCTGGACTGCAATTTTCAATCAAAATTAATATAATGCACTGCGAAACACATATAACTAATTATTTAACTTAATGTCCAATAATCACTAGTAAGAGAAACCCTCTCAGTTAATTTCATAACTTTTTTAAGCTTTTCTTTTTCAACCATATACTTTTATGCACTCATCTTTGATACCAAATCTAGAAATTTTATGGTAGTTTGGATTTATTGATTTCATCAAAATATTAAATCATAAATGTTCAACTGTCATAAAAGGATATTCATGAAGAATGATCATTTTAGCAATAATATTTTTAATTATGCTATAATCATAAGCAGTTGAAACACAAATTATAAATCGATTCAGTTTCTTCTAAGTCCTCAGTTATAGGATCAAAAAATTTGTCTCTTTTCTCTAGCACTATTTTTGCTAATGATTCATTTTGTAATATCTACTCAATTGAGATGTAGTACTAATTTTTTGTTAACATAACTAACGAATCGATTTTAGCTTGATGACTTTTCCTTTTCGTGAGATATTTCAGTAAAATGTTGTCAAACTTCAGAACATTGTCTATTACCCTTTCTATCATCTATAAAAGTAATTTCATCTACACTTTCAATTAGATTTCTTGTATTTTCAGCCTGAGATTGAGTTGAACTATTTGATTTGTTTTGAGAGTGACTTTCCATTATATCTGTGCAAAAATAATATGATCCAATTATAAACTTGCATTAAATTCAACATATTTGAAATTTATATGTGCTTTAATGATTTCGAGCAAAAATGATTTTACTAAACAATTTCTCTATAAACATGAAACTCATGCCCAAGCCAAGTAAGAGAAGCTTCAAATAAGTCCTTGTAATCAAAGTCTTCAAATAATCATAATTGATAACACATTTAAAATGATTATAACTAATAATATTAAAGGAGACGAGCAAATCGACAAGAGCATCCAAAAAATTATTAATACCACAACTTCAATTTTCAGCATCCAAAAAATGAGTAACACATTTAACTGATAACACATTAAAAATGTTTAATACCACAACAAGAGCATCTAAGAATCACAGCTTATAAAATGAATACTTAAAAGACAAAACGAACCGAGAGCATCCAAGAAAGCACAACTTCACTTTACTCAATACTTAAAGACAAGAGCATAAAGTTGATGAGCTTTACAAGAAAGGAACCACAGCTTCACTTTACTCAAGACTTAAAAGACAAGAGCATCCAAGAAAGGAGCAAAAGTTCTGCTCCAAAATTTTTTTTTGCTAACACATAAAGGAAACGATCAAACCGATAGCTCCAAATATTAATACCACCAAGAAACCGAGAACTCTATTAGCAAGAGAACATTCCTCCAAATTATTTCTACAAAAAAACAAGCCCTAAAATTGATTGCATCAAGAAACTGAAAGCCTTAACATCAAAAGCATAAACCCCTACAAATATTTTCACATTACAAATAAGTCCTAAAATTGATACCACCACTAACAACATTAAAAATGATTATAGTATGTTCCAAGAGCATCCAAAATAAGAGCTGAACACACAGAGGAGATGTCAACACTTCCCAAAGATCGACGATCTACGGTTTGCAGATTCTAAAGCCGAGCGAAAAATTAATCAGCAAGAGAATAGACAAACTCAAAAATTTAATACGACTAAAAAATCGAGAACTCTCAAAGCAACAAACAATCCCCTAAAAATATTTCTTCATGACTAACAACTAATAATCCGTGAAATTGATACCTACAAAAAATAGAAAGCTAACAATGGTGCTATCGAGAGTAATCAAAATTTGATACTATAATATATAAAAAAATTAACCAACATACATATATGTCATAAACTAACTAAGAAATTTTGCCAATATTGGTGCAATGTGTGCCGGGAAAATGAGTCTAGGGTAAAGAAACAAACTGAGCGGTTGAGCGAAGCCAAGAAGGTAACAGTGAGTTAGAAAAAAACAATTTTAAAGGAACGAGATCTCGATCAATGGCGATGACAAGATTATGAGGCGAGATGACTTTCAAAGAACTTGGGTTCTCAGCCTTAGGAATAGAGGATTAGCCGCAGAATCAAGTCAAAGCATCAAGCGAGGACCGAGGAATGAGGATCGTTCACTAGGCCGAAAAGATAAGAAACAGAAAGAAGTCAAGCGTCAAGCTCGAGGGCTGAAACCCTTATAATCTTGATTCTAACATTCATCTCCATCGTTCATTAGACGAAGCCCTTAATCTCACCGTCACGTACTCACTCAAAACGACCACGGGCCGCGACGGCGACACGGTGCCACGCTCAAATAGAATTCGATCCGATCGAAAATTGAACGAGCCAATTTATATATGGATCGAAATCAGCTCGATAAAAAATTCGAGCCAACATTTCAGCTCGTAGCTCGGCTCATTTGGCTCGATTCGATCTCGATGAGTCAAAATACGAGTTGATTTTCGAGCGATTAATGATCTTTGAGCTAATTTCTCAGCCCTAAGGCTGATTCAGGCCATTCTAATTCTTGGCTTAGTTATCTTTTTTTTTTTTTTAATTAGGGTTTGTTTTGTTTGGCCAAAATATATTTTTGTGTTTTAAGATCAGTTTTTGCTGTTTTAGACATTTGAGATTGCTTTCTCTGTTTTTTCTTTCCATTGGAGATGCCATTTCGATTCAAACAAATGTTGTGCTTGTATCCTAATCGCATCAAGAGTTTGACTCAACCCCTGCTCATCCAGGATTGCTTCCAATTCTGATTCAGTACTTCAAACCTGCTGTACCTACAGCAGTTTGACCATTTTACTTCAAGCTAGCCACCGTTTAAGCTACACATTCCCTATTTTGCACCAGCCATTCCCTGTTCCTGCCTTCTAGAGATTCTACTGAGCTCCAATTGATTTGTCCTGCAGTTGGGGAGTGCCATCCAACCAAATAAATTAGTCGTTTTCCTCCACACAACAAGCTGACTGGGGGAAATAGCTTCAAGCTTTGTCACTAGCTGGTTAAAAGAGAAATTCCCCTAATATTCACGTTTTGTTGGTATCCCAGCCCTCATTTTATCCTATCAACTTTTTCGTTATTTGAGAATTGTGTTACTTAGAATCAAATCTAGATCTACCTTAGATTTATCTCAGATACATTTTTATTCTCCAAAACCATTCCACCCATCCACATCCTCCAAAGCCTCTTCAAATTTTTGACCAGTATACACCCCAATCCAACTCATCCAAATCCTACACCCAAAGGCTTATTTGGAGAGAGGTCAAAATACCTTCAAGATGAAATAATCCAAGAGTAGTTCGAAAGCTTGGAGTGAAGATTTACTTGCCAGAATTTGATGCTCATAAGATCCTGATGAGTTCATTGAGTGACTCCACATAGTGGAGCAAATATTTGACTATAATGACATTCTCTATGGTAGAAGAGTTAAGATGGTACCCATTAAACTCAAGAATAGCACTTTTTTATAATTAAAAAAATTGAAGTGCATGTGCGAGCTTGAGGAAATAGCAAAATCTTTTTCTAGATCAAAATGAAGATAGAGTTGAAGTGTAAATACTTGCCAGCACATTACAGGCATGATGACTTCTTGAAGCTCCATAATTGCAACAACAAGATATATCAGTGGAGAATTATATTATTGGACACTATTGGATGTACAAAAACTTGTGCTAAAAGTGGAAAACACAAAAACATCACGACTACTCCATTCCATCAAGCATCTGCCTTGGGATTAAACAGCAAGAGCTCACCTTCTGGGGGTGTTAGATCAACCCCACGAGAGAAGAAGCTAGCATTAGATGGGAAGAGGGGCGACAAGACCAACTCTCCATATACTCTTCTTATTAGGAAATGTTTTGAGTGTCATCGGTATAGTCATATTACCTCTAATTGCCTAAACATAAGAGTGATGTCCTTCATTGAGTAGGACCTAGTTGAGGTGGTAGACATTAAGGATTCTAGAGATGACACGCCTGAGGATGAGTACCAACTTTCAATAGATGAGAGAGAGATGCTTGTGGTTCGACGAATCCTAGAGACTAGACTCAAAAGGGAATAACAATGGCTTAGACACAATATCTTATGCACTAGGTGCACTATGAATGGGAAGATGTGCACCCTTATCATTGATGTTGGCAGTTGCGATAATATTATCTCAACATAGGTGGTGAAAGCTAAATCTCTCTACCCAAATACACTCCTAGTCATAATCATTGACCTAACCGAGTAAAGAAAATGTTCTTTGTACTTACAAAAAGGTGTATGGTGGAATTCTTTATTAGAGATAAACTATAGGAATAGGTGCAGTTTGACGTTACTCTTTTGGATGCTTGTCATATCCTACTAGCCTTGATAGTATGTCAGGATTGTTCATGATGGATTTAGGGTTTCATTGACCTAACCGAGTAAAGAAAATGTGCTTTGTACTTACAAAAAGGTGTATGGTGGAATTCTTTATTAGAGATAAACTATAGGAATAGGTGCAGTTTGACGTTATTCTTTTGGATGCTTGTATCCTTCCTTGAGTATGTGTGGGACTGTTCATGATGGATTTAAAAGCACCTACACCTTCACGAAGGATGGAAAGTACATTGTAATCCTACCATGATAGGAGATTGAGATGGCTAGTGATTAGTTAAAACCAGAGTTGATACCTCGAGCTATCTTTCTGCAAACCATGATGAAGGTTTTTGTAACATCGCACTTATACTAGTAGAGGGGATTGAAGGAGAAGAGCTAATACTAGAGGCATTGCAGTCATTATTGAAGGATTTCCAAGATGTGATGATTGACAATTTGTCAATTGGGTTATCACATTTGAGGGATATAGAACATGCAATAGATTTTATTCTAGGATTAGTCTCTCCGAACCAACCTGCCTATAGGATGCAATTACAGAGCATGAGGAGCTATAAAGACAGGTTGAGGACTGATGTCCAAGGGGTTGGTGTGTGAGAGCACTAGCTATTGTGTTATTCTTGTTTTGATTGTGCATAAGAAGGATGGATCTTGGCATACGTGCATTGATAGTTGAGTTCTAAACAAAGTCACATCTCTAAACCATGACTAGATGACTTATTAGATTAGCTATATTGGGCAACCATCTTTTCCAAGATAGACCTTTGTAGTGGCTATCATTATATTTGGATGAGATCAGGTGATAAATGGAAGACTGCCTTCACGATTAGAGATGGATTAGATGAGTGGGAAATCATGCTTTTTTTTGTATCCAATACCCTAAGCACTTTTATGAGATTGATGAATCAATTCTTCTGAGCTTTTATTAGAAATTTTGTGGTGACATCTTGATTTATAGTCATTTAGTGGAAGGCCATTTGGATTATTTGAGACATTTTTGAAGCCCTTAAAGTGTTGTATGGACATCCCCAAAAGTGTCGCTTTTTGACCTCTAAGAAATATTTTTTGGGTTGTATTTCTCAGCAGATAATGGGATGGATCGACCAGTGAAAATCTATCATGAACTTTCCCATATCACGATCTTTCATGTAGATTTACTAGTTTCATGGGTTGACCTCATTATATAGAAGGTTCATCAGGAATTTTAGCTTTATTGTAGTCCCTGCTTGGCAAGATCGAGAGCAGAAGTAAGTCTCATGGACAAAGAAAGACTGGTTTTGACACTTTGAAGTATGTGGTGGCACAAGCTCCTGCTCCATCACTTCTCGATTTTAATCAAGTATTCAAAGTAGAGTATTGCGATAGGTAGTCGACAGCCAGCTTAAAACTTGTTGAAATAATCATGACATGAATCATTTAAAATGTGTTATCTTGGAAAATTACAGAGGCAGCGTTGTATGGCTTGAATATAGTGAAAAATGTCAAGAGGGCCATTTGCGGCGTGCGATGTTAAATAGCGAGGTTCCACATTGGATGGATGCACGGCAAAAGGGTCCATGAAATTAGTAAGTGGTTGGATCTTGGAATATAGAATTAAATGAGATAGGTATATTATATGGTTTATAGAAGATAAATATTTTATGTGTTGAAATTAATGAGTTAGGAGAAAGAGAGGAGATTGATAGTTTAGGTTTTAAAACTTTGGTAGTTAGATAAGTGTGACCCAAGAAATGATGTAAGATGGTGTGATTATAGATAAAGTTTGAAGGAATAATGTTATAAATATTAATGATGTGGAGATAGAATTATAACTTTAAATATTATTGTTGATACTTAGATTATATATAAGTGGTGTTTATCTCCTGAGTAGGTTTGGAGGTAAGCTGAAAAGAAAAATTTTAAGAAGTCAGAGGGATTAATACAAGATACCTCTTGAAGAAAAAAGTATTTATTGGAGATTTAAATGGGTGTTGTTGGTAGGTGGTAGAAGATTTTAAATGTATTCTTATGGTGGTTATGGATTTGGGTAGTAATGAAGAAGGTATATTAAATTTTTTTCTTGTACTATGATTTTATCTTGTTTAAGGAAAGAATGAAGCATATTATTACTTATAAGAAAAATGGATCATTTCAGTAAGAACAGAAAAAATGATCGATTTGATTAATAAAGATTTAAAGTTTAAATACTGCAGCATCGATTCTAATAGTTTTAGATTTTAAGGCGAAAGATTGTAAAAAATAATCAAATAATCAATGGGATACTTAAAGAACACAAATAAAAATATTTTAAAACCAATGAAACTATAATTTGGTCGCTGAGGAAGCTAATGTTATAGGAAAATGAAATAAGTAATAAACAAGTTCTTAAAATGTCTTGAAAAGAATTAAAAAACAACTTTTAATAAAAATATTAATTAGTGAGTCTGCGAAAAGATAAGAAATAAAAAATATTATAAAACTTGGTTTAGATGTGAAGATCAGTGTAAATTGGAGATATAAATAAATTGTTCAATAGGTATCTAGAAGAAGAAAATTTAGTAATGTATAAGTGATTTAGAATCAGGAGAATAAAGGTGAAAGATTCAGTGAGGGTGTAAGTGATATGAAAATAATAAAGGAGACTCTTTTCTTGAAAATGTGTGGATGAGTATTTTGATATTTTAATGAAAGATCACTGAAAGATGATTGATTTTAGCATATTACATATAAAAGAAATTTTATTTTATGATTGTATTAGCAAATCAAGTTTGAAACTTTAAAGAAAATGAAATGTTGAAAAGCAGTAGGACTGATATTTCAATGTGGAAATGTGGAAATGTTTAGGAGATCCGAAATTTCTTGGTTTATAAATCTTTTAATGTTATTTTAAAGGCTAAAAAAGATGTCGGATGGTAGAAAGAGTTTGTTGGTTCACATATTTAAGAATAAAGGGTGATGCACAAGAGTGTTACAAATTATAGAATTAGGAATTAAATGTGTTAATATATATATAAGAAATTATAGGAAAGAGAAATTGAGTATAGGTTATGATGTGAGACAAAAGTTTTTCACAATCAGTTTGGTTTCATGCCATGTAGATCTACTATAGATGTTATACATTTGTTAAGAGGTTTGATGGAGAAGTATGGAGAAAGTAAGGAGGATCTACATATGATATTTATTGATTTAGAGAAAGCTTATGATAAAGTTTCAAGATGTGTTCTTTGGAGAGTTCTAGAACAGAAAGGAGTTAATATTGGTTATATTCAATATATTAAGGATATGTATACTATAGTTGTTACTTGTGTCCAAACACAAGGAGGATTGACAAAATATTATTCTATTTCAGTTGGATTACATCAAGGATTAGCTTTAAGCCTTTATCTTTTTTGCTTTAGTTATGGATGTTCTTACTAGGCATTTATAGGAAGATGTACCTTGGTGTATGCTTTTTTGATGCCATTCTTCTTGTTGATAAGACTAGAGAGGAGTCAGAGAAACTTGAATTATGGAGGTCAACATTAGAGTCTAAAGGTTTTCGTTTAAGTAGATCTAAGGCGAATATATGGAGTGTAATTTTAGTTGTAGAAGTTAGTGGTAGTGTTGTGACATTAGGTGAACAAGTCATTAAAGCAGTGGCGATTGAGATATTTAGGCTCTATTGTTCAAAATAATGGTGAAATATATGGAGATGTTATTAGTAGAATTCAAGTTGGATGGTTGAAGTGGAGGAATGCATCTGACTTGTTGTGTGATAGAAAAGTACCGTTTAAACTTAAGAGAAAATTTTATAAGATGGTGGTAAGACCTGCAATAATTTATGGTGCAAAATGTTGGCCAATAAAAGCATGAGACAGTTAAGTGTTGCGAGATGAGGATGCTTTCGGTGGATGAGTGGCTTTCCTCTTAGAGATAAAATACAAAATAGTATGTTGGAAAAAAGTTGGAGTAAGCTCAGGATTGTAGATAAGATTAGAGAGTCGCCTTAGATGGTTTGGCCTAAGCGTCATTTGTCAGATGGCCGTTAGGAGAGTAGATGCATTAGATGCACTTATTTTAAGAAAGGTAGAGTGTAGATAAAATACTTGGTTAAGATGTATAAAATGACCTTAGTATAGTTGAATTAAATGAGAATTTGACACATAATAGGACACAATGGAGCGAAGGATTAAATGGCACTTATAGTGGGATAAAGGCTTCTTGTTGTCGTTGTATTCAAAGTAGAGTGTGATGCATCGAATATGAGGATTGGAGTTATCCTAAGTCAAGGGGGACATCCTATTACTTTCTCCAGCGAGAAGCAAAGTGATTTGAGGTAGAAGTACTCCACATATGACAAAAAAATTTATACTATTTTTAGAGCATTATTTATTAGCTAATGAATTTACCCTCTTTACTTATTATGAAGCATTGAAGGTTCCTGAATAATCAAAGCAAGTTGAAGGATAGACATGTATCATGGGTGAAATTTTTTTTTTTTTTCTTCCACTTTGTGCTCAAGTACAACGTGAGGATTCAGAGTAATGTACCTGATGCTCTGAGGCATCATCATCTGTTGATCACTACTTTGTAGTCAACGGTTACTGGCTTTGAAGTATTGAAGGATCTCTATATTACATTTAGGTGGTATGGAGTAGATGTCAAGAGAGACCTTATGAGCGGGTGCCATAGGGCGAATGTATACTTTTTTTAAGAGCAAGTTGTGTGTTCCCAAGTGTTCACTCAAAGAGACTATTTTGTAGGATTGTCTTAATTGAGAATTTGGTAGGACATTTTGGTAGGGGCAAGACACTTTTCTTAGTGAAAGAGAATTTCTTTTGACTTAGGTTGATAAAGGATGTTGACATATACATCAAGTAGTGTAAAGTGTCATATGACTAAGACTCGAGGACAAAATACTTGTTTATACACTCCTTTCCCAGTGCAGAATCATCGTTATTATATGTCAGCATTGATTTCGTTCTGGGTTTGCCACGAATGCAATGAAATATAGATTTTGTCATGGCGATAGTGGATTGCCATCTAAGATGACACATTTCATATCTTGTCACGAAATGATGGATGCCTCACACATAATTGATCTTTAACTTAAGGAGATGGGCCATCGTCGTAGAGTGCCAAAGACCATCACCTTAGTTTGAGATGTAAAATTTTTGAGCCATTTTTTGAGAATTCTTTGGCCAAAGTTGGGTGCAAAGTTACTGTTCAGCTCGGTAGCGCACTCAAAATTTGATGGATAGATGAAGGTGGTGAAAGCGTAATTTGAGTAATCTCTTTAGAAGTTTTATGGGCAAAAACATCAAAAAGTAAGATTTGATTCTTCCTCAAATTGAGTTCACTTACAACATATATATTAATTAGTCTACAGGGTGCACTTCTTTTGAGATTGTCTATAACAGATAGCACTCACACATTTGGAGGTAGTTTTTATACTTCATACAATTGATGCTAGCACTGATGTAGGGGTTAGAGCCAAAGAGATATAGGAGTTACGTGAGTAAGTGAAAAAAGAGATTGCCAGACAGTACTCTCGATATCAAAAATAGTCAGACAAGTCTTGGAAAGCCATGATTTTCAAGGAAGGAGATTTGGCGGGGATTAGATTGAAGAAGTTGTTTCATGTAAGTGCATTTGGGAAGCTCAGATCACGAGTTGATGCTCTTTTTAGGATTGTCAAATGGATCAATGACAATACCTACAAAGTTGTTTTGCCTGGTGATTAAAACATCTCATCTACCTTCAATGTTTTCACCACATCATAATAATTTAGAAGATCCAATGGATGAAGGTGACACCACTCTCTAGATTGGGGAGAATGATGGGGAACGGGACGGAAGATGTGGGATGCCTCCCACCTTCGTGAAGGTCTGTTCACGCCAACCATCATAGTTGCCTGACCGGTTCAATTGAACCAGGGTTGGTTCAGCCCTTCTAATTCTTGGTTCAGTTATCTTTTTTTTTACTTTAAAATTAGGGTTTGTTTGGTATAAATAGAATTTTTTTGTGTTTTAGGGTCAATTTTTGTTGTTTTAGACATTAGAGGCTTCTTTTTTTTCTGTTTTTTTTCCTCCCATTGGAGATGTTGATTCGATTTGAGCAAGTGGTGTGCTTCTATCTTGATCGAATTGAGGGTTTGACTCAGCCCCTATTCATCCAGGATCATTTCCAACTTGAATCAGTATTTCAAATCTGCTGTACCTGCAACAAATTTGATCGTTTCCTTCAATCCAGCTACCTCTCCAGCCACAAATGCCCTATTTGCACCAGCTAGTGCCTTCTATAGATTTTACCGAGCTCCTCCAGTTGATTTGTCCTGCAGCTGGAAAGTGTCTTCCAACCTGTCTGCTGCTGTGTAGCCAAATAAATCATTCGTTTTTTTTGTTCACACAGTAGGCCAGCCAGGGAAATAGCTTCAAGCTTTGTCAGCAACCACTTAAAAGGGTGATTCCTCTAATTTTCAGGTTTTTTTCGTGACCCAGGTCTTGTTTCATCCTATCACCTTTCTCATTATTTGAGAACAGTGTCAAGTTTATGTTTTCTTTATGAAGCCACCTACGTCTTCATTCAATTTTAATGAGTGATATATGATGCTAACTTTATTTGCACAAATGTTTTTTTATGATTTCTATACATTATATTTGGTATATCTTTTTTCTCATGGCCCTCAGTAATTCTACAGCTTAACTTATGGTGCATTTCTTCGCTGTGATACATATCCTTAGTAATCATTACTCATGTCACCTTAATATATTGATTATTCACTTGTAATTGAGTTGTATTTGTTTTTATGCCAAATAAAAAAGAGTTACTAGTAATTGGCTTAGGTCCTCCTTTCAACATATTTGATTCACTATATTGAAGATATATTTGTGTTTGATGGAAAATTAAATTCGAGAGGAATATGTAGCGATGGTTTTACTAATGCTACCCTTCAATCTCATATGACAATTATACCAACTTGGTTCGTATCCGGCAGGTAGGATATTTTTTTTCACTAAGTGTTAAATTTTTTCCCATTATGTTTTACTTTACTATATTGATGCAGTTACTGCAGCTGGACAGCGGCATACGAGGATTTCATCCCCATTTTCCTTGAACCGGTTCTTCTGAATCAGGGGCCGGTTCAGGTTATGCTGATTATGGTTTGTTTGCTGATAGGATGCTCTATGTATTAGAGTCTCAGTTTTTTTTTTGTTGATTTTGAACTTTAGCAGCTGCTGATTACGTTTTCTCCATTTGGAGCCATTGTTTTCAATTTGATCAAGTGGTGAACCTGAATCTTGCTCAAATTGAAGCCTATCTTTGTTCTTCCTTCTCGCAACACACATCCCTATTGTTGTGTTATCATCCTAGTGCTGTCTTGTGCTCTTTCAAGGTTTAAGTGCAATTTTCCTTATCAGTCACATCTCCATCTGCTGTGCCGTACTCCAGAATTTCAGTCCAGCATCTCAAGCCACAAAATCTGCTAACATATTTGGAAAAATCTGCTGTTTTGAGCCATCTTGGGAAGTGGAATTTGTTGACTACAACATTTATAATTGCTAGCCAGTGGTGTTCTTCAATCCAACAACTTAATCTTCAGGTTTTACCCTAGCTCCTAACCCTTTACCTTCCTTCCCCACCTCCATAATACTTTAATTCTATATCATTTGGTATCAGAGCTAGATCTATCTTAAATCTTTTTTTGGTGCCTTAGTCCCCTTCCAAACTATTCCAACCTTTCCCCAAACTTCCAAAAACCTTCTTAAAAATATACTGAACAGCAAGCCTTCCCTTTTCTAATTCAAAAATCCAATCTTAAAAATAGTCCAAAGTTTCTATATTTTCTTTAAACCCAACAACTCTAGCCCAAGTTAACAACCATGACACCAATGAGAAATCACCAAAGGGGTATTACAGCCCCTACCATGAAAGACATGCAATTGGAAATCCTTTAGTTACAGTGGAGACTTGTTGAATTTGAAGGATGGCAACAAACTGAAAGCCCAAATTGGCCACCATGAGCAATCAGATGAAGAATAAAAGAGAACCCCTTTCACTAATCCGATTTCAGTGATGAAGAATCTTTGTCTGGCCGATTCAGCATTACATATAGAAGAAGAGAGCATTTAAGGGAATATGATTTCGTGGTAAAGGTTGATATTCTAGATTTTGAGGGATGTATGTATCCGGATATTTTCATTGAGTGGATACAAACTGTGGAGCGGATCTTTAAATACAAAGTTGTTCCGGATGACTAAAAGGTGAAACTAGATGCCATAAAGCTTGAGAAGTGTGCTTCATTATGGTGGGAGAACTTGAAGTGCCTAAGGCAACATGAAGGTAGTTGCAAGATCACTACAAGCTCTAAATTGAAGGAATTGTAATGCAAGTATCCACCTGGACACTACAAGTATGATGTTTTCTTGAGACTCTATAAGTTGCAATAAGGGCAGTTGACTGTCGAGGAGTATATAGCTGAATTTGAGCAGCTCGTGTTGAAATGTGACTTAGTGGAGCTAGAGGAGAATACAATTGCCAAATACTTGGGAGGATTGAAGCCTACTATCAGCAATGTGGTGCAATTACATCCTTGATTGATGTGCAAACATTAGCTTTAAAGGTGGAAAGGCAACACAAGAGCATTAGGAGCACTCCACCCTTCAGACAAAACTCAACCCTTGGATCTAGCGGCAGGAATATATTTACTGGAGGCGCAAAATCTATTCAACATGTGGTAAGATAGCTCAGGATATGAAGAAGGGTGAGAAGTCCAGTACACCCAACACCTTCCCAGTCAGGAAGTGCTATGGCTATGGGCACATTGCTTCCAACTGCCAAAACAAAAGAGTGATCTCTTGTACAGAGCAGGAATCATTCGAGGTAGATGAAGAGGAATCAGTTGAGGATGTACTTGCTGATGTGTATCAACTTATCATAGATGATGGGGAGATGCTTGTGGTTAGAATGGTGCTCCAATTTGAACCTAAGAGAGAACAATTGTGGTTGAGGCATAACATCTTCCATACTCGATGCATTGTGATGGAAAAGGTGTGCAATTTTATCATTGATGGAGGTAGTTGTGAAAATGTGGTGTGTACATAGATAGTGGATAAGTTGAGCCTCTCTACTCAGAAACACACTCAGCCATATTCCCTTGTCTAAAGAAAGGGAATGAAATTTGTGTTGATAAGAGGTGCTTAGTTGAATTCTCTGTCATGGACAAGCTCTAGGAGCAATTTTGGTGTGATGTTATGTCTATAGATGCTTGCCACATTGTTCTAGGTAGACGGTGGCAATATGATAGGTGAATTATTTATGATGGCTACAAGGACACATATTCATTTACCAAAAATGGGAAGCGCATTGTATTCTTACCTTAGATGGAGTCCGGGGTAATATATGCTCAGAACGAGAAGGAAGTCATAGTTCCCCATGATATCTTTATGCAAGCAATGAGAAAAGCACCATTGGGGATAGCATTAGTAGTACTTGAAAGTGGAGAGGCCGAGACACTAGTACTTGTTGAGGTGCAACCTATTATAGCAGAATTTCAGGATGTGCTGACAGACACTTTACTGATTGGACTACCACCATTGTGTGACATTTAGCATGCCATAGAACTCATTTCAGGATCAGTTCTCTCCAATCGACCTGCTTATTGCATGCAACCAGCTGAGTACAAGGAGTTATTGAGACAGGTGAGAGATTTGATTCCTACAAGATTGGTGTGTGAAAGTATTAGTCGTTGTGTTGTTCTAGCTCTTACTATACCCAAGGACGGTTCCTAGCACTTGTGCATTAATAGTAAGATGGTGAACAAGATCATTATTATGTATCGATTTTTGATTCCTCATTTGGATGACTTATTAGATCAGCTGCTTGGCGTGATCACCTTTTCCAAGATTGATTTGTGTAGTGGTTACCATTTGATCAGGATGAGACCTGAGGATGAATAGAAGACATCTTTCAAGATACGATATGGGCTATATGAGTGGACAATCATGCATTTTGGTCTGTCAAATGTTTGAGCACTTTCATGTGGCTAATGAACTAGGTTTTTCAACCATATATTAGAAAGTTTGTAGCTGTCTACTTTGATGATATATTAGTGTACAATTATTATGTTGATGATCATCCGACATTTATATTAAGTCTCTGGAGTTTTTTGGGCAGAAAAGCTATACGCCCGCACGAAGAAGTGTTACTTTTTAATACCGCAAATATGCTTTCTAGGGTATATAGCCTCAGCTACTGGCATTGAGATGGATCCCTCAAAAGTGAAGGCTATGGTGACATGGCTTAGGCAACAATTGTTCACTCAAGTATGTCAATTTTTTGGGTTGACTTCTTTTTACAGGAGATTCATCAGAAACATCAGTTCTATATTAGGAGCCCTAACAAAGCTATTAAAAAGGAAAAGTTTTCTTGATTTTAGGAAGCATAAGTCAGCTTTGAGATGCTAAAACAATAGGTCACTCAGACACATGTTATAACTTTATCTAATTTCAACTAAGTGTTCGAAGTGGAGTTTGATGCCTCTAATGTTGGGATTGGAGCTATACTGAGTCAAAGTGGACATCCCATTGACTACTTTAGTGAAAATCTGAATGATTCCTGGCGAAAGGCTCTACATATGATTAGAAGATTGGCCTCTACTTTTCGCTCCCTATTCTAGAGTCGTCGTGAGTGGATGTGAGCGAGGACTTTGTGGTTGGTTTTCCTCGGACCCAGCAGAGCAAGGATTATGTTATGGTGGTGGTAGATTGTTTCTCTAAGATAACATATTTTGTATCATGCCATAAGACGATGGACGCATCACATGTGGCAGATTTGTATTTTAAGGAGATAGTCCATCTTCATGGTGTACCCAGGACCATCACTTTAGATAGAGATGTAAAGTTTTTTAGTCATTTTTGAAGAACATTATTAGGTAAGCTGGATATAAAGCTTCAGTTTAGTTTAGCCGCGTACCCTCAGACTGATGGACCGACTGAAATGGTGAGTCATAGTTTGGGAAATCTCTTCAGATGTTTTGTAGGGAAAATTATAAAGCAGTGGGATTTAATTTTTCCCCAAGTAGAGTTTGCTTACAATAACAAATCCACTAGCTAATCAACAAGCCACAACCCTTTTGAGATAGTTTATGGGAGAAATCCCCTCACTCTATTAGAGTTGGTGCCTATACTTCCAGTCATTGAGCCTAGTGTCAATATTGATGTGAGAGTGAAGGAAATTCAGTCTTTGCATGAACAGGTCAAAAGGGGAAATTTTCAAGCAAAATATTAAGTATCAGAATAAACAAACAAGTCTCGAAAGGCTAGAACTTTAAGTGAAGTGATTTAGTGTGGATCAGATTGAAGAAGGACAGATTCATTTGGAAGGCTTAAACCTAGAGCAGATGGTCAATTTATAATCATCAAGAAGAGTAATGATAATGTCTATAAGATTGATTTATTGGGTGATTATATCATCTTCGCCACCTTCAATGTAGTAGATTTATTGCTCTATTTTGTAGATTTAAATGCTCCAGTGGATGAAGGTGACGTCTCCCCAACCCGGAGAGAATGACGTGGGTGTTGCATTTGGACAGCCTGCATACGGAGATTTCATCCCCATTTTCCCTGAACCGGTTCAGGTTATGCTATAATTCAGGTTCAATTAGTTTTAATTGGGGTGTTTGTTGATATAAATAGGATGTTTTATGTGTTAGGGTTTTAGTTTTTTTTTGGCTGATTTTGAACTTTAGATGCTGCTGCATATGTTATCTCTGTTTGGAGCCATGGTTTTCGATTTGATCAAGTGGTGAACTTGTATCTTACTCAAATTGATGCCTATCTTTATTCTTCCAGCTCTCAACATGCATCCCTAGTTGTTCTGTTATCATCCTTGTGCTGTCTTGTGCTTTGTCAAGGATTAAGTGCTGTTTTTCCTTTTAGTCACATTTCCAACTGCTGTCCTGTACTCCAGAATTTCAGTCCAGCACCTCAAGCCATAAAATCTGCCAACATATTTGGAAAAACCTGCTGTTTTGAACCATTCCGTGAAGTAGAATTGTTGACTACAACATTTGTAATTGTCAGCTAGTAGTGTTCTCCAATCCGACAATGTAATCTTCAGGTTTTACCCTAGCTCCTAACCCTTTACTCACCTTCTTTCCCCACCTCCATAATACTTTAATTCAGTATCATATTGTTTGTCTCTTGTTTAAATTTCGAAAAAAAAAAACTTGCTACATATAAGGTGAGCTTGCTTTAAGTCATCTTGTTATACTCATTAGACTCAACGATGTATTTGTTGAGAGAAAATATATTTTGCAGTAGGAGGAGGATCTTTTATTTATAAATAGGAGAGATAATGTAGTCTCAAAAAACAACTAATCAAATATGGAGCACTACCCATAATATGATCATTTTTTAAGATAAAAGATAACCCTTATGCCCCTTTCAAAATGGAGCATATATATCAATGAACTATATCTTGTTTTACATTTTTTAAAATTGAAGAGCTCACAAAGATTTGGTGTATAAATTAGCAGGTTGATCTGAGATAAAAACATGTTGAGTAATTATCTTCTTTGATACAATAGCATCCTGAATGAAGTGACAATCAAATTCAACATGTTTTGCTCTTACATTGAATATCAGATTTTTGTCAATGTAGATAGCTACATGGTTATGACATTATAATGCCATAGGTTATGCATTCAAAGAAACAAATTCTATAGAAAATTTTCAACCCACATCATTTCACTTGTGGAGTGTACGATTCTTGGTGTGAAGGAGGCTTTCGATATACATTAGGATATGATTAACCACTTCCCAATCTTCTTTTGGGAGCTTTCACCTTCCTTATTACTTTGAGAAGGATTATCTCTTATTTGTAGTGAGTTTCATCATCAAATGACTTCAGACAGAAGAAAGGAAAGTCGTGGTGAGACTACCATCAAAAATCAAATAATATCAAAGAAACATGCTGGAAGATTCATGGAAAACCACAAAATTGGAAGTCAACTTAGGGCTCTTACACTAAAGAAAGACAGGCAGCATGTAACAAGGAACAAATAGAAGCTCTTAAAAATCTATTTCTTCAGCTCCAAACTAAGAGCAACTCAGCCTTTAACCAATTCCTAATATGATTGGAGCATGTTCAACAAGATATGTGGATTATTACTTCTGGAGTCTCTAATCACATGATTAGGGAACATTCTCTCTTTAAAACCATTGGAAAATATAAAGAAGTCCTGCCTATGACTGACTGAAGAATCTATGACCAAAGTTCTAAGAATAGGAATTTCTTCAATCTCCAGCCTCTTAAAACTGCACTCAACCTTATTTCTCTTACCTAGATTGCCAATTTTTATCTATCAATGAACTTGTATATGATCATCATACATTGTTTAATTCTCACCTAACCTATATTTGTTTTAGGACTAGGATTTAGAGAAGAAGATTGACGATATTAAACTATGCTTGGGATTCTTCGTCCTCAAATTTAATACTCCCACATAGTTTCAATCTCTCAAGACCACATCCACCAATCTAAACTCTAGCAAGGATAGTGAGTTTCTGTTACATCATTATCATCTCAGTCAGTCAAATTTTGTGTTCTTTTAAAAAATCATTCCATTCTCTTGTCAAAAGTATCTTTAAAGATGTGTTGTATGAAGTTTTTCAATGTTCTAAATGTATTCAACAAGATCATCCTAATATATCCTATAAAAGTTCACATCCTTTTCACCCATTCACTCTGATATTTGGGGACTCATTGGAGTAAAAAATATAATTAGATCAATGTGGTTCATTTCCATTTTATGATTTTAACCAGTCATGATTAGTATATATGTTACTTATGTTTGTATTAGAGTTGTTTATTTTGTTGGGTCTTATAGTTTATCAGATTATTATGACTTTTTTTATAGAAAAGAAAAAAATAAGGTTAAGTCTGGGCAAGAATCTGGTTAAATATTATCATCATGTTAATGAGTAATTAATGTAACATATGGATAATATTAAGGTGTGTATTAAATGAATTTTAATATTTTGTTTGTGAATCTTGAAGTTTTTTTAGATTCTCTCTCTCTCTATATATATATATATATATATAAATGAAAGGTATGAATTGATTTTGCTTGCTTTCATTTATTTTGTTTTATTAGATTTTTTTAGATGATGGTAAGGTGTTATATGATATTTTTGGGTGATTAAGTTTATCACTCTCTCTATTTTGATTAGTTGGATATCAAAATTAATGTTGTGATAAATTCATTTAGTTAAATCATACCTACTGTTACATTTTGAGTCAGCTTTTAGGGAGTTGTCATAGGGCGTGACCGACATGGTGCTCTTATTCACAAGTTCAACATCAGAGACTATTGGTAGACTTATTTATCTCACTCACACTAGTCTTAATATTATTTTTTTGTAAGCTTGGTAAACCAATTCATAGATAATCCTATTGAAGAATGCATAAATGTTGTCATGCAAACCTTAGAATATCTAACAATAGCCTTGGGAAAGGACTAGTCTTCAAAAGAGCCATGCACATAATTTTAAGTGTTCATTAAAGCTAATTGAATTGAATTGATGATTGATTGTAGTTTTGCCTCTGGTTATTGTACTGTAGGGTAATTTTGACTTGAAGAACTAAAAGTAACCTATTGTTGCTAGGAGTATTGCTTAATCTTAATATAGTCATGGGCCATGGAATTAGGTAAGGAGTTTGGCTAAGACTAATCAATATGTTTTTATTTATTTATTTATTTTAGGTTAATAACTTATTAAATTATTTTGTGATAACCAAGCTTTTATTATTATTGTCAAGAATTCTGTTTATTTTGACAAAACTAAACACAAAGGTCTATTATGTCACGTCCAATTTTGATCTGCCTTTCTTAGTTAAGCATGGAAAATGATGGAGGCAGACATTCTAATAAAACATCTCTACCACTAGCACCCATCATGACTTAACCAATCAGGATCAAGTGGGTAGGAAATTAGTCTTCTTAGGTCAATCACAATGCAATTTCAACACTTTCATGATCATCTAAATAGATTCATTAGAGTTATTAATACATAAGCATACCTAATTTAAAATATTTAAAAGAATTTCATAGCTTTTAATAAATTTTATAGAAGTTATATATGATAGAATGCTAGAAGTATTCTTTAATTTGTATCACGAATATCTTTCTTTTTACTCATCTAAATTTAGAGTATAAGCAAAGTCAGATCACCTAACTAAGGGTGTGTTGGGGTTGCTTTGTGTTTCAGAAAGAAACTACAGTTGTGTTTAGCTTCCTAGCTTTTTTATAAAATTTTATTGTAAAAAGCTATTTTTGAGAACCAAAATTATTAAAGTGTGGTGGCTATCAAAAAGTTGCTATCTGACTTATTTAAATAAGACATCTGTGAGACCAACAAGAAATTTTAAAAAGTTATTTTCTCTACAACAGCTTTATAAACATCTTTACAAAACTTACAGCTGCCCAAACAGATCCTAAGGTTCAACATACTTTTTATCTTGATTGAAATAATAGTCAACATAATATTTGGTGAGAATGCTTAGTGAGATAAGCAATTCTAATACATGATTCAAAATATTAAAACAAAAAGTAATAACATGCATTGCTAGCCTTTTATACTAACATGAGTATTTTTAATCATAAACATAATTAACTTAATGCAAAAATCTAAAATTAAGAATAGTTTTTATAATTACACGAGTAAAGAGCGATCATAATCAAAGTTTAAATTGTGCAATCGGGTATTGAGTTGTTTTTCGTTTATGAGGCAATGTAAGCCACAAGGTGTTTTGAGGTGTAAGCCTCTGAATCAACAAATTGCATAAACAAAGTTGTACACTCATCAAAGTATAAAACAAAAAATAATATTTTAATACCCTAATCTTTTTACATATTTTAATTTGATACCTAAACATTCTAATGTAGCATGAAATAATAAATTGTGCATAGTATCAATTGACATATTAATATCTTGACATCAAATCATGATGTAAGAAGTATTATAAGAATATCAAAGTAAGAACTAATGACATAATAATTCAAAATAAAGTGAATATAATGAATTTTTCTCCCAATCCAATCATTGAATATCAAAGTAAAAACATTATAAGTAACAATATGGCAATGGTGGCTAGCGCTATGCATGAGTAGCAAAGAAAACTCCAGAGAGACAGTTTGGTAATGTTCATCCCATGTTTGGTTGCTTTGTGTTATTTGGATGATTAAAACTTATATTTTATTTTTTTAAACCTATATCTAAAGCTTATGCCTCACACAAGCATATATCAATATGAAAATAAAATGCATTTTTTAAATATAAAAATATTTAAGTTTTATTATTTATTTTACTCCTCATTTCCTTCTTTTTTATTTTCATAGTTCTATAAATATTATGTGATGTCTATATGTTTTGACACATTCATAATATTATGTCATGGTCATAATAACCATTGATAATGTTTGGTCATCCCAATATTTCACCTTGATAAAGGTTGGACCATCTCAACTTTGGTATCAAGAGCCGTAATCCATTTTGATTTATCTATTAAAGCTCATCTTGTTAGAACTTATGTCTTTACATGCACTAGTCATCATCACTTGTTGACCTAACTCACATGACTTGATGTTTTAGAAACTTTTTTTTAAAAATTTTGAATATCATTATTTAAGCTTTTTAAAATATCTTGCATGGCTATGCACATGTTAACAACCATCTTGCATTTATCTTAAAGAAATATGATATAATAAAGTCTATGTATGAGTATTTACAATGTAATTCTCATTTTTTAATAATATAAATATCCTAGAATTACTTACAACTAGTGATCTTATGAAAATATGATAAATTTTCTATTAGATGCTAATGATATGATTAATATAAAGAAAATTCTATAATCATTGTGCCTAAGAATTATTATCTTTTTTTATTAGAGTTTGCGTATCTCACCTCAATTATAAGATCTTTCTTAGGGTAAACTTCTGTATTTATATCTCCCCGATGATATGTTCCTTTGTAAACAATCCTAAAATAATAATGTTTTTAGTTTATTATTAATTTCTAAATTATAATTTGACATTAAATCAATTAACCATAAATAATATTTTTACTTAAGAAGAATTCTTTTTTATTCAAATCTTTGAAGCCTACCAATTTGAAATCAAATCGATTAAAGAAAAAAAAAATGAAAATTAGATTTTGCTTATGAAAATATACTCAATTTGTAAAGAACTCTCTTTATTACTTCTTCACCTTCCACCTCCTCTTTTTTTTTTCTTCTGTTTTTCTTTTCCCAGAGTGCTGGTAGCTCTCTGTTGCTTCCACAAAAGCGAAATATGGGTGATTACAAGCTAAGGATTATTTAGTCGATGCTACAGATTTTGCTTAACTAACGTGTTACAGTGATGCTGCTGCAATAATATGTTACAGTGGTGGTGCTACGGTAACCTTGCTATATTGCAATAATTTTGGGTGAATCGTAAATTCTATATAAAGTTTAGGAAAATTTTTTGTAAATGTTTACTGTTAAGCACATTTATGTTAAGCAGATTTATATATAGTCTTATATATCAAAATGATTGAAATGGAATGTGGAATTTTATAAAAATGTGTTTAATCTTTTAGGAATTTGCAAAAAGTGAAGTAGCTCACTTTTTGAAATTTTTGGTGCCACGGATCGTCACTTCATAGAAGAGAAAGTTGATAATGGGGTTATCTCTTTGGTGCGCTATAACTCATCTATGAGTTGTTGACATCCTTACTAAAGCTCTATTAAGAAGCAACTTTGACAAACTAATCAAGTTTGGAATGTTATACATTTACTATCCACCTTGAGGGTGAGTGTTTAAAATCAGACCATAAGCTGATTTGAAAACTGTCTCGTCTAATTTGGCTGCTATATTTATCAGCATAGGATTAGATGGGGGAACTTAAAGAACACTAATAAAAATATTTTTAAAAATAAGTTTCAAGAGCTTAAAATTTGAGATGTTCATAAGGAAGCTAATGTTATGTGGGAAAAAGTAGCAAGTGAAATTATGCAAGTTGCTAAAGATGTGCTTGGGGAATTAAAAGGAAAAGCTTCTTTTAATAAAAATAGTTAATGGTGAAATCAGAATGTGCAAGAGCAGATAAAAAAGAAGAAGTGTTGTTATAAAATTTGGTTTAAATATAAAAACTCAGAGAATTGAGAAAAATGTAAAGTGACATGTAGAGATTCTAAGAAAGTAACATATGATGCAAAAAATTTAGCTTTTAGCGATTTATGCAATAGATTAGATACCAAAGAAGGTGAAAGATGTATGTATAAGTTAGCTAACCAAAGAGATAGGAGAAGTAAATATCTAACTCAAGTGAGATGTTTTAAGGATGAAAATCATAAACTATTTTTCTTAGAAAAAGATATTGAAAATAGGTGGATGAGGTATTTTGATAAAATTTTTGATGAATGATTTGAAAATATGATTGATTTTAGCAACCTTAATACCCTAAATAAAAATAGAGAATTTTGTTTTATCATTATAGTAGTAAATCTAAAGTTAGAGAAACTTTAAAGAAAATGAAATGTGAAAAAACAGTGGGACCTGATGGTATTCAAATAGAAGTGCAGAAATGTTTAGGAGATCAAGGAATTTCTTGGCTTATAAATCTTTGTAATGTTATTTTAAAGACTAAAAAGATGTCAGATGAGTGGAGAAAGAGTTTGTTGGTTCCAATATTTAAGAATAAAGGTGATGCACAAGAGTGTGCAAATTATAGAGGAATTAAGTTAATGTGTCATACATTAAAATTATGGGAGAAAGTAATTCAACATAAGTTATGATGTGATACAAAAAATTTTCACAATTAGTTTGGTTTCATACCAGGTAGATCTACTATGGATGATATACATTTGTTAAGAGGTTTGATGGAGAAGTATAGAGAAAGCAAGGAGGATCTACATATGATATTTATTGATTTAGAGAAAGCTTATGATAAAGTTTCAAGAGATGTTCTTTGGAGAGTTCTAGAAAAAGAAGAAGTTAATATTGGTTATATTCAAGTCATTAAGGATATGTATGCTAGAGCCATTACTTGTGTCCAAACACAAGGAGGAATGACAAAATATTTTCCTATTTCAGTTGGATTACATCAAGGATCAGCTTTAAGCCCTTATCTTTTTGCTTTAGTTATGGATGTTCTTACTAGGTATTTATAGGAAGATGTACCTTGGTGTATGCTTTTTGCTGATGACATTCTTCTTGTTGATAAGACTAGAGAGGGAGTCCAAGAGAAACTTGAATTATGGCGGTCAACCTTAGAGTCTAAAGGTTTTCATTTTAGTAGATCTAAAATTAAATATGTGGAATGTAATTTTAGTTGTAGAAGTTATAGTGGTAGTGTTGTGACATTAGGTGAACAAGTCATTAAAACGAGTGAGCGATTCAGATATTTAGGCTCTATTGTTCAAAATGATGGTGAAATATATAGAGATGTTATTAGTAAAATTCAAGTTGGATGGTTGAAGTGGAGGAATGCATCTGACCTGTTGTGTGATAGAAAAGTACCATTTAAACTTAAGGGAAAATTTTATAAGATGGTGGTAAGACCTGCAATAATTTATGGTGCAAAATGTTGGCCAATAAAAGAGAAGCATAAGACCAAGTTAAGTGTTGCAGAGATGAGGATGCTCAGGTGGATGAGTGGCTTTACTCTTAGAGATAAAATGCGAAATGAGTGTGTTTGGGAAAAAGTTGGAGTAGCTCCAATGGCAGATAAGATTAGAGTCGCCTTAGATGGTTTGGCCACATAAAGCGTCGGCCGTCCAATGACCCGGTTAGGAGATTAGATGCATTAGATTTGCCTTATGTTAAGAAAGGTAGAGGTAGACCTAAAAAGACATGGTTAAGATGTATAAAAAATGATCTTAGTATACTTGAATTAAATGATAATTTGACACATAATAGGTCACAATGGAGACGAAGGATTCATGTAGCTGGCCCCACTTAGTGGGATAAAGGCATGTTGTTGTTGTATTTATCAGCATAGGACTTAATCATCATTGACCAGCAGATCTCTGTACTTGCTTTTGGCAGGTTGTTATAACAGGTCCATAATAGATGACAGGATTTTATTCATTTTATATGATCTGCTGCAGTATTTTATTTCCTGGTTTGTAATGCATAATTGGATCTGATGTCCATAACCTGGATGCTGCTTTTGTTATTGTCATAAATTGATTCTCTCTTTTACCTTATTTCCATTCAGTTTATTCCATAAACTACTTCACATTTTTTTACCAAAAATATACTCATGTTTTTTTTTGGAATTTTTCTTAGTGAATTTCCTGTTTAGTGTCTTTGATTGTTTCCTTTCTTATTATTTTTATCCAACACTGTACATATGCGTATACTGGTCTCTTGATTATCATGCCATACAGACTTACTTTCTTCCGTGTCTTTATATCATCGACTAGGGTTTTTCATATCTGCAATTTTATTCTTTTGACATAGGAATTTTAGGGTTAGTAGGTATCAGAACTATCATTCTCATATTAATTTTGTGCATATAAGTATCCAACTTCCTAAAGTGAATCACAGCTAAATCATATAACCATACCTACCCAAAATTACCTGTGCAATATCCATAGATAAAATATCACACTAGATTTATCACTATATATATATATATATAGCGTGTTGAATGGGTACTAAACATATTTGATTTAGCATTATCATCCTATCCAAGCAATCTTATATGGTTGTTTATGTAACTCTCACTATCAATAATAAGCTCATAAAATTTTCTCATCTTGCTTAAAGTATTTTTGAAAAATAGAAACCTTTTATCAATTAGGTTCAACTTTATGTGTGACAATGAGCATCACATATCATTCAATGTCTTTTCAATCATTGTATTTTTTAAATTACACTAATTTCATTGAATTTATGGACATGTTCTCTCTAATATCTTCATCTTCAACATGAATATGTAAATTTCTACTAGGATATTCACTCTTAAAGTGATATGTTTGATGACATTTAAATGAAGCTTTAACAAAAATTTTAGAACCAGATATAATTGCAACATATTTCTTTTTGTATCATTAATAACAATAATGTTACTATTATTAGATGCAACTGATGTGTTGGTTTGAGTTTAATATTGTTAATAATACAGTTGCACCTAAGCTCTCTAATTGGATGGTTTATTACAAAGTGGTGCCATTAAACTATAGTCATGGTCGAAGCATATAAATTTCCCAATGTCTCAAATCTCTCATGAGTGGTGAATCATAGAGTAAACTCAATCAAGCACAAAGTCTTCTATTAGTTAATATTATCTTAATTGTCTTGTTAGATAAACATTCATCTCAAATTTTTTATATTTTCTTGAACAACACAACTTATGATTGCTAACAATGATCCTTAGGTTAAATTAACTCGACTAACTCCTCTAACTAAGTAGACAATGGTCTGTGATAACTCGAGATGATAAAATCATATGATTTTAATTAGGTGTATCATCATTCTCCCAATCATTTGCTCTAAGTTGACAACATTACCATTCTTCTATTCCAAAAGTAAATTATTGCTACAATAAGCTATACATTCAGTGTCTATCAACTAGATTTAATTGAAAGCATGGTTTTAAAATTGGATAGGATCAATTCTAGCTGATTCAACTATGACTCGGTCCTTAGTCGATTTTGTCTAGTTTCAAAATTGCTTTTGCCTAAAACTTTTCAAATCAATCAAACTAACAGTTGAACTCGAGAACTTGTTAACTAGTTTAATTTTTTATGAGCCATTTAGTTTTAATATTGATCAATTTTTAGATTTTTGATTTTGATTGAAATGACTAGAAATAAAAAATTTTATTAAAAAATAAAATATATAATATCTTGTCCCAAATTTTGATTTAGAGTTATATTTAAAATATTCAAGATTGAAGTGCTTGATTTAGAATACATCATTGTTATGTCATAAATCATATTAAAAATAATTTTAACATTTTTTACATCATCTGATTCAACTTTTGATTCAACCTCAATTAAACCTTTGAACATCACTAGAAGGGTTTATTAACTTTAGGGGCTTGTGCCTATGAGAAACTTAGAATAATGCTATAATGTCTTCTTAAAATGAGGGTGAAATTGTTGGGCAATGTCCTTCCAAAATTTTGACCCGAAACTGGGCCCACATTATTATGCTAATATAATGCTTCATCTTATGTCAGATTTTCATTAGAGTTTTCATAAACTTGGCATGGAATAATCTACTTTTATTTCTGAACTTGCTTATTAAGATCTGGTCCTAGCATTTTTGCACAAAGAAAGGCTAGTTATGAAGCATATCATTTCATTTGGATTCAGGATCAATGCTGATGAAAGGTTTTTTTGTCTCATCAATACTGCTTATATAGATGCATTAACATTTCTTGTTTTTGAAAGAAACAAAATCATCTTAATCACTCGAGATTATGATTAGATTATTTGGTTGTTAACTTATACTTTTGTTTTGTTTTTTTCTTGTTTCTTTGGTTTAGGTGGAAATTAAAAGAGATGAGCACCAGAAAGAAGTCCGTATATTTTCTGATGCTGGGAGAATTCTAAGACCTCTTGTTATTGTTGAGAATCTGAAGAACGTGAACAAATTTAAAGGAGGATTTACATCTTTCCAAGTCTCTTATGGATGCAAAGATTATTGAATTCATAGGTGTGGAAGAGGAAGAGGACTGTCGAACTGCGTGGGGAATAAAATATCTTTATAAGAAGGATGAAATGCAGCCTGTTGTTAAGTATACCCATTGTGAATTGGATCTTTCATTCCTGCTTGCTCTGAGCTGTGGGATCATTCCATTTGCAAACCATAATTTTGCAAGAAGGGTCCTTTACCAGGCAGAAAAACATTCCCAGCAAGCAATTGGCTTCTCAACCACAAATCCTGATATCAGAGTGGACACTCTCACTCACCAAATGTACTACCCGCAGAAGCCGCTTTTCAGAACTATGACTGCTGAGTGTCTGGGTAGGTCTGATTACTCCTTGGGAAAGGGCCCTGTTGTAAGACCTGAACTTTTCAATGGTCAAAATGCTATTGTTGCAGTAAATGTTCACCTGGGATATAACCAGGAAGATTCATTGGTTATGAACGAAGCTTCAGTGCAAAGAGGGATTATTCCGTACTGAACATTTTAGGAGCTACAAAGCTGATGTTGACAATAAAGAAAATTCCGTGCGTCTTAAAGCAAAGGACAAGGTGAACTTTGGTAAAATGCAAAGCAAAAAGGGTCGTGTAGACAGTCTTGAAGATGATGGGCTGCCATATGTTGGTGCAAGCCTAAATTGTGGAGATATTGTTATAGGGAAGGTTGCTGAGTCTGGTGAAGATCATGGTGTAAAACTGAAGCACACGGAGAAGGGTATGGTACAAAAGGTGTTGCTCTCTTCAAATGATGAAGGGAAGAACTTTGCAGTTGTTACGTTAAGGCAGGTATGTTTTCTTTTGGCATCTCTTAATACTACCTTTTGCTGGGAATGTATTTAATTTTTCTATTTGTGCATAGATATGAGCGACCAGGGACCCTAAAGGGCTTCATAATTTCTGGAAAATTCTTCCTCATCTTTGGAATGAGTTTGTTTTAGCAGTTGTCATAAACAGACGACCTCTTTAGCAGTGTGTGATACCCGCCTTTATAGTCACCTAACATTGAAAAATATTGACGTTTTCTTATAAATATGATGTTTCTTTTATTATGCTGACTTTATATACGTGATCAATGTTTTGATATGACTACCCCTCATGCGAACAACCGTGTTACTCTTAAGGACTTCTCTCTTTGGGCAATTTTCCATGATTGTATGGGCAATCAACATATGTAGAGACCAGTATGATCATCACTTGAATTATGATACAATATGATTAAGATCATCATGTATGATTGCCCTTTCTAAAATTGTTGATGTTCTGTTTTATGACATGCTTTTGTCATATTTTTGTACACTTTATGAATTAGTTTTTACATTTTTTTTTCAAAATTTTCTATGAATTGAAGCTTTATGCCTTTGTACTCGTTATATTGTTGGCTTTAAACTTTTCCATGGGAGGGAGAGAAAGCTAGAGAGAGTAAGAGCTAAGAGGCCATAGAGGTTGATTTGGAGCCAAGTTTATTGGGGTCTATCATCATCTTGAGGTGTAGTACATTGATTCTCTACCGTAGAAGTCAGTTTTTTTTCCTCATATTTGTCATGAATTTATTTGTTAAATTCAAATATTTTGACTTGATTTCATGGAAGAAGTTTTGATATTTCATATGTTTTGCATTCCCATGATTTTCATCTTGATTTGAGAGAGATTAATGT
Organism: Cymbidium sinense; assembly: GCA_021442155.1. Taxonomy (NCBI): domain Eukaryota; kingdom Viridiplantae; phylum Streptophyta; class Magnoliopsida; order Asparagales; family Orchidaceae; genus Cymbidium; species Cymbidium sinense. The sequence continues at coordinate 104,783,319 of CM038229.1, forward strand.
GACTGATATGCTTCACTGATGTTTAAAGAAATAAATCTAAACATAGTCCTCTGATTATTTGTATATTACCAATTTAGCCTCGAAGCATAACATTTCTCCAATTTAGTCATTTGACTATAACATAGTGATACAAAAATTGATCCTAATTTAATCCCTCAACTATAAAAAATTGATCCCAATTTAGTCCTTGAAGGATTATGTTGGATCAGTTTATATAGTCAAGGATTGAATTGGAGAAATGTGATACTTTGGGTCCAAATTAGCCGCATGCAAAATATCAAGGGATCATTTTGGGATTTAGCATGGTGCTTAAATAAGGTGTTTGCTCTCTTTCTCATGTATAATGATGTGTATGGTGATGATATGAGTAGTTATTAATTATGTTATATGTTCCATATATGATGTTTATGATGCCCAGCATGTATAACATGCATCATACTTGATTCATTGGGCTAAGGATTTACATCTATATTCTTACATGATTTTGCTAAGCCTATAGTGATGTATATCTTACAATTTTATTTGATGATAAGAAATCTAATGTGGTATATCCTTATAGTTTGCTTAGTGTATTTATAGATAAATCAATTCTTAGCAATCTTTCAGATATTCATTAAGCATATTTGGATCAATTACCACTTGGAGGATGAATATAAAGATGTATGTAGACTCAAGTAGATACACCATCAAATTCAAGCAGAAAGGTTATATCATAGCATGTTTAAGGTGCTCACACTTCTCTATCCATTTGATTGTGTAGATACTTACCAAAGTCTTAAATAATGAACAAAATCATAAAAATAATTAAGTATTCTTAAAGTATATATTTGGAATAGTAGACATTGTAGGATATTTATTATACAATTATTATACAATTCAAGCAAGTGGTGGATCTGATTTGATTGAATCAAAGTTGTATGGTATTTTCCTTGTGCTGAGAAGTATTTTCAGGTGATTTCCTTTAGCCCCCACTATGCTTGTTTGCTGTTTTTGTACCATGTTTACATTATACCATGGTGACCAATTAGATAAAGGACAAGTAGAGAAACCCTTCCATTAGTTTAACTCCAGTGACAAGGAACCCATGCCTCATTGATTTGGTATTGACTATAGAAGAAGGGAGCGCCTAAGGGAAGATAACCCCGAGGTGAAGGTTGACATATCATATTTTATGGGGCATATGGATTTGGATGCCTTCATCGAGTGGATACAAACTGGGGAGTGAATCTTTGAATACAAAAATGTTTCGGATGATAGGAAGATCAAATTAGTTATTATCAAGTTCAAGAAGAGCGCTTCATTATGGTGGGGGAACTTGAAGCGCATAGACATCGTGAAGGTAGAAATAAGATCATTACATCGTCTACAAAGGAGTTGTAACACAAGTATCTACCTGCACACTACGGGCAGACTGTTTTCTTGAGACTCCGTAATCTGCAATAAGGATAATTGATTGTTGAGGAGTATAGCGAGTTTGAACAGGTCATGTTGAAATGTAACTTAATAGAGATAGAGGAGAACACAATTGTCAGATACTTGAGGGGATTGAAGTCTATTGTTAGTAACATGGTGTAGTTATAATCATATTGGACTTTGATTGATGTGCATATATTAGCTTTGAAAGTGGAAACACAACACAAAAGCATCAGGTGCACTCCACTTTTTAGACAGATGGAGGTGTCAAACTTACTCCATATGAGGATAAGTTAGCTTAGGACATGAAGAAGCTTGAGAAGTCTAGTACATCTAAAATCTTTCTGGTTTGAAGTGCTTCAATTGTCATGTCTATGACACATTGCATATAACTACCCAAACAGAAAGGTTATCTCCTTTACGGAATAGAGAGTAGTTGAGGTGGATGAAGAGGAGTCAGTTGAGGATGTACCTAATGATGAGTATCAGCTTATTGTTGATGATGGGGGGATATTTCTGGTTAGAATGGTGCTCCAATCTGAACCCAAGAGGGAACGACAATGAGTCGGACTGGAATGACAACGCATGTCCAGTTCAATCCCGGATCTCAACATATCCCTCTTTTGTGTTGTGCAAGCACTATGGTGGTTGAGGCATGACATCTTTCATCGATGCACTGTGAAGGGGAAGGTGTGTAACCTTACCATGATGGAGGCAATTGTGAAAATGTGATGTCTACACAAATGGTGGACAAGTTGAGTCTCTCTACTTAGTAACACTCCTATATTCTCTTGGCTAAATAAAGGGAATGAGATTTGTGTTGACAAGAGATGCTTGGTGGAATTTTCTATTGGGTACAATATCTAGGAGCAAGTTTGGTGTGATGTGTGCCTATGGATGTTTGCCATATTCTCCTGAGTAGGTCGTGGCAGTATGATAGGAGGACTATTCATGATGGCTACAAGAACATGCATTCATTCACTAAGGATGAAAAGTGCATTATACTCTAAGTAGTCAGAGGTGATAGATGCACAGATGGAGAAGAAAGCCATAGTTCTTTGTGCTATCTTTATGTAACCCATGAGAAAAATATTGTTAGGGCTAACTTTAGTAGTACTTGAAGGTGAAGAGATTAAGATACCAAGACCTAATGGGGTGTAACCTCTATTATCGAAGTTTCAAGATGTTCTGACAGATAATTTACCAATCGGATTATCACCATTGTGGGGCATTTAACATACTATAGATCTTATTTTAGGTTTTGTGCTCCTCAACCAACTTGCTTACCATATGAGATCAGTGAGTAAGGGAGTTTTAGAGATAGGTGGAGGATTTGATTTCCAGAGGATTAGTGCGTGAGAGTATCAGTACTTGTGTTGTTCTGACTCTTATTGTACCCAAGGATGGTTCTTGCTTACCGTAGATTAGCTGTATGGTGTGACTACTTTCTCCAAGATTTATTTGCGCAATAACTATCATTAGATCAGGATGAGGCTCAAAGAAGAATGGAAGATAGCTTTTTAGATATTAGATGAACTATTTGAGTTGACAGTCATGCCTATTGGCCTGTTTAATGTTCCGAGCACTTTCGTGCGACTGATGAACTAGGTTTTCATTGGAAAATTTGTAGTTGTTTATATTGATGATAGACTAGTGTATTTTCTTCCATTAATGATCAACTGCAGCATTTACATCAGGTCTTTGAAGTTCTAATGGCAAAGAAACTATATTCCCACTTAAAGAAGTGCCACTTTTTAACCTCACACGCATGCTTTCTGAGGTACATAGTTTTAGTTGTGGTATTAAGAGGATCCCTCAAAAGTGGAGGCCATGGTGAGCTAGCCTAGGCCACATTTATTCACTCAAGTATGTCAGTTTCTTGGGTTTGCCTCTTTTTGCAAAAAAAATCATCAGAAACTTTAGTTATATAGCAGTATTCTTGATAGAGCTATTGAAGGAGGAAAAGTTTTGATGGTTTGAGGAAGTACAAGTCAACTTTGTGACGTTGAAACAACAAGTCACTCGGGTCTGTTCTAGCTCTACCTGATTTCAACTAGGTGTTTGAAGTGGAGTGACACCTCCACCGTTGAGATTAAGGTTGTACTGAGTTTTTGGGTGGGCATCTCATTACTAGTGAAAAGCTGAATGTTTCTAGTGAAAGTACTCAACATATGACAGAGTTTATGCTATAATGAGAACTCTCTGCCATTGGAGCCATTATCTGTTAGCTAGTGAGTTCATTCTTTACACAAATCATGAGACTTTGAGATTCTTGAATGGTTAGAACAAATTAAGGGGTAGACATGCATTTTGGGTGGAGTTTATATACTCTTTTCATTTTGTGCTTATGCATGAGCCAGGAATTCAAAATAAGGTAGCATATAGTTGCATCGGTGAGTATCTAAGGTTGTGGGTTTTGAAATAGTAATGGATACATATGCTGATGATGAGGATTTTCAGGAGATTTGGGATTGTTGCTAGGATAGACCGTATGAGTAGTTCCACAAATGAGATGGTTATCTACTCTTCCAGCATAGATTGTGCATTCCTAGGTGCTCACTCAAAGAGATCATTCTATAGGTATGTCATATGGTGGAATTACAGAGCATTTTGGCAGAGATGAAACTCTTTCTTTAGTGAAGAGGAGTTTTGTTGGCCTAGGATGGTTCGAGATGTGGAGAGACATGTTCGTTAATGCAGGGCATGACACTTAGCTAAGACTCGAAGTCAGAATATGAGTCTCTACTCTCTGCTTTCTATTCTTGAGTCACCTTTGGTGGATGTGAGTGAACTTCGTGGTTGGTCTTCCCTGGACCCAATGGGGCAAGGATTTTGTTGTTATTTGGTGTTAGTAGATCATTTCTCTAAGATGTCACATTTTGTATCGTGCCATATGATGATGGATGCATGACATGTGGCTGATTTGTATTTCATAGAGATACTCCATCTTATGGTGTCCAGGAACATCACTTTAGACAGGGATGTGAATTTTTTTAGTCATTTTTGGAGATCTTTATAAGGCAACCTAGGTATAAAGCTCTAGTTCATTCCACAATGCACCCTCAGAATGATGGATAGATAGAAGTGGTGAATCGCAGTTTGGGGAATCTCCTTAGGTGTTTTATAGGAAAAAATATAAGGCAATGAGATTTAATTCATCCCCAAGTAGTTTGTTTCCAGTAAGCCCACCAGCTAATCGATATACCGCAATTCTTTTGAGATAGTTTATAGGAGGAATCTCCGCACTCCATTGGAGTTGGTTCCTATACTTCTAATCATTTAACCTAGTGTCGATGTTGAGGTCAAAGTGAAGGAAATTCAATCTTTGCACAAACAGGTAAGAGGGGAAATTGCTAAACAAAAATGCTAAATACTAGAATCAAGCAAACAAGGCTCGGAGAGCTCAGGTCTTTAAAGAATGTGATTTATTATGGATTAGATTGAAGAATGAGAGGTTCTCCTCAAGATTGTTTGGAAGCTCAAGCCTAGACCAGATGGTCTATTTAGAGTCATCAAGAAAATTAATAATAATACTTACAAAATTGATCTACTTGGTGATTACAACATCTCGGTCACCTTCAATGTAGTAGACTTATCATCTTGTTATGAGGATGTGGAGATCCCAATTGACCAAGGTGGTCCCCCTAACCCGGGGAGAATGTTGTGGGAGCAGAAGGTTGGCACTCAGGATACCACGAGGGGTCCACCTTTCGCAAACCCCTCCATCTAGAACTAGTTCTTTTGAATCTGTTTAGGGCCCTGTTCAAAGCTCTCTGGTTTATTTATCTATTAGTTAGGGTTTGCTTTTGTTTACTATAAATAAAATTTTATGTGTTTAGGTTCTGTTTTTTTGAATGTTTTGAGAGAGGACTGCTCCTGCTGTTATTCCTTGTATTTGGGATAATTTTTTTGGATTTGAGCAAGTGGTGGATCTGTATGTTGGTTGAATCGAAATTGTATGGTACTTCTCCTTGTGTTGAGAAGTATTTACGGGTGATTTCCTTCAGCCTCCACTATACCTGTTTGCTTTTTCTGTACCAGAGATGATGCCGGCAGCTTTGTCCCATCCAAATAGCACCAACACCCTGTTCGATCAGACCAACCACCGCTCCAGCACGTGATTTCAGCCACATCCAGTCCCGTTTTTCCCTTCACCAAAGCCAATCAGCCCCTCACACTATCTCTTGAATTTCAATTGTTCTTTACACCTTCGTGACTCCCCAAGAATGGTGTCACTTGACCTTAGGTTTTATGAACTATACATCAAAGCATGCGCCTTCATTGCAAATGAAGCAAGATCCCATTCATGAGCCTTCACAATGGCAAGGCATTAGTTCATCTGAGTCAGTCCAAGAATAGGATTTACGTTTTACCGTATGACTCGAGACCACTAAACCTATTCACCACCACTCTTGGAAAGGGATTTACCTTTGCAGTAAGACCAATATATGTAGAGAAATGCTTAGAAATTATTTCTGAAAAAAGTAGAGCGGTTAGGAAAGTAGAAAAACAAAATCCCACTTTTGGAAGCCTCTTAACAGCTTGATAAATAGTTGTTGAAGATTGATTCACTTAATGGTTTTGCCTGCTAAATTAAGAGGATCCTTTACTATTAGCAACTGTTCAAACAATATGTGAAATGAATAGTGTTGGCAAGTAGACTAACAAGCGAAATGGATGTGTTGTTGGCAAATAGTGAGTGAAATGAATAGTGCTAGAGGTGTGCAGTTCCAATTGCCAGCAAGTAGAGGCAAAATGACTAGTTTCAAAGGTGTGCAGTTGCATTATTAGTATGCATAAATAATGATGGGAAAAGATGCACGCACATTGCTTATCCCTTTTATTGGGCATCTAGAATGAATAATAATTTCTATTGAGATGGATGGTAAAAGTTTGTAAATTTGATTTTGAGTTCCAGAAACTTTTACCCAAAGTTGGCTTTTCGAAATAATCATGATTTTGATGACTGAATGCTTTTTTATGTATGTAGTCAATGTTTTGGATAACACTGTAGTTGTTGAGTCCCAAGTTTCGGATGAGAAAAGTGGAGGATTGTGTTAGGTAGTCAACAACCAGCGTGAAATTTGTCGAAAATCATGACATAAATCCCATAATGCATTGTATCAATGATATGGCATTCCCTGGAAGTGACACGATGTATGGCTTAAATACAATGAAAAGTGTATAAGAGTTGTTTGCATCGACACCTGCGTGTAGTGTTAAATAAGTAATGGTTCTCACATTATAAACGGATGTGGGCTAAACTAGTACATGATTCTAAAATTAGGATAAAACTTGAAGTATAGGTACTCTTACAGGTAAATTAATGGAATTAATAGATATTATGATTCATAAGAAGATAAATATCTTATGTATTCTAGAAATTAATTAGGTTAGGGAGAAGGCGAAGGAGATTGATAGTTTATATTTTAAACTTTGGTATCCAGGTAAGAGTCATAAAAATAGTGTAAGTGTGATTATAGATAAAAATTTGAAGGATATAAAATTTAATAGAATTGGAGATAGAATTATTGTTTTAAAGATTGTTTTTGATGTTAAGAGTATTAATGTTATAAGTGTTTATGTCTCTTAGATATGCTTAGATGTATGTTTAAAAAAATTTGAAATGATTTAGAAGGATTAATACAAATGATACTACCTATTGAAGAAAGTATTTATTGGAGGCGATTTAAATGAATGTGTTGGTAGAGTAGTAGAAAATTTTAAAAGCATTCATAGTAGCTATGGGTTTGGAGTGACTAGTGAAGAAGGTAGGACCATATTGAATTTGTTTAGCTTATGATTTAGTAATTGATAATGTTTTATTTAAGAAAATAGATTAGTATATTATCGCTTATAAGAAAGGATTTAGTAAAACGCAGATTGATTATTTTTGGATAAGAAAAATAGATCATTTAGATTGTAAAAATTGTTAGGTCATTCCAGGTGAAAGTTTAAGTACCCAAATCGATTATTGGTTTTAAATTTTTAGATGATGAGTTGGAAAATGAAAAATAAATTGAAACTTTAGCGTGGGATTAGATGGGAGCATTTAAAAAATTTTAATAAAAATATTTTTAAGAGTAAGTTACAAGATCTTAGAATTTAGAATGTTCATGAGAAAGCTAATGTTATGTGGCAAAAGATAGCAAGTGAGATTAAGTTGCAAAAAATGTGCTTGGAGAATCGGAAAAAAAAAACTCTTATTAATAAAAACATTTGGTGGAGTCCGAATGTGCAATAAATGATCAAAAATAAAGTATTATAAAAGTTGATTAGATATAAAAGCTTAAAGAATTAGAAAAGATATAGAGTGGTTCATAGAATTCTAAGAAAGAATATGTGATGAAAGAATTCAGCTTTGAGTGATTTATAATAAATTGGATATTAAAAGGGGCAAAAGATGTATATATAAATTAGCCAAGTAAAAGGATAGAAATAAAGATTTTGTTCAAGTGAAGTGCCTTAAGGATGAAAATCAAAAGTTTTTTTTTTTTTTTTGAAAGAGGATATTCAACATAGGTGGATGAGATATTTTGATAAACTTTCCAATGAAGGTTGTGAGAATACAATTGATTTTAGTGATCTTAGTACCCTAAATGAAAATATATTTTTTTATTTTTTTCATCGTATCTGTAAAATTGAAGTTGAAGAGGTTTTAATGAATATGAAGTGTGGAAAAGAAGTAAGATCTAATGATATTCTAATAAGTGTGGAAATGCTTAGGAGATCAAGGAATTTCATGATTTACTTGTCTTTTTAATATTATTTTAAAACTAAGAAGATGTTAGATTAGTGGAAAAAGAATTTATTGGTTCTTATTTTTAAAATAAAGGTGATGCACAAGAGTGTGCAAGTTATTGAAGAATTAAGTTGATGTGTCATGTATTAAAATTATGGGGAGATTAGTTGAGTATATGTCATGATACGATACAAAAATTTCTCAAAATCAGTTTGCTTTCATGTCGAGTAAGACTTATGTTGGTGCTATACATTTGTTGAGAGGTTCAATGGAGAAGTATAGAGAGCTTAAGGTGGATCTACATATGACATTTATTGATTTAGAGAAAGCATATGATAAAGTTCAATGAGAAGTGCTTTGGAGAGTTCTAGAAATAAAATGAGTTAATACTGCTTATATTCAGGTTGTTAAGGATATGTATTGTGAGTTGTTACTTATGTTCAAACACAAAGAGGGTTGATAAAGTATTTTCTTATTTTAGTTGGATTATATTAAGGATTAGCTTTCATTCCATTTTTGCATTAGTTATGGATGTTCTTACTGGACATTTACAGGAGGATGTACCTAGGTGTATGCTTTTTGTTGATGATATTCTTTTTATTGATAAGACCAAAGAGGGAGTTCAAAAGAAACTTGATTTATGGAGGTCAACCTTAGAGTCTAAAGGATTTTGTTTGAATAGATCTAAAATTGAAGAAGATCTAATGATGGGGTTATGACAATGAGTGATAAGTCATTAATAAGAGTGAACATTTTAGATATCTCAAGTCTATTGTTCAAAGTGATGGTGAAATAGATGGGGATGTTATTAGTAGAATTCAAGTTGAGTGGTTGAAGTGGAGGAATACACCTAGCCTGTTGTGTGATAGAAAATTACTGCTTAGACTTAAGGGAAAGTTTTATAAGATAGTGGTGAGACCTACAATGCTCTATAGCTCAAAATGTTGGCCAATAAAAGAGAAACATAAATTTAAGTGTTGCAGAGATAATGATTCTTAGGTGGATGAGTGGCTTTACCCTTAAAGGCAAAATGCAAAATGCAAAATGCTTATATATGTGAAAGGTTGGAGTTGCTTCAGTGGCAGATAAGATTAGAGAGTATCGCCTTAGATGGTTTGGTCACTTAGGAGAGCAAATGTTTTAGATTCGACCTATGCTTTGAAAGATAAAGGTAGACTTAAAAAGATTTTATTAGAAAGTATAAAAAATGACTTTATTTTATTAGAATTAAGTGAGAATTTGATACTTAATAGGGCATAATGAAGAAGGATTCATGTTTCCTACCCCACAGTGGGATAAAAGCTTGTTGTTGTTGTTGTTGTTGTCGTTAATGTTTTGGTCATACTCGTGAGTTTTTTAAGATGTGAAAATAAAATATTAATATTTATTATTTTTTAAAAAATATCTTTAAGTATAAATTAGCATATACATATGATCTTATTCTTGATGAAACTAAGTTTTAATTTTCTCATTAAGCATGTAAGCAAATATTAAATATATTTTAGATTTGAAAAAAAATATTTTTGAGGAATTTTAGTGCTTTTAAAATTATTTTTATTTTATTTTATGAGCTAGTTAATAGTTCAAAGTGCATGAGTTGCACAATTGTTTGGTTAAATCTTTAAATTGGCTCATATGAATTTATATCTCATGTATATGCCTTATTGTTAAAGTATTAAGCATTTTCTTATTACTTAAGATTTTGGATAAGTGCCATTGCCTCAGCCATAATATTGATATTGGAGTAGGTCACAGGTTCTAATCTCCATGATTACATGTCTGGGGAGGGGATTGTTGATTATGTACCCTGACTTGAGTAGGTTGGCCTAGTGGGATCTTGCAACACATGATTGGTAGAATTAATGAGCTTGAGTCACAATTATACAACTAAATTATCTCCATGAATGCCATGCATGAATAAGCTTACTTTCGATGGAGAAGTCCAAGATTTGGCCTTTCCAATCACCATAAGGTTTTAGGATAAGTGGTAACATGTTTGTCCTAAAATAATGATTTTGGTTTATATATGTGTGTGCATCTATCAAGAGAGAGAGAGAGAGAGAGAGAGAGAGCATCTACATGGTTGTTGTAAATTATTATAGATGTAAATATGCATAGCAAATCATTGGACAAGGCCACATAAGAGTGAGATATATTTAGATGTATTGTTTTATATTAATTATTGTATGATTATATTTATTTAGCTTAATTTATATCTTAACAATATTATTTATTAGAATAATAAGCTATTCATGTTTAATTATCTCTTTGCTTTAAATTATCTCTTCCACTTCTCTGTGAATGCAATGGATGATGGTCTAAGGAATGATTGTGGTTGATTTAAGGTATAATAATATAATTACTTATATATAGTAACTATAATACTTAAGCTTATCCCATCTTATTCCCTTATTCCCTTATTCCCATAACCTTTTGGCAAAGCAAATGGGTGATTGGAAGCTAGCGGAAGAAGGATGGAGATATAAGAAGAGCTAGGATTGTAAGGTAAAATTTTTATTTTTCATAATTACATTAACAAATTGGCTTTAATTTGAGGTTGATATGATTTTAATCTCATATGAGGAGAGGTTATTTTGAGATAAAAATTAATTTTGCCAATATATTTGACTAATTGTTATTTTTAATTTGAGTTTGAGCTATAAGCTATAGGAAAATTTTGAACTGGGGAATCTATATTTCATAGATTACTTACAAAAGCTTGAAGTTTTATAATAATCAGTGTCAATATATTTGACTAATTGTTAATCATTAGTTTGGTAAGATATTCAGTTTCTAATTCTTGATTAAATTTACTTTGGTCTTTTATCTATGAACTATATTTATTTGTAAAATAATATATTATAAAGTCTTCATATTACAAAGTGCATGTTTATACCTTTTCATTCATGATTAGATGATCACACATAATTTTTAAATTATAAAATGCACTTATTTAAACTTTTAAGAGTGCACTAACATTTTATTAAGATGTGCATTTTAAAAGTTGGACATTTGTCACTTATGGTTTGCATATATCAGCATATTATTGATCAACATGCTTATTCTAAATATTATAGGTAATTAATGGTTCTATGATAAAAATGTGATGAGATTATGAAAGTTTAAATTATTTGAAATAGGTTGGGGGTGATATATTTATGATGACCTGTACAAATGAGGCAACAAAGTTTCTAAGGCAAGCATTGATGGTAGAAAAAATCTTGACCTAGTGATATTAATTCAAGAGGTAGTTCAATAACAATATTATCGGGTTACACTTAAACTCCATTTAACTTCATGGTATTGCTTTTGGGCCATGTGATATGTTGTGTGGGCTAATACAATAATCCACTATCTTATGATGACCACTTAGATATTCATATGTGATATATTTTAAGATTGAGATTATTTTTTTGTTAGAAAATAAATAATATAAGCAAATAAATGTTATTTTATGATTAGTTTATCATGTTTCCACCTATACACTTGACTATCATAATGTACTTGAGACATTTCTTTTTTAGCAATGTTACCTCATTTTTTATTAAAATGTAATTATGCATGCAATTTCTTTTTATAATAATTATATGCAATATGTTATATTAGTACATAATCATAATTTTAATTCTTCTGTTCTTAATTCTTTGAATTATATATCAGGGTTATTTATCTTGTTGAGCTTTATAGCTCATTAGAAATTATTCTTAATGTTCTTTTAGGTAGAAAGAAGGACAAGGTTAAAGCCTGAGTGGGGATCATATTTTGAATTGATTATTCTATGTTTTGGTGTAATATATGAAGGATGCTAAGGCAATGTATTTGATGAAAGTTTGATGTTAGATTTATAAATGTTTATGTTTATTAGTTGCTCTATAAATAAATGGGAAAATTTTGGAATGCTTCCGCTCAATGGACTTGTTTTTTCTTATTGGATCTTAGTGAGTTAGAAATTATATGGTAAAATATATTTAAATTGTTTAGGAGATTGAATTTATCTCTTCATTTGTGCAGTGTTTCAAAATAGGTGTGGTGATGGGTTCAATCAATTAAGTCATACCTATTTCTATCACATATTATGCTCACTTGGGACAGCATCTCAGGGTGCTTGATAGGAAGTGATGCCAAAGTAGTTGACTTATGAGGATTAGATACAGAAGCTTGATTGGAGTTAGTGTGATTGAAAAAAAGAGATTAAATGTGATATGATAATGGTAATTGATAATAATTATGATTCTAATTGTAAAAAGATCAAATCTTTTGTTTAACCTATCATACTATTGTACTACCAGTAGCACCAACAACTATGGTACCCACTACTAATACAAATGCCAATGCTACTGTGGAGATAGATAAGTATTTGAGGTTCTTTTAGTCTATAATCACTTAGGTTTTAGCGAGAAATAGATTCTAAAGTATGAGAGGATTCTATTATTAGGATATATAGGATCTTAAATAACATGATGTCACATCCACCCCTTGACAACCCTTCCTAGTCAATCAATGGCATAGCAGAGATGGGAATAACCTAGTTGTGCTTCTTTGAATAAAGTGAGTGATAAAACCATTCAATCAAGCTACCCAAACAATTATACAAAATGAACTTCTAACTCACTTAAAACTAATTATTACCACCAATAAATTGTGTGGATTTCATTCATTTACCTACAAAGCTACTAATGAATGTAAGAGTTTATTTATTTATTATCAAAAATTTCATCATATACATACATGACCATACTTCATTCTATATCAAAAATAGATATCAAAATAAAGAATAATTGAATCAAAAAATTGATCTTACTCTAGCTCAACATTGTTGTTTTCTTCACCTAAAATAACATTCAACATAATATCTGATGAGCTTAAAAGCTCAACAAGATAATTGTCTCTAATACATGATTCAAATATTTTGAGAATAAAAAATGAGCTTCATGGATTACTCTAATGTTTTAAAATCATTGCAAAATGAAAATACTTAAATAATAACTAGTCTAATATTAATCAGGACATTTAATTGAAGAAAACTTAAATTTAATGTTAGTAATTATAGTGTAATAACTATTATTATTGGCATATATTTAGGTGATAACATGTTAGTTTAATCTCTTCTTAAATCTTTTTTTTTTCTTCTTTTTTTTCAATCATTATTTAACATAGGAGGGAAGACTTGCTTTTAACTTAAGAATATATTGTGTATGTGAGCTCATCTTTCGACTTGGCTATATAAATCATAATCATATGGTATGATCATTAAATAAGAACTCATCTTTCGACTTGGCTATATAAATCATAATCATATTAATTTAAAGATCCTTTCACCTCCATATTCACTTTACCTATACATGTTTCATATTTATTTATGAGCTCACTTTTATAGCTCTACCAGTTGGTATTCATGACTTTTTTTAAGTTCATCCATTTTTATTTTTGACATTTAATGATTTAAATAAATATATACTTCATCTTTCACATATAATTAATTATATGCATCTAGTTGTAACTTTTTTCTATCATACATGATAGGATAATATTGTGCATTTTGCAAATAATATAATTCTAATATCTTATATACACATTTGAACAAACATAAAATTAAATGCATATAACTAAACAAAAAATTGCTTCATAAATTAGAGATCCAGTATCTTACCTGATTGATGATTAACCACATAAAATACTTCCTCGTTATGATTTTTTAAAAAAATTGCTTTTGTATGCAATTTTAAAAATGCAAAAATTTCAATTTATAATGTTTCCTAATTTATAATTTAATTTTAAATCAAAGTAACTATAATTTACACTTTTACTTCAAAATAAATCATTTTCATACAAACCTCTAATCCTACTACTTTGATAAGGAATCGATTCCCCAGGAAAAAAATACAAAAAAAAAAAACAAATTTCTCACCTCTAAACAAAGCGTTCTTATATCCTTTCCCCACTTTTTCTCTTCTTTCTTCTTGTTCTTTCTTCCCTTCCTCTTTCCGCCAGCCCAACCTTTGCTTGATCCTTCTGTTTCAGCTTCCTGAAGTTTTTGAGTTGAGCACCTTAATTACATATATTAGTATTACTAATTTCATATAATTGTATATTTACTATAAAATCTCTACCGTCCTTTCTTTAATCGGCCTCTTTGGAAGCTATAATGCACTGTAAAATTACTCTTAGGAATAGTATAATTAAATACTATAATTAAAAGTGAAGTACTAAATTAATTTATATAAATTCATTTACCTGTATATATACTATATATATATATATATATATATATATATATATATATATATATGAAAGTGATATGAAAGCAATTGAATTTAACAACATTAATCAACAAGATTGAATGTGAAATGATTACTTAAGGTTGCTGTAATTTTTTTGGGTATGTGGCAAGACAAACCTTTTATTGCATATTTTACATAAGAAACTATGCATAAATATGAATACCTGAATATACATTTTATGATAATATAATGAATTGCAGATAGTATGACAGAGAAATAACCTGAAAGAATAAATGACCAATCAACACAAGACAATGACAACTGAGGTAAATGAGATTATTGCACTAGTGGAATGTAGTATTGTCAGAGTAAAGAATATAGTACTCTTATGAATGGTATTACTATTGAACTATCTCTCAATTAAATATCAAGAGATTGAGAATATTATTTTCCTTCCATAGGTGCTCATCGAAAGTTTATTGCCTCACTTGTATTGGTCATTATTAGCATATCATTGCTAACACATCCCACATAACATGACATTTTTTAAGCCCATTGTATTTTACATCTTAAAACATTAAATTATATATATCATTCATTAATATGCATCGATATGCAAATAAGTATTAAATGTTCTACTTTTAAATTACATCATTTTAATAAATATTAATATAATTTTAAAGCTTCTAACTTGTGCTTTGTAAAATTTCAAATTGATGAGTGATTGTTTAGTCATGAATGGTAGGACATAAATATATACTTTGCATTATCAAGACTTATTTAATGTATGACTTTTATACAATTCTAAATTACTTAATAAAGTTTACATGAAAAAGGCTAAAATATGTTTGCTTCATATATTAGAAATTATTGGACAAGTTTTCATATATCATTAACCTCAAAATCTTGATTTTTTTATAAACAACCCATGTTAATATAGTTTTCTCAATTCATAAAATTATTTAACTTATAACTTACTTCTAAATTAAAATATTCAAAATAATCTTTTCTTATTTTAAGTCATTTTGTCAAGAAATTAGAAAAAAGCTACATTTTCTAATTAAAAAAATTTAGCTTTTTTTCTTTCATATATAATATGTTACAACATACCTTTTGTCTATATCAGTCATTAGATTTCCCATTCTCCTTTGGATGTGGTTGAAAGTAGAAAATCCAATGAGTGAATAGTGCAATAGTTCGTTACACACTGACTTAGGTCAATTAATTTTATTATTAATTTAATTTATCTAAGTTAGTATATTCATAATTACCTATATGCATGTACATAAACATGCATATATTGAAGTGATCTTTATTAAATATAGCATTTTATAAAAATATTTTTTTAATCATTTTCATGATGTGCAAAAATTAGGGTATTTTGATTTTACCTTTACAAATTTTTGAGTATTATGATTCCTTAGTAAAATTTCATCCTTTGAGATTTACTTCTTTAATAATCAGCTAACAAGCAAGGAAATTTGTTTTCCCTATTCTGCTCCACTCCCTTTTCATTTTGTCTCTCTTTTTTTGTTCTATGTTTCATATAAGGTATTTGTCTATTTTTAAAAATTTTAACATCAAAATCAATTTAATCTTTTAAGTCCCTCAATATATGTCAAATTGATCTACACAATAATTTTATTTTGTGGCAGTTTTTAATTTTTATTTGTAACTTATTGTTGAGTGTTGATATAAGAAAAATATTATGTTGATTATACTCGTACTCAAGCCATGTTAATTTATGTGCAAGTTTTCTTCATCTTCAATTATTTGAATGTCCCTATCTTATTGGGACTCAACTTCTTGCCTTCTCCAAATTTTGATATACTTTTCATTGGCCTAGCTTCGAGAAATAGATTTATAATGTGTTATTTTAATGCTGGATTGGCTACTATTATTATTAGTGAATTATATTTATAAAAATATAATTCTCATTTATTTCCAACATTCAAAATATGTAGTCTTAGTGGATCTTCTAACATTGGAATTAGTCTTTTTGATTGACCATCTATCTATAGATGAAATATGTACTAAAATGCAATTTAATGTCCAAATTTTCATTAATATCTTTCAAAATTTACAAGAGTTGGTCATCTTTGTATGATACAATTGCCTCAAAAAAATTGTTCAAGTTTGATAAATTTTTTCCACAAATATTTGTACTAATTTGAGTAATTTCTCCACCTAATTAGTCTAATGAATAAGTAGAAATGCATCAACTTTGTTAATCTTTCAATTGCCCTGCAAGTACAATTTTGTCTTTGTCTTGATCTTAATCTATCAATTGTATCCCAAATATAATTATGCCTTTGTCATGATCTTAGAAATACAACAACAAGAAGCTTTTGTCCCACTACATAGGGTTGCTACATAAATCATTTTCTCCATTGTGTCATATTTTTATTTAACTTTAATAAAATAAGTTCATTTTTTATATCTCATAACCAAGTCTTTTTAGGTCTACCTCTACCTTTCTTAACACAGACCAATTCTAATACATCTATTGTCCTAAATGGTTCTTGGACGGCCAACATTTTATGTGACCAAACCATTTAAGACAAATCTCTCTAATCTTATTTGCCACTGGAGCTACCAAGCTTTTCATATATATATATATATATATATATATTTGTTTCACATTTTATCTCTAAGAGTAAAACCACTCATCCATCCGAGCATCCTCATCCATGCAACACTTAATTTTTTGCTTCTCTTTACCCAACATTCAGTGCTATAAAACATTGTAGATCTCACCACGTCTTGATCTTAGAAATGTTGTAATAAAATTCATAGTTTTATCTTTCCACTTTCACTTTGGTATTGACAAGAGCTATAAAATGCTATTAGTATTCTGGTGTTCAATTTTTGTCACTCAGCAAGATTCACATTTAGCTACATATGCACTATACCTTTCTTCATTCCATGCCATCAAAATAATTATTTTGAATATTTATACATAATAGTACTCCTAGATGAATGGAATAACCTGAGTGATGTGCCTCATGTGGAATTCTTATAAATCAACTCAAAATCCCTTAAAAAAATTTTAAATTACTTGTGATCACTTTTGCTTGTTTATATTGAGATTACCTGCTTGAATTTCAGTATTACCTTCTACTCATCACTAGCCCTATATATATATGTGTATATATTACATTATTTCTTCTATGGTAGGATGTACAATCATCTTATGTAAATTGCATATAATCTAATTGTTCTATATTCTGATCTCCAACCATAATGCCTCAACATCTCTAATAAGCTTTGCTTCTTAAGTTAACGTAATGTTTACTAGATTTTTTACTCAATCCATCTGCTAACATTGTTTGAAATTGTGTAATATAAGAGGCACATACTAGATTTTTCACTCAATCCATTTGCTAACATTGTTTGAAATTGTGTAATATAAGAGGCACGCGACAACATCTTTTAGGAACTTTTGCTATGAGATATATGCCTCATGGGTTGAGAGGTATGTGCCTAAAATGCTATGAGGCATGCGTTGCCTCAAATACTATGAGCATTTGTCTCATATTTAGATTTTAGGTTGATTTATAAAAAATATGTACAAATAAAATATATCAACTAAAATTCTCATTTTATAATTTCATATGTTAAAAAATCTTTCTAAGTTCCTCTCCCTCATAATAAATGCTTGTTGCTAAGCTCTCGATCTTAAGCACACTCCAAAACTGCCATTATCTATTTCCTGCAATTTTATCAATGTTGCGTTCTTTCTAAGGATGAGGGAGGATAAAAAGTAATTTATTGTAGTTATGAGAGTGTTGGAGATTTTCGAATTTGCAAATAGCAATCATAGTACATTAGATTGCTTCTCAATATTGATTTGGAATTGCAGAAATTTATTATGATGGAATTACCTTGATGTATTATGTTCTTACTTTGATATTTTACTTTGATGTTTGTATGACAGTTTTTACTTCATGCTTTGATGTTAGCATGTTTGTATGACACTTTTTTACTTGATATTTTGATGTTAATTTGGCACTTCTTATGTTCCATTATTTATTGATTCTAAAGCTTATGTCTCAAAATGTCTCGATGTTCATACTTTGTCTCACATACCAAAAATAATTAAATACCTATTTGCCAATTTTAAACCATATGTTTTACTACTTTAATCATATTTGGACTATTCTATATGTTATAATTCTTTATTCGCTCTAGCCACCTTCTTTGCCTTAAGAAATATATTTTAAATTCTTATAATCTATGATTACTTCGGATCTTACTCTATAAAAATAATATCTCCAAATTTTAAGATTAAACGCTACTGAAGCTAATTCTAAATCATGTGTATGTCTATTGGGAATTTTAAATCGGTGTTCAACAAATATTTTTTTGATTAGGCTTCCCATGCATAGCACAAATCATTTCCTCATTGAGGCTTCCCACATAGATTACAAATTGAAGTCACAAGCTTGCCTTTTCTACTATTCATCAGCCTCTTTTTATTTTTTGTTTCACTTTATTGTCTTACCATAGCAATATCATGCATAAGTAGTCTTGCACTCTTCTCTAATGCTGTAAAATCCTTGATGCAAACTAAAATTAATGGATGTTGCAACTAATCTTTTAACACTCATAAATATATAATATTTTTCACATGTACTAATCAGTTGTCAAGCATATCTAAATATTGATGTAAATTCTGTCATATATTGAATTATTGTTGTCAATCATCGGGTTAGTTTCAATCATCGGGTTAGTTTTATAAAACTCTTTTGTATTGCTTGTCTTATAAAACAAGGAACAAATTAATCTCCGAGAAGTTGCTTGAATTCATTCCAACTGATGTGTTCCTAAGATTTAGCCTCAAAATTTTTCATATGTTGGCCTCTCCATTGATTGTCTACCTCTCTCTCTGGTGCAAAGATCAGCAAAGATACCCACCTATTTCTTCGGCATTATGTTATTTAAAATCTTCTCTATCTTGAAAATCCAATCCTCTGTAGTTCTAAAGGTATGAGACATGATAAAGTTTAATATTAAATATATGATTTTTGATGTTTATTAAAAGCTGCATTGATGAATGATATTGGATAACTTTTAAATGCTTTCACTTAATTGTCTTTATCATCTTATTTGATCTCAATGAGTTGAGAATTATGTGACATGATATATTTGTGTCGTTTAGGTGATTTAAGTTTTTTGCTCAACTCTAATGGATAGAGTTTCAGAATGGGTATTAGTGGTAGATTTAATTAGCTAAGTTGTACTCACCCCTATCACATCTTTTGGCTGATTTGGAAGGATTATCATGGGGTGTGGCATCTTTTTAGGACATGATTATGGTTTAAATTTCTATCTTTTGATTGTAAACAATAAGATTAATGTATTTAAGAAGGTTCTATTGCTATTATTATTTTTGTAATGGATTCAATGGCTTTATTAAAGTGTGAATGACATCAAAATCCATGTCCAATTAATCTTAGGTTTGAGGGGAACATTATTTTAGAATTTATGAGAAAAAAGTATTGTATGGAATGATTGAATTGATATTTTCCTCACGTTGCTCTGGGAATCAAATTTAATTTTCTATGGTGTATGATTGTATTGAGTTGTGGCATGATGGAAAGTGGTGTTCAAGAATGTGAATAGAACTAAAATTGATATCCAATTGATACTAGTTTTGAGGAGAAATTATTATGGAATCGATGAAAAGAAAGTATTGTAGGAATGATTGCATTGCTATTCTTCTTATCTCTCGTACATCAACTTAATGTGATATACTACAACATAAGGAAGGCATTGGGTTTGAGTGTGATATTGTAGGGTATGAGACAAGTCCCCATAGTTACATCCTAGATGTGATGTTGTGAATATTCTTGATGAAGGACTTTACATGTGTTTTGGATTGGGTGGTTAGGAATTTTCATTATCATTAGGGAATGGATAAGGATGAATGGTCAACTTGATCATTATCCCATGATTTCATTACCTTGACTCAATATACCAATAATGAAGGACCAAAAGTTTATGTTATTTAAGGAGTTTGATTAACAACCAA
Organism: Cymbidium sinense; assembly: GCA_021442155.1. Taxonomy (NCBI): domain Eukaryota; kingdom Viridiplantae; phylum Streptophyta; class Magnoliopsida; order Asparagales; family Orchidaceae; genus Cymbidium; species Cymbidium sinense. The sequence goes on from CM038229.1 coordinate 104,803,729, forward strand.
GTTACCTCTTTGATATCAAGAGCAGACTATGGTATGTTGAAGGGCATCTCCTCTCAAGGTGAATCCTAATGGTATTCTTGATCAACAAAATATTTCAGGATGAACCAATATAATTATCATAGTTGCATGAAAATGTAATGATTTGGGCTCAGCATATTCATGTCAAAGTGGGTTTAATAGCATGTAGGAAGAGTGGCTTAAGGCATTCACATGGTTAATTTGGCTCAAAGAAAGCATACCATAAAGTACATGAGTGTATGTGACATGGTTGCCATGGGACTCGTTTGTTGTAAATCTTGGTCTGAATTGGATATTTGGTTTGATGGTTATCTTTGAGAGTCCATTATGTGATATTGACATGATCAAACCACATGGCATATTATTTCATTTTTGGGTTGCCTCGAGTAAGGAGCTATGGTTTACTTTAAAAGATACTGATCAATGAGAATAATTGAGTGAATTATTTTAAATTTTTGTGTCAAATTAATATTATTTTATCATTTATTTCATATTTTAAAAATATTTTTTGCAAGAACTTCTCATTGAAGAAGACAAAAATAAAGAAAAATCAAAATTTTCAAGGATAGTACCCCAACACCAAAACTAAGCAAATTTGTTGCAAAGACAAATAAGTCAGTGTCATAATGTTGATTACTAGCACTGCGACAATTGCCAAAGACTTGGACTTCAAGTCAATGATTGGGCACCTTGGTGCCACCAGGAACACCTTGGCATCAAAGAAGCTGCAAAGTGCTAGAAGATAGTAAGTTTAGTGCCTTGGTGTTGAGGGCTAGTGACGCGGTGCTAGATCTCTTCTATTAAAGAGCCATTAGTGTTGTGGTGCTATCATTTGACATCGCGGTGCTACGACTCGATAGATTTTGTTTTGAAGCAATTTCAACTGTTAGTTTGGGGAGTTATAAGGATAGTTTTGGAACTTATTTTGAAGTGACGTGTCTATTGATTGAGGGGGATGAGTGGGGCTATATAAAATGCATTTATGTTATATTTTGGAAGATTTTTTTTTTGTGTGTGTGAATATTATCTTGAGTCACTTGGGGAGTGAGACTTCAAGTGAGTGAGAAGAGTGAAGAGTGTGAAGTAGATTACACTCAAGAAATCAAAGAGAAGGAAACAATAAATTTAGGAGACCAATATCCTGGTTCGCTCTTTCCTTTCTTTGTGTTTTCTAGTGTATCTTGCCCATGTTCATGTATTATAGTTGTGTTTTGTATTTCAAAATATTAAACTAAGTATTTGAACTCTGAATTTATAGTAAATTTGTCTTTCTTTAAAATCATTGTGTTGATACTGAAATTGTTGTGTTGTTATTGGTTTGTTTTGCTTTTCTGCATATTTAATTTAGCTATGAAATAATCACTCATAATCTTGAAATATAGTGTGATCTATAAATATTGGAATATTCATAGAAGAACAATTAGAGAAAGTTAACAACTCTTTTGAATGCATAGGAATATAGTATTTGAAGATTTGCATTTATTTGAGGTAATTAAAAATGCAATCACTCTATTCTAATTAGTATAGGAATATAACTAATTAATGCTAGTGATTAGATCTAGTTATTGGTGAAGACTTGAAGATATAATTGCTCTTAGTTGACTACTTTGAAACAAAAATATCAACACAGGATTTTCAAGAATTAGTTTAGAGGATCCATAGATTTAGAGTACTTTTTCTATATTGAATTTAGTATTAAAAAAATTTAGAGCATTTAATAATTTTTTTCTAATAACAAATTTTATTAATTTTGACTAGTTGGATAAAAGCTTGGTGAATATAAGATTAGTAGTTAACTTATTAAAAAGTTTTAAATAAGTCTTCGAGAGAACAATAATCTACTTCATTGCTATAATGGCACGTATATTTGCATACACTATTTTAGCTAGTTAAATATCTTGAGTTGAATTGTTATTTGATGTTTGATTTGGTGAGGACTCATCACAATAGATGGGCCCCAAAATTAGAAGGATCAAGGCTTAGTCCCTAGATCCAAGTTGCCTTAGAACTAAAGTTTGTAGATATTAATCTCAAATAAACAAGGAAAGGTGGTTACATTCTCAATGCAAGAGAAGTATAAAGGGCATCGACTCTAGCTTAATGGGTGTACATGCTTTGAATTGCTAACTCAATAATCAATGGAGCTTCCAACCTCAAAGCAAGGAGGGCTTCAAAGGTTTTGTGGGTTAAGTCTTAGGTCTTGTAAATACCTTATTCATGGGCTCTAGGGTTGGGGTTTCTTCCTCTTGTTTTAAAGATGCTTGAAAATTAGAAATTATGATGGTTGTAAGGGAAGCTTGAGCATGGGTCTTCTTTTTTAATATTGGAGAATCCCTCAAATGGGATCTGATATCTCTCAATGAAATACCCAATGGTGGGCTTGCCTTATAAGTGAGTTTGAAGCATATTGATTCATATTCACCATTATCATTCATGGATATTCTCACATTAATGGTTGGATTGAATGTGTTGATTGGTGTGACTCACCTCTAATATGAATCGATTTATTTTTATTTTTTTCCATCCTTTCATTTTCCTCGAAAAGTTTTAGAAATAGCTTCTAACATCTCTCTATATGACCAATTATTTGATAATGGTCATAAAAATCTTCAAAGGCTTTGATAATCAGAGAAAGGATAGGTCTTGGAGCATTGCTTGGTTTGTTCTCTTATTTTTGGAGAGAGATGACCCTTCTTGGTTCTTGCATCTTCCACCTGCCTTTGTTGTTTTATTTTATTACCTTTTTAATCATGATGTCTTAGCTAAGATTTGTGTTTGGGAACATAGAAAGATTTTTTTCTTAGCAATTTGTGAGTGAAGACCAAACATGTACTTAATTGATGTCTTTCAACCCCAATATTTACTCACGATGTGATTACATTTCATTTTAACTTCACCATGTACTCTTGCACTAACTATCCTAATTGTTCCCTTAGATTGGGTCACATCCTCCGCTGATTTTTTTCCTAGCCCATAAGATAGACTTCAAGATGAAATAATTTCTTAAACTTTTACCATGCTACGTCTTGCTGTCCATTACTTTTTAGGGGAGCAATCAACCACACCATAACATATTAAGCAAGCTTCAATTGGGTGAAAGCAATCTTTTCATTATTGCCTTTTTTAAATAAGGTTAAGCAAATCTACAACTGGTCAATCCACACGACTAATCTCTCTGCATTGGTTGTTCTATCATAATTAGGGACTCTCACCTTTCTCTCCACCTTGAATGAGCCAGCTTTCTACATTTATTTGTGAGAACCGCATTTTCTCTATTTTTATTCATCTTAACCCATGTTAGAAACATTTGACTATTGATTGGCCTTGGAAGGAGATAGGAGAATGAAACTTGGGTCATTTAACTTTTTGTAGTGGTAGAATATTGCATCTTAATCCATTCAATCATAGATGTCATTTGCTACATTAACTTAGCCACTTGTTCTATTAGATTGCTTTAAGTTTGAGACTAAGAGCACATAAGGATGTAACAGCTAGCTTGGATCAAAAATTGGCTTGTGCATGACCACGCTTGCTCGGTCGAGGGGTCATGGTGATGTAACTATGCTATTGCTGCCTAATGAGGGGTTGTTATTCCTCCCATACAATTAATAGGTCAAGAATTTGGAGTTTTTTTATTCTCCCCTCTTTTATCCTCTCACCTCCATAAGCTATGTAGATGAACTCACCATACCTCACATTGCTGAGCTTTTGCATCGTGTATGTCATGCATTGTTATATTTCTTTGAAACATTGTCTTCACCATAATATTAGTTGGAGTGGAGGGCAGAGAAACACATTTGTTTTCGAAGTAGTAAGGTAGGATGATGTAGTTGTCTTAGGGGCTATTTGGTTACCCAAAAAAGAACAGAAGGAACGAAAAGATTTGGATTGGATTTTGGATTTGGTTGAAAATTCTACAAATACATGAGTTTTTTTTTTTTTTGATAAAATAAATATAATGTAAAGTATTTTGAGGTTGTGGAGAAGGCACGGTAATAACATTTTACACCTACAACGATTTAGAATTCAAATCGGAATTTTAAATACACCAAAAATGACCTTTTCAATGTATTCTAAACACTCCACTTTACTTTGAAATTTTATTTTGCACCATGCCAAACACATAAAAAGTTAAAATTTACTGCATTCACTTTACTTCACTTTACACTCAAACCAAACAGCTCTTTAGTAAGTTCTTATGAGAATTCTGAATTTTTTATTTTTTATTTTTTCATTTTTTTTAATTCCTGATGAGTTGTTGGTTAGTTATATTTAGAGGGAGGGCAGTTTTCCTTTGTTTGAAGTCCACAGTTGCGGAAAGTTATTTGTTTATGTTAACCAATCATGAAAGAGGTGTGGTGAAAGCCTTAGCAAAATATTATATCCAACAAAGCCATCAGCATTGTCTTTTACATGGACTAAAGTTAGAGGGTGTTCGTGGTTACTTTGTTTTTTTATTTTATTTATATTTTGATATTTTAAATATATAAATCGAATAAGTTTATTTAAGCAATGGTAACAGTTATCATCGATGGGGTAGAGATGACAAGTTGTTACAGTGGTTGATGATGATTGTTTTTAAAAATACTCATAACATCTCAATGTTATTTTATGTGCTTTTAAAAATAACTTAATTTATCTCTATGATGACAACAACAACAACAAGCTTTTATCTCACTACGTACAGCTACATGAATCCTTCTTCTCCATTGTGTCATATTAAGTGTCAAATTCTCATTTAATTCTAATCATTTTCTATACTTCATAATTAGATCTTTTTAGTCTACCTCTACCTTTCTTAACATAGGCCGAATCTAATAAATCTACTCTCCTAGTTGGGTCATTGGAGGATTTCTCTAATCTTATCAGCCATTGGAGCTACTCTAACCTTTTCGCATATATATATATATATATATATATTCGTTTCACATTTTATCTCTAAGTGTAAAGCCACTCATTCAACTGAACATTCTCATTGCTGTAACACTTAATTTTATGCTTCCCTTTTACTGGCCAATATTCTACACTATAAAGTATTGCAGGCCTCACCACTTTTTTCTTAAGTTTAAATGATATTTTTTTATCACACAATAGACCCGATGCTTTTCTCTACTTCAACCATCCAACTTGAATGATACTAATAACATCCCCATCTATTTCGTCATCACATTGAACAATAGACCCGAGGTATTTAAAATGTTCACTCTTTTTAATGACTTGATCACCCATTTTCACTACCACACCATTAGATCTTCCACAATAAATATACACTCCATGTATTTGGTTTTAGATCTACTCAAACAAAGGCCTTTAGATTCTAAGATTAACCTTCATAATTCAAGTTTATCTTGAACTCAATCTCTAGTCTTATCAACAAGAAGAATATCATAAGCAAAAAGCATACACCATGGTACATCCTCTTATAAATGTTTGGTAAGAACACCCATGACTAAAGAAAAAAATATGAGTGTAAAGCCTTCCTTGATGTTATCCAACTTAAATAGGAAAATAGTATACATATCCTTAATGACTTTAATATAAGCAAGATTAATTCTCTTCTTTTCTAGAACTCTCCAAAGTACTTCTCTTGGAACTTAATTTATCTCTAAAAATAAAAATAAAAATGGTTAAAAATAAGAACAAAAACAAATTTTAAGGGGCTGTTTGGGATAAATTTTGTTTTATGTTTTTTGTTTTTTTTGAAAATATGTTTGTTTAGAGTATTTTTATGTGATTTTATTTTTTATTTTTAAAAACAAGTACAATAGATTAGATACCAAAGAAAGTGAAAGATGATATAAGTTACCAACCAAAAAGATAGGAGAATACATTCCAAGTGAGCAGTTAAGGATGAAAATAATAAAGTCTTTTCTTAGGGATCTGAAAATAGGTGGATGAGTATTTTGATAAACTTTTCAATGAAGATCTGAAGATGATTGATTTTAAGAACTTAATATCCTAAACAAAAAAATAGAGAATTTCATTTTATCGTCAGATTAGTAAAAGTGAGAGAAGCTTTAAAGAAATGTGAAAAAATAGTAGGACCTAATAATATTCCAATAGAAGTATGGAAATGTTTAGGAGATCAAGGAATTTCTTGGCTTACAAATCATTTTAATGTTATTTTAAAGACTAAAAAGATGTCAGATGAGTGAAGAAAGAATTTGTTGGTTCTTATATTTAAGAATAAAGGTGATGCACAAGAGTGTGCAAATTTTAGAGGAATTAAGCTAATGTGTCATACATTAAAATTATGGGAGAGAGTAATTGAGCATAGGTTACGATGTGATACAAAAGTTTGTCACTTTGGTTTCATGCCGGTAGATCTACTATGGATGTTATACATTTGTTAAGAGGTTTGATGGAGAAGCATAGAGAAAGTAAGGAGGATCTATATATGATATTTATTGATTTAGAGAAAGCTTATGATAAAATTTCAAGAGATGTTCTTTGGAGAGTTCTAGAATAGAAATGAGTTAATATTAGTTATATTTAAATCATTAAGGATATGTATACTAGAGCTGTTACTTGTGTCCAAACACAAGGAGGTTTGACAAAATATTTTTCTATTTCAGTTGGATTACATCAAGGATCAGCTTTAAGCCCTTATCTTTTTTACTTTAGTTATGGATGTTCTTACTAGCATTTACAGAAGATGTACCTTGGTGTAGCTTTTGTCGATGACATTCTTCTTGTTGATAAGACTAGAGAGGAGTCCAAGAGAAACTTGAATTATGGAGGTCAACTTAGAGTCTAAAGGTTTTCGCTTAAGTAGATCTAAACCGAATATATGGAGTGTAATTTTGTAGAAGATAGTTAGTGTTGTGACATTAAAGAAGTTATTAATAAGAGCGATCTGATATTTAGGCTCTATTGTTCAAAATAATGGTGAAATAGATGGAGATGTTATTAGTAGAATTCAAGTTGGATGGTTGAAGTGGAGGAATCCGGCCTATTGTGTGATAGAAAAGTTCCGCTTAAACTTAAGGAAAATTTTATAAGATGGTGGTAAGATCTGCAATGACTTATGGTGCAAATGTTGGCTAATAAAAGAGAAGCATAAGACTAAGTTAAGTGTTATAGAGATGAGGATGCTTAGGTGGATGAGTGGCTTTACTCTTAGAGATAAAATGCGAAATGAGTATGTTGGAGTAGCTCCAAAGGACGATAACATTAGAGAGAGTCGCTTAGATGGTTTGGCCACATAAAGCACGTCCAAATGAACAGAGTAGATGCATTATTTGCCTTATGTTAAGATAGGTAGAGATAGACCTAAAAGACTTGGTTAAGATGTATAAAAAATGACCTTAGATACTTGAATTAAATGAGAATTTGACACATAATAGACACAATGAGAAGGATTCATGAAACTTATTAGATTAAGTTGTTGTTGTTGTTGAAAAACAACAAGTACAATCAAACAAGTTTTATTTTTAAGCAAAATTGAAATAAAACAAAATAAAAACATAAAATAAAAAATAAAAAACATAAGTGATCCCAAATGATCCCTAAGTATTCCCAAATCAGCCCTTAGGTTTTGTTGGGTTCTAAGAAAAAAATTAAAATTTATGCAAGTTTGATTTGGAAGAAAAATGAATTTTAAATCCCTTGGGCCTCCAAATAACTTTTTTTTCTTTTATTATAAATTCTTAGCTATGCTTCCCATCACTTCGTATAAGCACAGTACCTAGGCAAACATCAACTTGAACATCAATAATTGCATCAAAAAAAATTTTTCTCATGCGTGTTCTTAAATGATTGAATTGAAGTATTGTTCTCTTGTTAGGAGAAATCTTGAACATGCATGATCAGGAGTGTACAGGGGGGTGTCTTTAATTTTAACTCTTCAATAATCGCATATGTTTGCTCATGTTAACTAAGCATGAAAAAGGACTATATGGAACCAAGCAATTAGGCCTTACCATGTCATTTTGTGGAATGAAACTAATTTTTAAGGCATCCAGAATTAAAATGAATGCTCTTTATGTTTGCTTTAGAATAAAAGTAGATTCTAGATATTGCTAGTTAAATTAACGTTTATAAATGATTTGTGGCTGCTCTGAACAACTCCAATATGTCACCATTATTTTTTCTGATTCTTTCTATAACTTTGTTAACACTTACTAAGTCCATAACATGATCATAGCTTATTCTCATAAATGTTCATAATGGTGAAGGTTCGTTCTCCTCGTTTGGGGGACAAATTCTCGAGCATGCATGGTCAGAAAGGTGTCATTGGTTTACTTGAACACCAGGAAAACTTTCCCTTCACTCGGCAGGGCATAGTCCCTGATATCGTCATCAACCCACACGCCTTTCCAACCCGGCAAACGCCTGGTCAGCTGCTTGAGGCCGCTCTTGGTAAAGGAATTGCCTGCGGAGGATCAAAAACCTATGCTACTCCTTTCTCCACCCCCTCAGTTGATGTCATATATGATCAGCTGCAACGGTAAGATGTTGATATAATCACATTCACTTCCTATAATAGAAGTAGATGCTGTGATTTTTGAATTTCTCGCCAAATTTTCTTTAGTTTGCGCTCTATTTGTCTCAATTACAAAGATAAATATAGGTTTCCACACCACATGCCTGTTTTAATTACAAATTCCTTCGCTCTGGCATCTTTTGGATTCAGGGCTGGGTTTTGTAGATGGGGAAGTGAAAAGGTTATAAACGGCCGCACCGGGGAGTTTTTGCAGAGTATGATTTTCATGGGCCCCACCTTCTACCAAAGGCTCATACACATGGCGGAGGACAAGGTGAAGTATCGTAACACCGGCCCGGTTCACCCGCTCACCCGGCAGCCGGTCGCCGACAGGAAGAGATACGGCGGCATCAAGTTCGGGGAGATGGAACGCGACTGCTTGCTCGCCCATGGTGCGGCGGCCAACCTCTACGAGCGGATGTTCGCGCTCAGCGATTTCTCCCAGTTGCACATTTGTCAGACCTGCAAGAGGGCTGCTAATGTCATACAGAGGCCAGTGTCGGGTGGCCAGAAGATCAGAGGACCTTACTGCGTCTTCTGCAAATCAGCAGAACAAGTTGTCAGAATCGATATTCCATATGGTGCAAAGCTTTTATATCAGGAACTTTTCAGCATGGGTATCTGCCTCAAGTTTGATACAGAGCTTTGAGACGTTCAGCTAAAGCTTTACCTTAACTGGAGTTTAGGATGTAGTGCTGTGTTCTGAATGTTTTAGTTTTGTTTAGCTGCTTATTCTTCTTAGCTGTCGCTGCTGTCTGCTCAAACATTTTGTTTCTCAGTTATGAAATGTGTGCCATACGGTTTTGCATCTGGTAATTATTAATCTTTGTTTCTGAGGTGGCAGTAAGTTTCTCATAGGTTTTTACATAGCTGTTTGTAAGTACTTTGGTTTGGAAAACATATAACATTTATATACATGAACTTGTGATGCTTAGCATTACAAGAATTCCACTGTTAAGTACAAGAAATAAATGTTTGTAGGCTATCCCTGTGATTATGTTTGGCAAATTTCATGCATTTTTGAAGTAAAAAACATTTCTTATCTCGATTTCATGACTATCTTAGGAGTAGGTAATAATTTCATAAATCATCTTCTTGATCTCCATGTCACAATAACAAGAATTCATTGTTGCATCAATTATTATATATACAAAAGATTGTACTAAATTATGAGAATAAGTAAACTTCCCAATGGAGAGAAAATTAGAGCCTCAAAATAAAATGAAAAAATTTTCACTAGAGATTTGATCTATCAAAACACAGATATTATTAATCTCTTCGTAAAAGGGAACTAGAGTTCTATCGTTGGAATTAGAAATCTTAGACATCTTAAATTTAGTCCATATAAAAAACAAACATCTTCATTTTAGAAAAAGATTGGAGCTTTTGCAAGTTTAGTCCATATAAAAATGGAAATTATGACATCTTTATTTTTATTTTTGGTCATATTGGATCATTTTCAATATTTGGGACACAATTTTGACACTTTTCAAAGTTTAAATTAGTCTTTTTGATCAATTTTAAATAATTTCAAAGAATTCGAAACCTTTTTTTTTACACATTTTTTGTTCTAATTGATGTGATAAAATCAAGGAAAGATGAAATTATGATAAGGAGACTTTGTTTATTTCACTACCTAAAGCAAAGTTCATATTAACATTCAGAAAAGGTTGTGCATTGAAATATTTTAAAATAATAATTAATCATCATAAACTTTTAAAACTTAAAGTAAAAAATATTTATTATAATATATAATCATTTGTAATAAGAGAGATTATACTATAAAGCACAATTGAATGGTGTAGTAAGATATGATCAAGATATAATAAGCCCAATTATAAGAATTCAAACAAGAGCCTAATCTCATTAAGACACTCTAAAAAAGAGAGGCATAATTATAAGAGCTTAAATACTAGTTAAGAAATTGTCAAAATAAGCGACCACTAAGACCAATTGTATAGCTTTATTTTAAGCCATGTAATTTTAAATATTTTTCTAGAAAACTTTTGAATTCACGTACATATGTGTGGTATGTGAAGTGATTGGATTTACATAAAGTTGTAGTATATGAAATAGATGAATATCATAAAATATTTAGGTAATCTAATGCCTCTAATTAATATTATCACCCCCTTTATATTAATATTTTTATTTTTATTTTATTTTGAAGGATCCTTCTAATGGATATATAGCTTAAATACAAAAATCATACTTTGACAATTACAAATACTTGAGTTTAGTCTTTTAATTTGAGAGCTTGGTAGCATAACCCTTAGTACTCCTTGGCGAGGCAATTATTATCTAACACCCCTTCCTTTTTTTTTTTTTTTTTTTGCCTCCATCACTAAAGGTAACCCAATTTACTTCTCTCCATAGTCTTTTAACATCACTTTCAATCAAGAAAGTGCCCAAATAAGAGCTCAATCAAGGCCTATAGAAAAGCCCAATTAAGTAGAAATGCTTAAATTTTAATTTATATTATAAAAAAATAAAAAATTTTAATTTGGGATCAGATATGGGGTGGCCATTAATAAAACAGTGGAAAAATAAATGAATTAATGGAGGTTTTTACTATCTTCCTCCATTAATGGCCACCTTACCCCTTCCTTTCAAAATTTACTCCTTGAATTTATATAAATAGAGTTGGCATGTAATAAAATTGTTAAGCTTTCATAATGATTTTTTTTTTTTTTTGAGAATTTACTTTTATTTATGTTGGTGTTTAGTGGCCTAGCTTAAATTTATTTTAGTGGGATTATTTGTTTATCCTATAAATGTTTTCTAATCATTTTAAAATCTCTTATTAATCACCCTCACATCATGTCCTACAACCTAAATAATATCTAATACCTACACAACACATTCAATCTACTCTGAAACATTCCTTAAATTTTATGGCCCAAACTAGGTTAACATCTATTTAGTCCATTCCTGACACTAATATAATACATTAAACCTCATCAACCTCTACTAAATATTTTGGATTATAAGTTTACATTGTAAAATTACTCTCCACTTTCATTTTCTTTCTTTATATTATTAAAAACTTTTGTCTTTTGAGATAGTTTAAATCAACCCAAATTAATCTAAGCAAGATTAGTAATTAGCATTCATTCCATTAAATCTATATAAACTCCCCAACTTTTCACCAAATACTCTAAATCATTTTTTAAGGTAATAAACTAAGGCATTTTATCCATTTTTGACAATTAATCTTACTAAAAGGCTACCCACCATCATTATATTTAGAATTTTGGTAATCTAATAGCATGATCTTTAGAGAGACCTTCTCCTATTAGTGGGCCTTATGCCTCTACCATAAAAACTTGATTTAAATAATTTTTTTAGTATTTGAGAATAAAGAGAATTTATTAGCATGCATTTAAAGATAAGTTTGTTGTTTCATTTTTTTTTGTTGTAAAACTTTGTTGAGTTTTTTTACTAGCATAATATGAGTTTTTCCTTATTTTTTCTCAACAAATATATATATTTTTAACTTCCTCTTTTTGTTCAATAATATATTATCACTTTCTTTCTCTAAATACTTTTTAATTTATGCTAATTCTTGGTTTGAAGACCTTGGTTATTACTTTTAAATGATTAATTAGATTATTATTTTTAAAGTAATTATCTGGGTTAAGTTGTAAATTCATAATTTTTATTTATGGATTTATGTATTTATTTATTTCATTCTACTCATATTACATGTTACTTTCCATTTTTATTATCATTCATTTAATTCTACAAAGTAGAATTTTTTAAGCGGAGAATTGTTGTAGCATGAAGTATGATTATTTGTATTTTGGAGATTATATTATGAAGAATAATTGAGTGGCCCAATAGAATATGATCAAGATATTGAAGTTTCAATCATAAGAATACAAGCAAAAATTCATGTACATTTTCATCCATATACAAATAATAATACTTTTGCATAAAATTAATATAGCATGAAGGTTTTTTATAATATATTATCATCCATATACAAATTTTATAATTCTATTTAAGGGAAGCTCGATTATGAGGGCCCAAATAAGAGCCAAAAAAGTGCCGAAATAAGAGCTCTTCGAGGCCTATTTTATGATTTTATTTTAAATCATGTAATTTTTTTTTTTACTTTTTTTCCCCTATAAACTCCATATTTTGAAACTTTGACTTCGAATTCAAGTATTTACGTATAACATATGAAGTAATTGAATAACATGGTATCATGTGGTATGGGTGGATGACATTAAATAGTATAGAAATATATAATGCCTCTAAAAAATATTATGACCCACATTTTCATCCATATTTTAAATTTTTTTATATTGAATTATGATTGTAATGGCTACAAATAGCTCCTTGCTAAAATAAATACCATATTTTTGCAATTAAAAATATTTGAGTTTACTTTTTTATTTTGAGAACTCGGTGATAAAACCTTTAGCATTTCTTGGTAAGATTTCTAGTTATTCATATTAATTTCTTGACACCAAAGGTAACTCATTATAAGCTAACCATCCACTAGTATTTCTTGTTTTTTATCTAACTCAAAACTAATTTTTAAAAGTGATCTTTTAATCAATCCAAACTAGTTGGTTGAAACTCATAAATCATCAGAAGATCTATATGATTAGATATAAATTTTGTAATAATATTTAAATCAAAATGACAAAATCTTTCAAAATTAAATTTAAGACCGTCTCAAATGTAATTTTTTTTTTTGTAAAATTTTAATATAAATGAATGTTTCAAAGAGATAAGCACAACAATACTAAAAAGATTATACTTTGAGTCAAAATAAGTTTAAATCAAACACTTAATGAAAGTGTTTGATAGACCAAATGATATTTGAATATTATGTTCTTACACTTAAAAAAGGAGAGCCTCAATGAAAAAAAAAAAATTTGTGTATTAAATTTTTTTATTTTTAATAACATTAAATATTAAAAAAAAAAGTCTATAATTGAGGGAATTAACATGGGCAATCTAATGAACAATTTAAAAATGACTAAATTTATCAAAGATACACTAAAAAAATTAGAAATGAACTCTCATTATCCACTTGATAGAAATCACAATTAAAGCGATCATAGAGATTTAAAAAAGTTAGAGATCTTTCTAATGATTGACACAAACGATTATTACCAACAGCAACCATCCTCCAACTGCCAATGTATGATCGTTGATATTTTATTGCCATCACCCCATTATTATCACATGATCTCATTGAGCATCATCACCTAATAATCATTCTTTGATCGTCATGCTCAATAGTTATCATCAGATCATCATCATCTGATTATCATTGTCATTATCATTACCCTTTTTTGTCACCGAGATTATCTTTTGATTACTATTATAACACATTACTATTTCTTTAGTATTCACTATTATGCAAATAAGTGATCAAAGTCAATGTTTATACTCAATAATTTTATTTTCTATTGAGGAAGAGCATACTCTTAGAGCTTTATTTACATAATTTATTATTTCAACTAAGTTAGGCTCTATTATTTTCTCTTTCTTGATTTTTTTATATAAAATTTTTGGTATCTTTTCTGAATTTTTTTCTATCTTATAGGTGTGAAATCTTCATATAAATTAATACATGAAAATTTTTTAGCTATAACAAATATTATAGCTTTCAATAATTTTGATTAATTTTTAATGCATTCATGGTGAGAAAAGGAACCAATAAAGAATAATTTTTTATTTAGATCATAGTTTTATCACAAAAATTTAAATTTATATTAAAAAATTGCTTTTATTATACCATAGTATAAACTTGATTGTAAAAGTTGCATTTAAAAAAAAATCCACCCTATACAAAGTCTAAATAAATTCTTCAAATTCCAAGAGTTTTCTCTTAGAGGATATTTTGTCATAAGATTTAATCAACATTTTGCTAGAATTTAGGCTAAATCTTACCAAAAAATTATTTTAGCTACATAAATTGTGCTACATTTTAAAATCCCATTTAGGCTTGTTCAAGGTTAAATCTCAATTTTTAAATTTATGGGAAAGTAGGATTTAAGAGATTTACAATATTTCTCCTTAATGTCATCTTTTTTCTCAATCATTTAAATCATATAGCCATAAAACCATCTAATAATTTATTAAGATTAAACCATATTTAATATTTATCATGCCAAAATTAATTTAATGATTATAGAATTCAATCAAAATAGATTTACAAGATTCATAAAATCTTGTTGTAGCCAAACAACTCCTTATGGATCTATTTGGGTCAACTTTTTCATTATTTGCTTTTAAGAAACATATCATAATTATATTTAGTTTTTTTTTTACTTCATTGCCACTTTATAGAAATTTATTAATTAAAATCAGCTTTTTATAATCAAATTTTGATAGTTTTATGAAAAATAACTTATTATTCAAAAAAATGAAAAAATGATATAAAATGTATTATACTTGCAACAAACTTTTATAAAAAATAGTTTTTTTTTCTTACAATAATTCTATTAAAAAATTAATGGACAACCTCCAATTATTTGTAAAAGTACTTTCATAATTATGGGAAATCAAATTGTTTGCAAACATGGATAGCTATTATAATTTTTTTTAGTTTCCCACTTTTAAAGGGGTTGTTTGGTACTGGGATTTAACGCAAGTCCTGCTAAAAAACTAAAATGAAAATTTTGAAATTTATTATTATGATGTGGTATTAATTCATCAAAGTATTTAAATTAAAAATTTAAATTATTAAAATTAATTAAGCAAACATAGTAATCAAATAGAGTATTATTATTATTATTTATGGTATGAATTAATTAATTTACTTTTTTATATTTAGGTAGTTTTAAAATACTAATTAATGATTAATGAAAATATTAACTTCTATTAATTATAGCTTCAATTAACATAGTTAAAATATACAAGAAATTTTATTAATTAAATTATTAATGTTCAATAAAAAGTTAGATATATTATGTTAATCTAACAATAAAATTAGTTTTAATAATTGATAATAAGTAATTTAAAATTATTACTATAAGTTACTTTATATTTTTTTTTTGCTTTCATTAAATTCATTTAAATGTAAATTATTATTTAATAATCTTGATCATTGTTAATTGACTAATAATTAAAATATGTAATTAGTTTAATTAATATTTTAAAAAATAAAACAATTTATCTAATTAAATGTAACACATATCATATCAATTTTTAAATATATTATGTTAATCAACCAATTAAATTAATTTGAGATTATTATTATAAGTTAATTCATATTTTTTATTTTAATGAAGTTTATTGAAATAACATAATTATTTAATTATCTTAATAATTTTTTAAGTAGTTTTTAATTAAAAATATTTAATTAAATTACTTATGGTTAATATATTTTTAATAATTTTTTTAAAAAATACAATTTATCTAAATTTAATTAAATTTAACACCTATTATATAAATTTTTAGAATTTAAGGAGTTGTTTGTTTTGAGAGTAAAGTGAAGTAAACTGCATTTAATGTATTTTAATTTTTTTTTCGTTTGGCATGATATAAAGTAAAATTAAATATTTATAATACATTGAGAGAGGTCTTTTTTTATATATTTGAAATTACTCAAATTTGATGAATTCTAAATACAGATAGGTATAAAGTATTATTCTCTTTGCTTCACCACTCACTTGTCCACCCTTCTTTGTCGGTATGAGACCGCTGTAATACAATTTCATATATTTATAAAATTATCAACTAAATAATTTTTAAATAATTTAAATATATTATATTTATTTTACATTGTATTCTTTTTATTCAAGTATCAGATAGCTCCCAAGTCACTCCAATTTTATTAAGGGACTGTTTGGTTGCCTACATTTAGAGTATAAATTGAATGCAGTGTAAAATGAATGCAATGTATTTGTATTACTTTGAGATTGTTTGGTTGCTTATATTTAGAGTGTAAAGTAAATTGAATGCAGTGTATTTGGATTACTTTAACTTATTTGGTTGAAAATTTTACAAATACATGAATTTTTTTTTCTTGTTTGACAAAATAAATGTAATATAATGTATTTTTGAGATTATCGAGGAGATGGCGTCAAAACTGCGGTGGCATGATGGCGGTGGCCGGTCGATGGCGGTTAATGATCGGTGGCAGCGCAACGGTGGTCGGCCGACGGCGACCATGGCCGGCATGATGCTCGCCAGCGGCGGCAGCGGCGGTGGTGGTGGTGGCGATGGCATCGGTGGTGATCGGCGGGGATGGCCGCAAACACTTTATATTAGTTGGTGCATTTAAAATTTGTTTAAATCGTACAAATTTCAAATACACTCGAAATAATCATTTTATTGTATTCCAAATATACAACTGGATTAAAATTTTACTTTTCACCGTACCAAGCAAAACAACGCCTAACACCACCCGGCTCTTCGCGTATCATCACGCGATCCCCAATTTTTTCTCCTGAGCTCAATTGTGTCAATCAATTCTCCACTCCTGCGCCAGTACAGCTTTTCATTATATCGTTATGGAACAATGAGGAGACCGTCGTCTACCTTGGAATGGGCCGATTCAGAGCGCTAGGGTTTGTGCCCAGGTCCATTTTACAGCAAGGTGGAAAGGTTCCTAGCCGCATTGCTTCCCTAGTTGCTTTCTGAAAAGTTCATTTTTGTCCACATTTATTTATTTATTTCTACTTCGGATCGTATCTTGCAAGGACAGCTCGCGCCTCGTGTCTCTGGGCTGTCTCTGGGTCATGCGACGGAAAGGGCAGATGGATTCTTACCGTTTCTGAGATCACTTTCTAACAGCTCTACATGTAATTCCCAATTGAGCACAGAACTTCTTCATGGCTTATGCTTTTATTTATTTATTTTTGATTTGCTGAATACCGTAAATTCAATTTATTTATCTCAATATTTCGATTTCTGTTTTAAACGGTAGACTTTATGATGATAAGTTTTGTTTCGAAGATTTTATCTCCATCACCTGAATGTTGCTTATCTTGGATATTAACTTTCCCAATGCTATTGCCACTTATCTTTTTATTATGAAATGCGGTCTCAGTTAGTGGTCAGATTTTCTTATCTACAACAAGCCGTCTCATAAGCTTTACCCTGATCATGCTCATATAATTTTGCCTCCAATAATTTAAGAAACAACCAAGCAAAAGTAGAAAATTTATGCTGTGGTACTTCTTTATTGAAGACGCTTCCACTCTATTATGGTAGCTTTCATTAAATAAAGTTCGAAGATTGTTACTGTTAGGAGAACTAAATGATAGCTTTGACGGAGTGGATCGACCGTCCATTTGAGGGGCATCTTGGCCTAAGGGTCTTGGTTTTCTCGTGTTATCATGAACATGTGTGCGAAATTTTTCAATGGTCTAAGTGGCTGATGTGTATTTTTCATGAATAGTGTTGTTATCCTTCACAACTATGCTTAATGAGTCAAATGTTTTTGAAACTAACAATTTTTAGTTGATGATTTGACTACCCCTTCTCAATTTTGAAAAGGAAAAGTGCAGTCTGGACCCATCTAACTTGAAGCATGATATAACGGTAGAATTAAATGTTTTTTGTCTCATTAAATAGATTGATTACTGTTTTCCTTCAAGAACATGCTATTCAACCTGTACCATACATTGAAATATGAGAGAGAGAATTGAACATAGGTTACAATGTGATACAAAAGTTTCTCAAAATCACTTTGATTTCATGTCGTAGATCTACTATGAATGCTATACATTTGTTGAGAGGTTTGATGGAGAAGTATAGAGAGGGTAAGGAGGATCTACATATGATATTTGTTAATTTAAAGAAAACATATGACAATGTTTCAAGAGAAGTGCTTTGGAGTTCCAGAAAAGAATAGAGCTAAAATTAGTTATATTCAAGTCATCAAGGATATTTATACTAGAGTCATGTCGTGACTCTAAGCTTGGAATCTGCGAGAATGAGACGGTGATAAAAGAAAAATTTTACTTAACATCTCCAATAGAAATAAAAGCCAGATTTTTTCAAATCATATGAGAGCCATTATAAATTCAAACCACATTTAACAAATTTATCCACACATATAAAATATTCACCAACAGAAGTCATATAAAACACAATCTAAAACATAAACCAACATAATATCTATCCCTTGAACTCCTTTTACGACGGTAAATATAATCCTCCCTTCTATCCTCTATCTAGATAGGAAGGTTACCTGAAAAAAATATAAACAACTTGCAATTGAATAAAATTTTTAGTAGATAAATTATGTTTTTACATTATAGTAAAATAAAAAGGCAGAAATAGTATATGCATGACAGATTTTGCTATAACATGAACATTATGTAAAAAGTGTTCAAACAGTCCAACATATAAGAGACAAATGAAAATAAATATTTCTTAGAAATTTTATTTCTAATTTATCATTCATTTTAGGATTCACCGTCTAAAATCTTTTTCCATAAGAAAATCTTTTCTAAAATTCATCCCAAGGACAAATAATTATTTCCATGAACCATTTTCATTTACCTTTTCGTACATGGGTATATTGTGTCCCCAGCCAGTATCATAAGTGGTGAATTTCATTTTCAGACATACACATTCATAACATAGAATTTATAAAATTATTCATATTATCTCAAAGCAGTAAATCAGTTAATACTGCACAATGACATAAATAACAATATGATCTAACATTTAGACTGTTCATTTAATATGAAGAAATGAGAAAACAAATCACAATTTGAAATACAGATACTATTTATAATTATGCACTAATGCATTCAATCACATGAAAATAAGTAAACTTTTACTATAAATGTAAGAACATAATTACCCGCTTTTGTGTGAAATTTCTTTTTGAATCTCCTTCACTTTAAAACTTCTTTTCTTATTTTGAGTACCTATATTATAAAAATCTTGATTTGATCAATATTTGAAAGCAAATTATTTTATTTTTTCATGCATTATATTATTGTATCAGATGCCTTTTGTTATTTAACACTCATAATCTTCAAAATCTCATTGTTTATTTTCCAAATTAAGTTAAATTTGTAATTAATAATAATATTGATTATCATATTTAGTTGATTTAATTATTAATTTATGTAACATACACAATATCTTTCATTTATTTTAAATTAATACTTACTCTTCCTATTTTAATTCTATTTAAATATTTTATTAATTTTTTTCATTTAACATTTACTTAGTTTAATATATAATGTTTATACATATATAATATGCCATATAAGATTTTTTAAATCCTATTATTTTTTCTTAAAAGAGATGTTGGGTTTTAAAGTGGCTTAATATAAATAAACTTAATTTTAAGTTTAATTGATAAATATTCTTACTAATCTAACATTAATTCTAATTTTAATTAAAGGTTGTGAAAGTTAACATTAATTATATTTTCATAAATTTTACGATAAGTCAAATTCGTCACCTCTTGCTTCTTATAGTAAAATAAGATAAATTTTCATTACATTAAAATATAGATGTCATTATAAAGTTATAAGATAAATCAAATAAAACATTCCCAATTAAATTTCTTGCTGTGTTTATAACACCCTAAATCAGTTAAGTAAAATTTCTCTTTTTTTTATAACGACATTTATTTCATGATATCATTATCATATTTTAATAAAAATTGAAGTAAGAAATAAAATTAGATTTCAAATTAATATAAATATATGTTTATACTTACCTCCCTTCCTCTTATCCCTCATTCAACAGATCCCTTTCCTCCCATCATCGTCAAAACCCTGCCTTGGAATTCCCTGGTGAAGGCTCTCTCCGACGGTGTCGACAATAGTGAAGCGCCTCACTTTCGGCATGGCCGAGGTCGTCTTCCCCTCTCCTTCTCCTCTCTCTTCTCTCTCGTGCTTTTGGGAGTTCAGTTTTGACAAATCAAAATTGATGCCTCCCCCCTTCGATTTATCTACGAGCGGCCAATTGTCTCGGTGGTTTGGAAATATTTTATTTTATTCTATTCTTTTTTTTTTGGTTATTACAAGCTTTTACTTGTGTCCAAACACAAGGAGGATTGATAAAATATTTTTCTATTTCAGCTAGATTACATGAAGGTTCGACTTTAAGCCCATATCTTTTTGCTTTAGTTATTGATGTTCTTACTAAGCATTTACATGAGGATGTACCTTGGTGTATGTTTTTTGATGACATTCTTCTTGTTGATAAGATTAGAGAGAGAGAGAGAGATAGTCCAAGAGAAGTTTGAATTATTTTGGTCAACCTCAGAGTCTAATGGTTTTCATTTAATTAGATCTAAAATTGAATATATGGTGTGTAATTTTAGTTGTAGAAGATCTAGTGGTGTGGTTGTGACATTGGGTGATCAAGTCATTAAAAAGTGTCGGTCATCTTACATAGTTTGGTGAATGTTTTAGATATCTAAAACTTGAGTGGAAGATAAGATTAGAGAGAGTCGCCTTACATAGTTTGGTTATATAAAGCGTCGGTCGTTCGATGACTTAGGTAGGAGAGTAGATGTGTTATATTCGCCTTATGTTAAGAAAGATAGAGATATACTTAAAAAGATTTAGTTAGGATGTATAAAAATGACATTAGTTTATTAGAATTAAATGAGAATTTGACCCTTAATAGAATACAATGGAGAAGAAGGATTTATGTAGCTGACTTCACATAGTGGGATAAAGGCTTATTGTTGTTGTTGTATGGCTATATTTTTATAATTAATGGTGAAGTTGAGATGTGCAAGAAAAGATAAAAAATAAGTAGTTTATTATAAAAATTAGTTTAGATGTAAAAGTTTGGAGAATTAAAAAAGATATAGAGTGACATGCAATTCTAAAAAGCATATATGACAAATAATTCAACATGTAGTGATACTAAAGAGGCTAATGATGTACCTATAAGTTAGTCAAGCAAAGAGATATGAGAAGTAAAGAATTTAGTTTAAGTGACGTGCATAATGAAGATCAAAAAAATACTTTTCTTAGAATAAAATACTAAACATAAGTGGATGAGATATTTTGATAAACTTTTCAATAAAGATTCTAAGAATATGATTGACTTTAGCGATTTTGGTATCCTAAATGAAAATAATTTTTTTTTAATTCTATCGTCGTATTAGCAAAATTGAAGTTGGATAGGCTTTAAAGAAAATGAAGTATGAAAAAGCAATAAGACCTGATGATATTTTAATAGAAGTATGAAAATGATTAAGAGATCAACGAATTTCTTGGCTTAATTAACTTTTAATATTATTTTAAAGATTGAAATGATGCGAGATTGGTGAAGACAAAGATTGTTTCTATTTTAAGAATAAAGGGGGATGCTCAAGAGTGTGAAAATTATTGAGAAATTAAGTTATTGTGCCATACATTAAAGTTATGGGATAGAGTAATTGAGCATAGGTTATGACGTGATATAAAATTTCTCAAAATCAGTTTGGATTCATGCTTGGTAGGTTTACTTTGGATGCTATATATTTGTTGAGAGGTTTGATGAAGAAGTGAGGAGGATCTATATATGATAATGATGATTTGAGAAGTGTTTTGGAGAGTTCTAGAAAAGAAAGAAATTAATATTGCCTATATTCAGGCCATTAAGGATATGTATGTTGGAGTTGTTACTTGTGTTTAAATTTAAGGAGGTTTGACAAATTTTTTTTCTGTTTTAGTTGGATTACATCTTGGATCTTTTGACCTTTCTTGTTGCTACATTTTTATCTTCTTAGATAAGAAACTGAATTGTGACGTTATCAATGGATTTTTAGCATATCTTATGTTGGGATTTATGGTTATAAATAGAGATACCCAAGGCATGTTCAAAATGCAAGTCCATTAATAATAATATTTCTGAGTTTTTTTTTCTTTGGTTCTTGAGTAATAGTGAATGAGGATCTTTCTAGCATAGTGCAAGCGGTGATTATCAATTTCTAGGAGAAATTATATTCTTGTGTTAATTAAAGGAATAAATTTCTAATTTGCTGAATTGTTTTCTTCTTTTTTTTATAAATTTAGTGAATGGTTTTTTATGTAATTGAATTTGATCAAAACACATAAAATTTGGATTATTGGTTGTTTTGTGATTTTCAATTGTTGTGTGACTTTCATTCATCTTATGTTTTGATGCTAAATACCTATTTGAGTGGTCATTAAATTATCATTTGGGGTGACTTATGCATGTTTTCTTGTTTTCATCATATGGGATGATCATGTGTTTTAGTTGATAGTTTTTGAATTATGAATTTGTCTCTATGTGTGTATTTTTGTGTATTACGTCATATAGTTGCATTAAAAAAATCACCCTAACATGTCCTACATTAGATTTTGCATCAAGTTTAAAGCTGCATCAACATGTAAATAATAGGACTTAAATATCATGCAATTTAATGAAATTGAATTAATTATAGTTATAGAACACTGTTGTTGCTGAGTCCAAAGTCCCAGATGAAATAAGTGGAGGGTTGCATTAGGTAGTCGATAGCCAATGTAAAATTTATCGAAAATTCATGACATGAATATTTTAATACATTGTGTTAATGCTAGGGCATTCCTCAGAAGCGGTACACTATATGACATGAATACAGTGAAAAGTGTGCAAGGGCCGCTACATTAATGATTAGGTGTTAAATAAACAATAATTCCACATTATATCGGCGGATGTAGGCAAAAAAATTAGTTCTAAAATTAAAAATTAGGATAAGTGCTTGGAATATAGGTACTCTTACGGGTAAATTAATGAAATTAATAGATATTATTATAGTTTTAGGAAGATAAATATCTTATGTATTCAAGAAATTAAATTGGTTGTGGAGTTGGCCAAGAAGATTGATAGTTTAGATTTTGAACTTTGGTATTTAGATAGAAGTCAACGATGTATGTGTGATTATAGATAAAAATTTGAAGAATAATATAATGAAAATTAGTGAGATTGAAGATATAATTATAGCTTTAAAGATTATTATTGATGTTAAGATTATTAATATTATAAGTGTTTATGCTTCTCAAACAAATTTTGATGAAGATTAGTTATTTTTTGATAAGAAAAATAGATTGTTTAGATTGTGAAGATTATAAGGTTGTTTTGAGTGAAAGTTTAAGTGTTCAACATCAACTACTAGTTTTGGATTTTGAGATGAATTGTTGAAAGATGAAAAATAAATACAAACATTGTTCTAGGAATAGATGAGGGTACTTAAAAAAATACTAATAAAAATATTTGTAAGAATAAGTTAAAATATCTTAGATTTGAGATGTTCTTGAGGAAATTAATCTTATGTGAGAAAATGTGAAATGAGATTAAACAAGTTGTAAAAAATGTGTTTGAAAATTTAAAAGAAAAATCTTTTTTAATAAAATGGTTGGTGGATTCAACATGTGCAAGAAAAATAAAAAATAAGAAGCTTTATTATATAAATTAGTTTAGATGTAAAAACTCGGAGAATTATGAAATATATAAAGTAGCTTGTAAGGATTCTAAGAAAGAAATATGTGATGCAGAGGTTTTAGTGATTTATATAATATATTAGATACTAAAAGTGGTGAAAGATGTATGCATAAGTTAGTCAAGCAAAGAGATAGAAGAAGTAAAGATTTAGTTTAAGTGAAGTGGATTAAGGATGAAAATCATAAAATAATTTTCTTAGAAGAGGATAGTGAACATAGGTGGATGAATTATTTTGATAAATTTTTCAATAAATATTGTGAGAATACAATTGAGTTTAGCGATCTTAATACTCTAAATGAAAATAGAGAATTTTATTTTTATCATCGTATTAGTAAAATTGAAGTTGAAGAGGCTTTAAAGAAAATTAAGTGTGAAAAAGTAGTAGGACCTAATGATATTTAACTAGAAGTATGAAAATGTTTAGAAGCTCAGAGAACTTCTTGGCTTACTAATCTTTGTAATTTTATTTTAAAGTCTAAAAAGATATTTAATGAGGGGACATAGAGTTTGTTAGTTCCAATTTTTAGTAATAAAGGTGATGCACAAAAGTGTGCAAATTATAGATGAATTAAGTAAATATACATACATTAAAATTATGGGAGAGAGTAAATGAACATAGGTTATGACACGATATAAAAATTTCTCAAAACCAATTTGGTTTCATGCCAGGTAGGTTTGCTATGAATGCTATATATTTGTTGAGAGGTTTGATAGAGAAGTATAAAAAGGAATCTACATATGATATTTGTTGTTTTAGAGAAATCATATGATAAAGTTCCAAGAGAAGTGCTTAAGAATTCTAGAAAGAAAGGAGTTAATATTGCATTCAAGTCATTAGCTATATGTATATCGGAGTACTTGTGTTCAAGCATAAGGAGGATTGACCAAGTATTTTCCTATTTTAGTTAGATTACATCAAGGATCAGCTTTAAGCCCGTATTTTTTTCTTTAGTTATGGATGCACTTACTAGACATTTATAAGAGGATGCAGTGGTGTATGCTTTTTTGCTTGTTGATAAGACTAGAGAGGGAGTTCAAGAGAATCTTGAATTATGAAAGTCAACCTTAGAGTCTAAAGGCATTGGTTTAAGTAGATTTAAAACAAAATAAATGGAGTGTAATTTTAGTTGTAAAAGATAAAGTGATGGGGTTGTGACAATGGCTGAGCAAGTGATTATAAAGAGTGAACTTTATAGATATGTTAGGTCTATTGTTCAAAATGATGGTGAAATAGATGAGGATGTTATTAGCAGAATTCAAATTGGATGGTTGAAGTGGAGGAATGCATCTGACCTGTTGTGTGATAGAAAAGTACTGCTCTAACTTAAAGAAAAATTTTATAAGATGGTGGTAAGACCTGTAATGATTTATGACATAGAATATTCGCCAATAAAAGAGAAGTATAAAATAAAGTTAAGTGTTGCAGAGATGAGGATGCTTAGGTGGATGTGTGGGTTTACACTTAGTGACAAAATGCGAAATGAATATATATGTGAAAAGGTTGGAATAGCTCCAATGGCAGTTAAGATGAGAGAGAGTCGCCTTAGATGGTTTGTCATATAAAATATTGGTAGTATAACAAATGTATTATATTTGACCTATGTTAAGAAAGGTAGAGGTAGACCTAAGAAGATTTGGTTTGGTAGTATAAAAAATGATATTATTTTGTTAGCATTAAATGAGAATTTGATACTTAATAGGACACAATGGAGAAGAGGATTCATGTAGCCGACTCCACGTGGTGGGATAAAGGCTTGTTGTTGTTGTTGTTGTTGGATTTATTATAGTTATATAGTCTAGTTAACTGTAAAATGGTTTTCATGTAAAATTATATTCTTTTATTTGATGGAAGATGTAAGCTTAGTAAAATTTTAAATTGGATTGATAACGTAAAAGATTTCTTCAAATATTATAATATGTGTGATTTTCAATGAAATGAGTTTGTTAAATCAAAATTATTGGAGTATGCTACTATGCTTAATATTGATAGCAAAATATTGTCACTAAATTTATATGAGTTGGTATGAGACATAAATTTAAAATATGATATTTGGTGTGAAGATGTTTAAAAGATTTTTAGGGTTGTTGGACTGGTGGTGAAGGGTTAAAGTTGTTGGAATGCTAAGGAGGGTAGTGTTTGGTTTTATGATTTTGGGGTATGTTTTTGGGCATTATGAGTGTATGATATTTTTTTTTGGTCAAAAGTTGTAAGAAACTCTAGATCGATATTCTGAAATATTAGCTAATTAATGATGGTGATTTTATATCAATTAGGTATGTGATTAGAAAGATATGATTTTTTTTAAGGCTAGATATTATAGGTGGACAGAAACAATGGAGATTTCATGTGAAGGATATAGCTCAATTTTTTGAAATGGCTGAGGGGGTATGAAGTCTTGGGAAGATAATGGGGACCTAAACCTTAAATGTGGTTGATTTTTAAATCAATTCAATACCTAGTAACTAACATCTTGAACACAATTTTTTGAGATATCAAAACTTTTTTTTATTAAACCATGGCATAAATAATTAATGAAGAGCCATGTAAAAGAAGGAAATGTACATACAAAGCTTTCCTCCAAGAGCGCGGTCAGCCTCCTCAGGGATCCTTTTTTGAAAACTATCGTAAACTATTTTAAACTAGATGAATGTTACGATTTTAGTCTAGTTAGACCTATTGCAATTGTTTATTTCTAGAAAATGTCGTAAAAATCTCATCTACAGCTTGTTACACCCACATTAACATATGAATTTGATAATATTAAAGAAATTGTACTTCATGAAAATTCTTTTAGCAATGAATGAGACATTTAACGAAAATTTTTTAGGATAATATGATTTTATATCTAATGTTGATTTTAAATCTGCACTTATATTAGGACATGTTAATGAACCAAAATTTTTTCTTAAGAGGTTGAGATTGAGTTTGAAAGTGAAATTAAACATGTGGCTATGTTTGAATCTTAACTTCTAAGAGAAGTTCTTAGAAGTTGAACCAATTCAGTTAAATTTAAGTTTTGTCTATCTACTTTTTATGTGATTTGTTAATAAAGAATGCCTTAATTAAAATCTAAAATTTAAAACCCTATTTGTTGGGACAAATTTAAAAAATTATATTTTTTTCATGACTAATTTTAAAACCAGTTAGATTAATTTTCTTTAAAGAGGCTTTCATCCATATATCATATTTGTATGTTTCTTATTTGCTTTTATGTTTTAGTTATCTTTTTCTTTAGGAATTAGCTGTAGAGTATTAATATCCATTTGGGAAGATTCATATTCTAGTATTTTATTGTTTGCTTCATAAATGATTAATCATTTGTTTGATTTGCAGGAAATTCATTATTTTTCCATATTTTGTTAGTCATTTATCTAACATGCTTAAATATTTGCATAAAATTGACTATTAATTATCAAAAATAAGTTTACTATTGATGCAAATTGTAAAAACTATGGAATTTAAAATAAATCGATGAAATAATGGTACATTTAAATCTTGAAAATTTTCTTAAAGAAATCTTTATGAACTTAATTGCTAGAAAAATGCCTTATAAAATCATACAATGCATTATGATGCATGCTTAGAAGTCAAAAATTCTAGTATTATTTTAATCTTTAATATACTTGATTTGACTTTATTTTATGAACTTGCCACCAATATTTTAAATTCTTCTTTATTTCCATTTCCCCAAGAATTTACATCTAACATCAATCTTAGATGATGTGATTGTGTTCGATTTTATTGGTGGATTCTTGAGGCATATTAGCATTGGCATGCTTGACCTACTTATTGTGATTCATGGATTACCCTACAAGAAGCATAATAATGATGATCATATTTGTGAAGATTATTGACTACTCAATTTGTTGGAGCCAATTTTTTTTAGCCAAGAAGATTTGATGTAAATTGACATTTTGAGTTTTATTTTTTTACTTGAGTTGATTAGATTTTTTTTCTAGTTTTTATTTTATGTCTCTTACAAACATATTGATCATATTTCTAATGACAATTGGTTGTGTTCTCTAAATTTATGAATTCACCCTTTGAAAAAATTTCGTTGTCTGTTGTTAGTTTACTATTGTTTGGTTCTCTTTGAATTGGCTCATCTTTAGTAGCGACATTGGATTTGATTTGATGGTTTAAATGCAATCAAGTAAGGCATCTGCTTGGCTTGGTTGCCATTTGGCACTTGAGTTATTACAGCCTTGACTTGATGCTTTTGTTGCTTGGCTATTATATGGCAGTTTAGGACATGAGTTAGGTTTGTTGGCCTTTGAATATATCCCACAATCTGATTTGTTCAATCATAATAAAAGCGATGAACAATGGACTTATTAGTACATAAAAGTAGTTCACAACACGTCGCATTCAACACAAATACCCAATTATATTGAGAGTGGAACGACTGAACCAAGAAGCAGCTAATCTTCCTCTTTTTCTCTAGTGCTTGGGATTAGGATCTAACCCTCTAACCGCTACAAAACAGATGCATCGGTGCGGTCTGTTTTATCTAGTGGTTGCGCATGAAATGTTAAAGTAAATTTATCTGCACGCGAGGCAGTCACACAAAATTTGACATATGTGAGCGGGGACAAATTGCATGAGAAAAATCAGTATACACTAGTGCTATTTTGATTCTATTAAAAAGATCAATCATGAAACCCTATCAAAATGTCTTCCATCACTGCCTGTATCCCATAAATCTTGGTAATGGAATTTATCACTGTAATGTTTTTCCTTTGGGCTTTTGTTTTATTGGATAAAATAAAAATAACCTAAACCTATCCTTCTCTCATTGTTTCTAACAGCCTCACTTGCATCTTGTTTTACTAGCTTGTTGATCTTTCCCTCATCGCTTGCAGGTCTCACCTAAGATGAACCCAAATCGCTCCTTCCTCGCCGACCTGCTTATGCCTCAACAAAACTTTAAATCAAAGGCTCCGCCCTTAGCCATAACCATAGCCAGACCTCCTTAGTTCACCGCTCCTTTCACTGATGATACCTTCTGTATTATCATGGTCTTCTTCTCTTTGAGTGCTCACATTGCTTCCAATTTGAGAAATAGCAATCCCTTTCATCTCCATGCATCTCCACATCAATCTGCTACCAAATGCAACTCTTCCACGTGTGTGCTGTCATTGTCCATGGAGCAGCAACTCTTTGATGGTCAATTTGAGATGATATGTCGATTGGCTAAATATTTCGATTGAAGTGAATAATATGGCCAATAAGAGGCATAGGGCTAAAGGTGAACTTTCGTGGTAGAGAAAGGTTGATTGGAGGAAACACAACCAATTTCAGAAGATTGCTGAAAAAGGGAGATACTTTGGAGTCCAAAGCTGCTTAACCTATTGTTGCACTGATTAAATCTCTCAATGCTACTGATTCATTAGGATGCATTTCATAATCTTCCTTTTTTCTCCCTGTTTAGTTAGAAGTTGGATAAAAGGGCAACTTTTGTGTTTTTAAACAAGATTTCAAATACCTTTCCATGTTAGATTCATGAAGGAATGAATTTGTGTCATGCCTTTTCAAGTTACTAGGCCGTTTTTGAGATGAGCAACTTTTCCATTAATTACAAGATCTAGAGGCGGTGTCCCCAATTTCTGAACTTGGCTTAGATGCTTTGCTAGAGCATTTGCAAATTGTTGAGCTTGTGCATGCTTGTGAAACAAGAAAAAAAAATACTACATTTACTGTGCTATTACTTTATCAAAGTTTTGTTTTTGGCATTGGCAACTTTGTTGATGAAGTGCTTTTTTCAGCTGGTGGTAGAACCTTACTTTACACCCAAATTATAGAAACTGACTAATGCCAAAGCTGTCAATGTCAAATTCAACTAAACTAAAAAATGACCTGTAGGGACTGAAGGCATTGAAGGTGAGGAGATTAAGAAATAAAAAGGATTTTCAAGATCTCACCCTAAATTGTGGTTGAAAATGAGAAGGTTGCAGTTAAATACAATAGAAGGAATAAGACGATTTAGGTGATAATTAGGAAGGTAATGAAAAAGGAAGACAAAAAAAAGGTAAATCAACAAAAGTATTTATAAATGTTATTCCAATGAGGTGGAGAAATTCATAAGTATTTGTATCTATTGTTCCAACATGGTGGAGCTTTGTGTTCATTTTATGTAAATGTTAAAAGCTAGGCATGTTTTTTTAAGTGTGATAAGTGTGAAGGTCCTAGGTGTGGCGTTTAAGGACATTGATCTTGTACACTTTTTTAAGCAAGATGGGTAAGCTTAACAATCTCCTCCTAAATGCCCTCACTTTCAAAAAAATAAAAAAGTCCTTTATGTGTGGTAGATGTGGGGAGGCTGGCGAAATAGACATTGACTGACTCTAAAAGGGACAAAACCCAAAAAATCCTCTATGAACATAAACATAGCTTATTTAAAGAACAAAATGTAAGTTAAGAGTAAAATTTAAACATCTTAAATGTCATATATGCAATGTTAAACAAGAATTGAACTCAAGCAAATGGATTTATATTAGACTTGTAATGAACTTGAAATTTTGCTTACGAGCATAGACAAAACTTACTTTGTGCTTGAACTCTTTGAATGATATTCTTAAATTAAATGTACTTGGTGTAAAAATGAACTAATGGATCCCTTTTATTTATAGGAGTAAGAGTGATTTCCTCTGAGACTCACCTCACTAATTTAGTCATATACGATAAAATTATGACACTTTACAGTATAAGGAATTCCAAATTTGTGATTGAATTTGATAACACATACACAAACAAACAAAATGTGAAATTTAAAACATAAAATGAAATATTTGTGCACATTCCAATGACAAAATATTTACAAAAAATAATCGAATCTAGGGAACTATAAGTCTTATGTGTGCTTTGTGAAGCAATCTTCTGCTCAAATTCCTTAAGTCATGTTAAGTGCTTTAAAAATCGTGCGAACAAAAGACATTTGCATGCGCTTCGACAAACATGATAAATGCTCGAATTTAAAGTTAAAGAATGCTACATGGATTATAAGTAGGATAACTTTAAATTTATTTTTTTCTTAAAAGTGTGCAAATATTTTGAAAATTCAAACTACTCTCTTTCAAACTTAATTTAAACTATCAATATACTTAGGAGTAGACCCATGTATAGTTGGAGAAAAGGGGGGTGAGGGGATGTGATTGCCCCTGTTGAATTTTATAAATTCTCTTATAGGAGGTGGATAAATTAGTCATTTGTCCTCCATAAAAATTATTTTTGTCCTTTGCTTTTGCTCTAACATGTAAGTTTGCACCTCCTGAGAAGAGAGGCTGGTTTTGCCCCTAAATATATTATATCTACGCTCTTAGGCGGGTTGCTCTACCTATTTGATGGGGTCATAATTCCAATTTTTTGGGTTCATTCCTTTATCACAAGGACTAGAGTCATTATGACTTATTGCTCTTGACAAAAATTAATGCAATAAATTGTGTAGATGAACTTAAACAACACATAAATATGTAGGCTCAGTCTTCTCCAAGAAATCAAAAAAAGTTGTAAGGGTTTAAAGCAAAAAAAAAGTTATAAGGGAAATTGTCTCCATTGAATTTTATAATTTCTCTTATATGAGGTGGGCAAATTATTCATTTGCTCTTTCTAAAAAAATTATTTTTGTCCTTCTCTTTTGCTATAACAAGTAAGTTTGCACCTCATGAGAAGAGAACTTAGTTTTACCTCTGAGTATATTATATGCTCTTAAGCTGGCTACTCTACCTATTCTGGGTCATAATTCCAACTTTTGGGTTCATTCCTCTATCACAAGTACTAGAGTCAATAAAACTTATGTCTTATGACAAAATTTAATGATGAATTTTGCAGACGAACTCAAACAATGCATAAATATGAGGGCTCAATTTTTTGCAAGCAAAAAAAAAAAAAAAAAGTCGAAAGGGTCTAAAGCAAAAAAAAGTTGCCTTGATGATGATTGCTCTGAAATTAAATCTGAACAGGAGGAAACTTCACTTTTAAAATGCCCTCAAACCCCATAAAAGTCAATTTGGGCTGAAATTCAAATGAAAAAAAAATACAAAAATATTAAGAAAAACTATAAAATTTATATCATTTAAGCAAAATTTGGTGCTTAAAAGCTAAGGAATAACTATACATCTACCTTCCATAATAGTTTAGCAAGAGAGATTAATTTATAATTAACTTATGCTGATAAATAGCTAATGTCATATTGGGTGTAGATCTATGATAACTCTCAAAGATCTCATGTTAGTAAAGATGTAGTATGTGTTCTTTGATTAGGTGATTTTATTGCCAAATAGCATTATAAAATGAAACTATTATGGTTGGGGCCTCCTTACAAGATGTCTTGTTGCAAAATAACATCATCAAATTACAGTCAAAATCGAAGCTCGTAAGTTCCCTAATAACTCAAATCTATTGAGTGGTGAATCATCAAATGCCTTGTTATAGAAAGAAGCCCTTTATTAGCTAAAGTTGATTAAATTTTTTTCCTTAGACAACCATCTATCTTATATTTATAAGGTCTCCTTGGATGACATAATCCATGGTTGTTGTTGAGGATCTTTTGGTGGGCCAACTATCTCCTTTGACAAATAGATCGAGTTCATGACAACTTCGGGATGGCAAAATCATGAGATTTTAAAGGAGTTTATTATCATTCTTTTCTCACCATCCACTCTAATTTGAAGGAGGTATATTTCTACACAATAAATAAATAAAAATTATTGTTATTATAAGCTATGCATTTTGTGCCTACTGAGTAGCCTTAATTGAAAGATCATTTTTGTCATTCGGAGGGATAAGTAACTATAGGATCTTGCATTTATAAGAAACTTGAAACTTAATCGTAAGTCCTTGTAAAATAAGAGTGAAGTAATGTCTTATCTAAAATTCATCTTCATAAAATTTGATTAGGAACCACAAATTTTCTCAGAAGTGCCCGACATTAATTTTTTGAGTACACAAGGTTGTGACTCTTTGTTGTTTGCCGGGTTGTGCAGTGTTGGATTTCCTTCATATTCAATTAGGATAGTGCCTTTGCTCTAGCCAATTATGGGTTGTACATTCTTCAGTCATTGCATGACTTTTGTTCTTTGGTTCTTACTCAATATAATTTTCACTGATGATGAATTGAATTATGGCTTTTTTCCGATAGTTATTCATGGATTTTAGCTATCCAATTTTTTTAAGCTCTTGTTAACATGGTTTGGCATGGCACAATTAGTGCTACCGGTTTCGAGAAAATTATTTTCTTACAGTACTTTATTTGAATTTTTTGATTTTCTTTTATGGTTTCAGTAATTGGTTTACTTCTGTGGTTGGATTTGCTATGTTTTGTTAGTTGTCATATTATTTTCATCGATCTTTATTTTTCTATGCTAAATTTATATTTGGATGATCATAAATTATCATGAGTTGTATTTTTTTTCCTGATTTTCTGCAAAAGGGCTGATTGTATGTTTTAATTTATGGTTTGTGAATTGAGAATTTGACTTTTGTGCATTACATTTATAGTCGCCTTGAGAAATCTTAGAATTTTAGATGTCTTCATTTGGCCTTTAGACTGAATATATTTATTAGCTAATTATGCATGACAAAATCTTGTCATTTGATGTTTTTTACTTTGAGATCAGTGTGACCCTGGTGTATGCCATTCGGGTTTGAGACTGATGCCAAACTGGATTATATTGAAATCAGAATGGTAAACTTGAGAAGGAGTGCATGGTTGTATATGGTGCAAAATGACTCGTCATATGGTTGGCATTCCAACCTTTTCCTTTTTATTGGTAGTTCTAGCCTTTTGTTGAAAATTGCATAGGAGAAAAATAATTACCTAATGAAGTAAATAAAATGAAGTACTGTTAGATCAGTTATAAGAAAGACTTAGAATCGCAACTATGATTTTATATAGGTAGTAATACATTTTAAGCTCATCTCAGATAAATTTAGTATTCATTGCAATCACAATTTTCTAGCTTTATGCTTTTCTTGACACTTTGTACTTTTATCAGCATTAAATGGACGTGGTCAGTTTCTTCGGGGACCTGATATCATCTTTAAAGCTGCCACATCATTTCCAATCAGATCCTTTCATGCCACAGGTAATAACATTTGCAAATGCAGTCGGTGTTTTGGGATTGTTTTTCTTTCTTTTCTAGTTAATATTGTTTCAGAAGTAGAACTTGAATGTATTATCTTACAGGATCTAGTAATGCTATGGAACGAGACTACTATGAAATTCTTGGCATCTCTAATGATGCTACACAAGAGGACATCAAGAAAGCATTCCACAATGCAAGTTTCTTTGAGAGAACCCCATGCTCTTATTTGTTGTTCTTATATTCTTTAGATTACTTTTATTGAAATGTATCAATATATAAAGAATTTTACAATTTTACAATATATTTCTTTCTCTCTTCTTGATTAGCATTTAGTGGATGGATCGGATCGCTTTTTTTTTTATTAACTCATTTTTTAAATTACTAGTCTCAATTAACTCATGGCCTTGCATTGCCACAAATGATATTATTTGGTTATATGGCTTTCTCCCTTTTACGCTCTGCTTGTAGTACTCTTTTGGTTGGAGTTGTATTCTAAGAGGCATTATATGCTTATATTCTATTTCTTTTTAATTGTCATCAGATTTGACAGGTTTCACAAGTTGAAATTATCATTAGAAGTTGCAATTAGCTGCAACATAAAATACTATGTATTAAAATATTATTTCTGCATGTATGACTTTCCTGTTTGGAGTCACCTTCTAAGAGACACTTGATATTGATATCCTAATTCCCTTAAATTATCATTAGATGAGGGGTTCACTAGTTGAAAATTTCATTATAAGTAGCAACAACACCAGTATCAAGTCTCTTGCAATTGGAACTGACTTTTTTGAACATTGCTTTTAATTTCAGTTATTTTTATGGCTTGTACTTGTTATTAACCGAACTTGTATCAAGTCTCTTGCAACAACATCCAACCAATTAGCTTTGCTTCCGTTATTAACTTATTCATGCTTTCTGTTCTCTGCTGCAACACATGCCCGATGACTGATCTTTTTATCTGTTATATTATTCTTATAATATGCTATTGCCATGATTTCTTTAACGTGGTTATTATCATTTTATCCTTTCCAGTCTTGGTACAATGGTACCCTTAGCATGTGATTCTCATTCTCAGACTCTGAAATAAAAATGCCTGTTAATGAGCATTTAGTTCCCGTACATAAATCAGGATAGCATTTTTTTTTTAACGCTTTGGCTCATAAATGTCTGTTATTTGCTTACCTGATGAAGTTTTGTCATGATAGGATATGTTTTGTAGAAAATTCTTAGTGCTTTACTAGGAACAGAATATGACCATTAAAGATTAAAATTTTTTGAGCTGCATGTAACTCTAGTTATTTCACCACACCACTTAACCCCTCTCGTACCCTATATCCATTGAGACTATTTACGACCACCCTACTTTTTTTCTCCCCTTTTTAATCAAAGTTTCTCTTGTTGTCTATCTCTGCATTCTGATATTGTACTCACAGTTTCTTCTCAGACACGGTATTTGCCATGCGCAGGTAAGAGTTTCAGAGAATCATCTAAACTATTGATAGACAGATATCATGAAACTTGGTATAAGAGAATCATCTAAACTGTTGTTATTAGAGAATCATCTAAGCTGTTGTTATAAGAGAATCATCTAAACTATTGGTAGACAGATATCATGAAACTTGTCGCCTAACTTACACCACTTGAATGGACGCGTGCCAAAATGCTATTCTAAATGATAGCAAGCAAGCCGAGGTTGAAATTTGGCCTGTCTGCTTATTGTAGTTTGAAATCTTCTTATTTCTCTATAACAAGTAGCTTGTTTATGATACAATGCTTCTTTACTGATCATTTATTATTGTAATTATAGCCCGTTTAGTGTCATAATAGATGCTTACTTAGAACTGCATTTAAGGTTTTGTTTACTTCAAAAGTTAAGTCTGCTACAGCGCTGTTATAAGTAATTTTGCTTTCGTATAGAGTATTACTTTATATGATTGTTAATGTTAGCAAGGCTGTTCATTTCACCTCTCAATAACAAGCTTAAACTCTTCTTTGTAATTCTTATCATTGATGCATGGTTAAAGCTTGATCTAGGCTGAAACTGAATGTAAGTAACAAAAATTTGAGCAACTTTTTAAGAACTTAGTCAAGCTTAGTCTTCATTAGTCTATAGGAAACCAATCTTGTGTGGCGGTATAATTTTTTCCTTTGGGCTTCTGATACCCATGTCCATAATTTTATTGTAGGGTTGCAATTCCAGTGTTGTCAAGTTGACGTTTTCCATAGAGAAGTCACATAACATTAGATTCTCTGTATTTTTCATAGGCTTGCAGTGTAGTTGCACTTTTTCCATCCATCTTTCATCGTTGAAATGGTGATGAAGCATTTTTACAGCTGTTGCAACTGCTTTCAGCGATGAGATGATAATAATTAGGACCATGGTGTGAACTTTACAATTATGTGGGTATTGTTGATGGTATAAAATAAACTTTTATCGGCATGCCGTCCTATCAGGATGATAGAACTTTAGGGTGAGTATAATTTTAAAGTTTAAGCGTTGGTGTTCTCTCGTGCAGTAATGCTATGAGGAGTAACTTTGCTTTTCCATCGAGGCTGGTTATATACGTTATGAGTATTCATTAGTTATGGAGCTATTGTTTTTTATGATAGACTTGTTTCATTGTGGCTAACGCAAAGGCCATGTCTTTTTATTCTTTTGATTTGATATTTAGTTTGTGGTTGAGAATATATATTTGGCATGATCGCTACATGCATTCGCTTTGTGATGGATCGTTGCTTTGACTCTACCAAGGTCATGTTTATCAGGCCCGTCCATAGGATGCAAATTGTAATGTTATTTTTCTTTACTGTGTAATATACTGCCTATGTTGTATTCTGCATGGATTTATTTGTTACTTTGTGATATAGATTTGTAGTGATTAATCAACTATGAGCTCCATCATGAAAATGATTTCTGCAATGAACCATTTGTGTTATGGACACATCAATTCAAATTGTTATCTTCTGGAAATATCAGTGGAAACTCAGGGTTCGTTACTTTCAGGGCTCTAGGTGATGATTACTAAAGTGTTCTAGGTTATGACATGTGGTCGAGTTTCTACTAATCATGAATAGAAATAATGGCATTGGTTTTATGAAAATCGGTAGGGAACTACTTTGATTTGTAATGTGTCATGCAATTATTTGATGAATGAGAAAATTTTGTCACATGAAGGGCCCATTTCCGTAATTTTGTTTTCAACTCTTGTACTTTGGTGTTTTAATTAGCATTATAACTTTCAAGCAACTTTCATCTGCAGTCCAGGACACTTTAAGCCGCAAATAATAAATAATAGATTGTCATAAATTGTCTTAATCATTTTCTTCATAATCGGCATAATAAACCTTGTGTAGACTTTTCTGGTTCTTCATTTGAAAATTATCAAATGTGCTGACTACAAAGATTGTGCACTACATGGGGATATTTCCGTTTTTTATTGTTCTTCGAAGACATGATTTTTCCCCCAGTTATTGTAAAATTTCTAAGAAGCTGCTGAGCAAGTTCTTTCATTATTTTTGGAATGAAATATTTTTTTTTGCAGTTGTCTTTTCGTGTGCAGTTTTATTCATTGCTTTCATGCTTTTCAAACAAATTAAAATTCATCCTGCAGCTTGCCAAAAATATCATCACCAGATGCAAATAAGAATAGTCCTGCAGCTAAGAGAAAGTTCCAGGAAATTAGAGAAGCTTATGAGGCTAGTTCTTTTTTTTACAAATTATTATTCGTTCTCTTGTTTTGTTCTTACATTCACTGTATTACTTTCTAATATTCAATGAATGGTGCATTTCAGACACTGCGTGATCCTGATAAAAGAACACAATATGACATGGTAACTTATCCACACCATTTTGATAAAATTACTTCCCTTTTATGACGTTTTACTCTTTCTTCCATACCTTTCCAGTAAATAAGTGCATACAAATAGCATGTCAGTTTACATTTTTGTTATTACTTTTTTTCGGCAAAGTTTTAGGAGGTGTTCTCTAGTGTGTTATATTGATAAAAACTGCTGTGGTAATGCAAGGGATTCTCTAGTGGAGCTGAGAGTGTTTCATATGGTGGCGAGGATACAGCCATAAAAACACCTATGATGATCCTTTCTCTGCTACATTCTACAAAGTTTTACAGAGGTATGTCTTTATGTTTGTAATGTTGTTATGTGTGCTAATAAATGTGATTTCTTTCCTTCTTAGGTTTTTGAGAGTGAACGAGAGACATATGCAGCTGACATACAGGTTTGGCTTTTCTAGTGTCTGAAAGTGATGATTAATTATTATGTCATGTACTCTGACTATTTCTTTGAGAACTTTAACAGGTGGAGTTGAATTTGTCGTTTGATGAAGCTGCCAAGGGCTGCACAAAGCAGGTTTCCTTGAAGGCACAAGTTTTTTGTGATTCATGCAGTGAGTCAAGCCTCTAATGTCAGTCATCATTTTGTAGTATTGCAAGCGCACTCACACAAGTGAGCAGTTTTTCATGGGGGAACTCACACAAGTGTGCATGCAGAGACCCTACAGCATTTACTGTACAAAACACAAGCAACATGATCTTTATCTTCACATAATTTCATCAATCATGAGTGATTGAATGTGCTCTTTATATTTTCAACTACAAACATTCTATTGATTAACCATTCTATTTCATTTTTTAATTGATTGTTGAACTTATCATGAGTTTCCTCCAGTTGATCAATACAAATTCATCCACTATGCTTGTGCTGTACTGGATTTTTTTTGTCAGATGTGGTTAAAATGTATAGTCAAGTATGTTCTTAATTTTCTGGATAACTGTGAAACACTTTTGATTGATTTTTCTTGTATGATGTGTTACTGGTGCCTTGGGTACCTTCACTAATTTCTTTTAACAATTTCTAATCAGGTTTGTTTGCTACTGTTTTTGGTTTTTTTTCAGGCATTTTAACATGTACTAGATCCCTTGCAATCTGTTAAAAAATATTAGAGAAGATTATTACATGGTTTCATATTCACAAGGTAGAAAGGTACACAATTGATAGGAAATACAAGCCCTCTTAGAAGAGAAATACACAAAGGAATTGCTTAAGGCCATATTTTACCACACAAATTAGAGAAGAAATAAGGAAGATAATTTAGAATAAAGCATGGTAGAAATGTATGAAATAAATCTCTTCTCATCAAGAATCAAAGGAGTTGAGTGTAACTGCCTTAAACATGACAGTTGGTGGATAGCCAAGTGGGGTTCTGTAGCATGCTAAAAAGTTGGATGCTAGACAGCTGCAGAGGATGCAAGATTTGAGTGTATGGACAGCTGCAACTTGGTGCTAATAGATGCAGAGAGTGATCAATGCAAGAGGTAGTTGTCACAATAGATTTTAAGGCAGGATTTTTACACTCTCTCTCAAGTTAGGAGTCTATGTTGATCATTCTAAGCTTGAAAACAAAGTTGTCAATTTGAGATTGATCATGAATTTTAGTAAGGATATTGGTAATATAAAATTTTGTTAGATTGTAATTAATTTAGATGATTCTTGATCTTTTTTCTCGTTTATAAAGTGTTTATTAATTTCAACATACTCAATTCAATTGTAGTGGGCATGATTTTTAGAAATGCTAATAGTAGTTTGATTGTTGTATTTCATTATCATAGGCCATATGATGAAGACTTTATATTTTTGAGAAGGCTATAAGTCCCATACCTTGAGAAATACCATGGATCATGGCTTTGTATTCCACTTCAGTACTACTCTGAGCGATAACAAACTCTTTTTTGCTTCTCCACTTAAAATTCCCCATATGAATTTGCAATAATCCCATGTACATTTACAATTTATTATATCCTACCCAGTCAGCATTAGTGAAGATTTCTATACTTAAATTATTCTCATTTTTAAAGAACAATCCTTTTTTAGGTGCGTTTTTAATATACCTTACTATTATGCATACAACATCAAGGCGCTCCTATGTGCGGCATTCATAATTTGACTGACACTAACTAGAAAATAAATATTAGGTTCAGTGTGAGAGATGAATATGTTTTCTTATGAACTGCTGGTACCTTCCTTTGTCAATTGAGGTAAAATTTTCTTTAGCCCTAACTTCGTTTAAGTGATTCATTAATGTGTTGGCGGTTTACACCCAAGCATGCTAGTTTACTTTAGTAAGTCCAAGATGTATTTCTATTACAGACAAATTTTCATTTGCTTGATTTAACTACCAGCTATTTCCAAGTCTAGAAAATATATTAATAAACTAGTGTTCTTGATTTATAATTCTTCAGCTTAGACATCTTTTAGTTTATTTACTTTTTCATGGTTTTCTATCAATATAATATCATCATATATATGATCATAATATGAATTTTACTTTTATATGATTTTTTTGGTAAATAAAGTGATAAGATTGTCCTTGAGAGTACCCAGGTTTCTAGGCCTTTCAGTCACCATGTTGAATTTGTTGAACATAGCTCTTTGTGATTATTTCGTCATATAGAGATTCTTTGAGTTTGCATACTCCCAAATTCAGAAGGAATTATCATATATATATATATATATATATATATATATATATATATATATATATATATATATATATATATATATTATTCATCTTATAAATTTCTATTCAGGAAGATATTTTTTACATTTATTTGATGGAGTGTTTAGTCTAAATTAATAGTAAGCGATAAATTCACCTTAATAACATTCATCTTAGCAATTAAGATAAAAGTTCTTATAATTAAATTTCATAGGTTTGAGTGAAACTTTTTGGCACTAATCTTGTTTTGCATTGATCAATATTTCCATCAAATTTTTATTTAAATTAAAGATCCATTTGCATTCAGCAGGTTTCTTCATTTTGAGAAGATTTGAAAGATTTAATTTACTATTTCTTTCGACGGTCTAGAATTAGTAATGAATTGCATTTTGCATTCAAGTACTTTATGGCTTCTTGAATATTTTTGGAATTTCTATGCTTGAAAGACTTGTAGTAAAGCATAGAACTTTTGAGTAATCTATCATAGGAGATATAATAATTGCTTGGATGATTGAAGCAATTTTTTATGCTTTTATAGAGAGCTACAATAGGCATGTTTATTTCATTGTTAGAATCTATGTGATCTTGATCCTGTGACTTGATGTTAGGACTTGGGTTAGACTTTGGGTTTGATTCAAGCATAATGCTTTTCTTCACCATGTCTGTTCAAATTTTTTATTGTTTGGATTAAATAATCTCTTTGTACCTTTGCTTGTTTATGTTTTTTAAAAGGTTGAGATTCAAATAGGTTTGGAAGGGGTGTCGGTTGAGATATCAATAATGCACGATTAATAATTACAAAACTCATATTCAAATAGAAAGTTAATGTTTTCTTTCTAATTGTGAGTGTTGGAAAAGGAGGACTAATTTTTAAAAAAGATTATATCCATGGTGATGCAATATTTTTTTAGTACTTGGAGAATAGTATTTGTATCTTTGTTGGTAAGGTGAGTAGCCTATAAAAATGTATTTTATAGCTTTTTGGGTCTAATTTACTTTTTTGATGGGACAATTATGCACAAAAGTAGAGCAGTTGAACACTTTGGGAGCAATGGCCGAGATAAGTTTACATCTAAGGTATGCTTGGATGGGAGTTTCATAATAAGTTTTGATTTTTAAGATTCTTAATGGGATGTGTAGTACTAAGGATAGTCTCTCGCAAATAATATTTTGGTTTTACTAGTGATTATAATTGATTGATCAACTTCTAAAAGATGCCTATTTTTCTTTTGCAATTGCATTTTGTTGAGGAGCATGGATATAAGAATCTTGATAACAAGTCTTGGTTGTAAGAGGTATTCCTTATGAGGAATTTAACTTGGGTTTTAAATTGGATCTTTATGATTGAGTGGAGTATTTAGAAAATGAAATTAGTTTTAGACTTTCTTTAGTAATAATATCTTAGTGGTTCTAATGTGGTTATTAAAAAAAAGATATAAATCACTTAGCAGTCGAGATTTTCACTTGAGTTGGTCCCAGATGTTACTATGGTTAATTGCTAAAAGGTTGGGAGGCATCGTAAGGATAATTATGGTATAAAATTGACTTGTTTTGTTAATTGATATGTTTCACACTAAAATGTTGTAGGATTTGTGTTGATGAGAAGAGAGTGGAACCTTTATTTTTTTTGCAACATGAAATTTGGATGATGAAGTTGAAAGTGCTACAATAAGATTGTGCTTTTGTTGGAGTAAGGTAAATATAGAGCATTTTCTCTTCCATTTCAGGATTCCCTTCATAAATTAGTAGGTAATGATCATCTTTTTCCCTCATCTTGCATATTATCTTTCTTGAGTTTCTATCTTGAAATTCATAATGAGCAGGAAGAAAATTAGTAGTACAGTTCATATCCTTGGTAATTTTGCTTATTAATAATAAGTTATAGGAAAGCTTAAGGACCAAGAGAATTGAGTTAACCAGAGATCTAGTGACATTGATAGTTTCAATACCAGTTAATTATGATGTCGACCTATCGATAATTTTGATTGTATTATCCTTTAAATACGGACATGGGTTTTGAAATAAGGAAGCATCTCTTATCAAATGATCAAAAGTTCTAGAATTCATGGTCCAAGATTGTGGGTTTTTTTTAGACATTTAAGGCATTCAAGAGCATAATATTTGAGGAATAACATAAATAAAAATTTTGATGCAGAAAGTTTTGTTTGAATTGGATAATCAATAATTTGGCGAATATTTTCTGAATACCAATGTTCCCATGAGATCTTCATTCATGACAAAAGGTACCACCATAGAAGTTCCTTTCTAAGATCATATTGTGTTCAACCATCAGTATGATAAACAAAAAGTCTTTAAGAGGAAGGGTGTGTAAGACATAAAGAATAGAGTAGGATGTGAAATATAGAGAAATATGGAAGATAGATAATAGAGAAGGATGAAAAATAGAGAATTGTGGCTCTGATAGCATGCTGAAAAATTTCAGAGAAAAATTTTCATATTCATAGAAGGTAGCAATGATACATAATTTATGTGGTATGTCGGCCCTTGTATAGTAGAATGACAATAATGTGTTTTTTTGAGGCCATAACCAACCACGTAGATTAGGGAAGAAATTATGAAGAAATTTTACTCAATGTTTAAAAAGGTGAAGTCGGGAGCTGAGGTATTTTTTCATAGTGAGGTGAGGCGTAAGCCTTGAAACAAAAAAATAAAAAAAATTTAAAATAAAAAATAAATCAGAAAAATGATAAATTATCAATATATTCACCTAGTTTATTATCATAAAGACACAAATCATAAATCATAACATCAAATGTTAATATAAAACATAAATTGAAATAAGATTTCAAAACATGCTTAAAATTTAAATGCATTATAAGAATCAAGATCTACTAGAAACATTATCATTACCTTATCAATTTTAGAAAAAAATATTATATGTAACTATCTTCTTTAGAATATATTTCATCATATTCAAAATCTTATTAAACTACTACAACTTTCTTCTTATTCTTTTTAATAGTCAACAATGTATTTAATATAATTTAAAATAAAATAATAGATTAAAAATAAAGAGAAAATAGAGGCATTAATCTCGTTTTAGAGACGTGCCATTGCCTAGAGATTCTGATTCGTGATGCTTGGAAAAGAAAAGTAATTAAAATAAAATAATAGATTAAAAATAAAGAGAAAAATAGAGGCATTAATCTAGCTCGTCTTCTTAGAGGCGTATTGCCTAGAGATCGATTCGCTTGGAAAGAAAAGTAACATTGACTTTCATAATTTGAGGGAGTAGATTGCTCAAAATTAAGAATTCTAAATCGTTAAGATAGTGAGATAAATAAATAAATGGGAATTATAATT
Organism: Cymbidium sinense; assembly: GCA_021442155.1. Lineage (NCBI taxonomy): Eukaryota > Viridiplantae > Streptophyta > Magnoliopsida > Asparagales > Orchidaceae > Cymbidium > Cymbidium sinense. The sequence goes on from CM038229.1 coordinate 104,847,543, forward strand.
TATAAAATAAATTAATATTATAAAAAATTAATTATAATTATTTATAAAAAATTAATTATAATTATTTATAAAAAATTAAAGTGAGGCACCGTTTCAAAGCGTTTTGAGGTGTTTAGCCTAGAGGCGTACGCCTCACTTGAAAAAGACGTAAGCCTCACTGGACTGAGTGAAGCTTAAACCTTGAGACGCTCTTCATGTGCTTCAGTTTGAGGCGCACTTTGAGGCTTATATGCCTCAAACGCCTTTTTAACAATGATTTTACTATAAAGTATGAGCACTATAGGAAATTAATCTCCTTCTATTAAGAATCAAAGGGCTGGAGGATAGTTTCGTTGGGTGGGACAACATGGGGAAACTCAGGATTGAACTGGGGGCACTGTAGCTGGGTGGAGAGTTGGACGATAGCTGGCTGGAGCAATTGTTGGATTTGAATGTCGAGGAGCTGTGGCTTAGTGCTGGTTGCAGGGAGTGATCAATGTAGGAGGGAGCTGTCACGATAGATTGAGGAACGGTTTCCATACAATCACTTATTGAATTGCTGATTTAAATCTTTGGTATCACACCCCCTCTTTTTGCATGGGTTTTCTTTTAGATGCCAGTTTTGCACATTCTCTAGTTTGCCAATACTAGCTACATAGTTTTAACAGACATAACTATATCATTTCAGTAAATTTCTATTTTTTCTATGCGCCTATACTCGTTCTTCTGCATCTAAGCTCTTGTAGCTGCTTGGAGGTTTTTAGTTTTTGGAATGTTTCGTCTAAATACTCATGACATGAATCTTTTAAAATATTGTGTTAATGCTAGGGCGTCCTTTGGAAAGCGTTGGCTGAATCTGATGAAAGTTTGCAGCGTATTGATGCTTTTGCGTTAAATAAGCAAGGGTTCCCACATTATGGATGGATGCGGGCAAAGAAGTTAATCCATGAAACTAGAATTAGGTTAGGAACTTGGAGTGTAGGTACTCTTACAGGTAAACTAATGGAATTAATATATATTATGGTTCATAAGAAGATAAATATTTTATCCCTAAGAAACTAAATGGGTTGAGGAGAAAGCGAGGAGATTGATAGTTTGGGTTTTAAACTTTGGTATTCAAGAAATCAATTAGATATGACGTGATTATAGATAAAAGTTTGAAGGATAATGTTATAAATATTAATACGTGGAGATAAAATTATACTTTAAAGATTATTATTGATACTAAGATTATCAATGTTATATAAGTGTTTATGTTCCTCAGTAGGTTTGGATGTAGACTCAAAGAAAATTTTGGAATAAATTAGAGGATTAATACAAATGATACCCTCGAAAAAAATATTTATTGGAGGAGATTTCTGACATATGGTAGGTAGAGTGGTAGAAGATTTTAAAAGATTCATATATGTATGTATTTTGAGTGATAATGAAGAAAGTTGGATTATATTGATTTTTCTTTTATGATTTTGTAGTTGCTAATTATTTTAAAGAGATGAGTATATTATTACTTATAAAAATAGATTAGTAAAACGGAATGATTATTTTAGATGAAAATAGATTGTTTAGATTATAAAGATTGTAAGATCATTCAGTGAAAGTTTAAATACCCAAAGAACGATTATTACCTTAGATTTTAAGAAAAGATTGGAAGATGAAAAAATAAATCAAATTATTGTGCAGGATTAGATGCACTTAAAGAACACTAATAAAAATATTTTAAGCAATGCTCTATAAGCTTAGAATTTGGGATGTTCATAAGGAAGTTAATGTTATATGGAAAAAAAATAGTAAGTGAAATTAAGTAATTTGTTAAAAATGTGCTTGGAGAATCAAAAGAAAAAGCTTCATTTAATAAAAATAGTTGGTGGTGTAATCAGAATGTGTAAGAAAAGATAAAAATAAGAAATGTTGTTATAAAACTTAATTTAGATGTAAAAACTTAGAGAATTGGAAAAAATATAAAGTGACATGTATAGATTTTAAGAAAGCAATCTATGATGCAAAAATTTTAGTTTTTAGTGATTTATACAATATATTAGATACAAATGAAGGTGAAAGATGTATGTATAATTTATTTAACCAAAGAGATGGGAGAAGTAAAGATCTAGCTCAAGTGAGGTGTATTAAGGATAAAAATCATAAAATACTTTTCTTAGAAAGGATATTGAAAATTATAGGTATTTTGATATAAACTTTTCAATGAACGACCGAAAATCTGATTGATTTTATCAACCTTAATACCCTAAACAAAATAGATAATTTTGTTTTTATCGTCAGATAGTAATCTGAGTTAGAGAAGCTTTAAAGAAAATGAAATGTTTACATTGTAAAATATTTCAGATTATAAGTTTACATTGTAAAATAACTCTCCACTTTCATTTTCTTTCTTTATATTATTAAAAACTTTTGTCTTTCAACCCAAATTAATCTAAGCAAGATTAGTAATTAGCATTCATTCCATTAAATCTATATAAACTCCCCAACTTTTCACCAAATACTCTAAATCATTTTTTAAGGTATTAAACTAAGGCATTTTATTCGTTTTTGACAATTAATCTTACTAAAAGGCTACCCACCATCATTATATTTAGAATTTTGGTAATCTAATAGCATGATCTTTAGAGTGACCTCCTATTAGTGGGCCTTATGCCTCTACCATAAAAACTTGATTTAAATAATTTTTTTAGTATTTGAGAATAAAGAGAATTTATTAGCATGCATTTAAAGATAAGTTTGATGTTTCATTTTTTTTGTTGTAAAACTTTGTTGAGTTTTTTTACTAGCATAATATGAGTTTTTCCTTAATTTTTCTCAACAAATATATATTTTTTAACTTCCTCTTTTTCTTCAATAATATATTATCACTTTCTTTCTCTAAATACTTTTTTAATTTATACTAATTCTTGGTTTGAAGACCTTGGTTATTACTTTTAAATGATTAATTAGATTATTATTTTAAAGTAATTATCGGGTTAAGTTGTAAATTCATAATTTTTATTTATGGATTTATGTATTTATTTATTTCATTCTACTCATATTACATGTTACTTTCCATTTTTATTATCATTCATTTAATTCTACAAAGTAGAATTTTTTAAGGGAGAATTGTTGTAGCATGAAGTATGATTATTTATATTTTGGGAGATTATATTATGAAGAATAATTGAGTGGCCCAATAGAATATGATCAAGATATTGAAGTTTCAATCATAAGAATACAAGCAAAAATCCATGTACATTTTCATCCATATACAAATAATAATACTTTTGCATAAAATTAATGTAGCATGAAGGTTTTTTTTATAATATATTATCATCCATATACAAATTTTCTAATTCTATTTAAGGGAAGCTCGATTATGAGGGCCCAAATAAGAGCCAAAAAAAGTGCCGAAATAAGAGCTCTTCGAGGCCTATTTTATGATTTTATTGTAAATCATGTAATTTTTTTTTTACTTTTTTTTTCCCTAGAAACTCCATATTTTGAAACTTTGACTTCGAATTCAAGCATTTACGTATAACATATGAAGTAGTTGAATAACATGGTATCATGTGGTATGGGTGGATGACATTAAATAGTATAGAAATATATAATGCCTCTAAAAATATTATGACCCACATTTTCATCCATATTTTAAATTTTTTTATATTGAATTATGATTGTAATGGCTACAAATAGCTCCTTGCTAAAATAAATACCATATTTTGCAATTAAAAATATTTGAGTTTACTTTTTTTATTTTGAGAACTCGGTGATAAAACCTTTAGCATTTCTTGGTAAGATTTCTAGTTATTCATATTAATTTCTTGACACCAAAGGTAACTCATTTTACTCTAAATATCATATTTCTTGTTTTTTATCTCACTCAAAACTAATTTGTAAAAGTGATCTTTTAATCAATCCAAACTAGTTGGTTGAAACTCATAAATCATCAGAAGATCTATATGATTAGATATAAATTTTGTAATAATATTTAAATCAAAATGACAAAATCTTTCGAAATTAAATTTAAGACTGTCTCAAATGTAATTTTTTTTGAAAAATTTTAATATAAATGAATGTTTCAAAGAGATAAGCACAACAATACTAAAAAGATTATACTTTGAGTCAAAATAAGTTTAAATCAATCACTTAATGTATGGTTAGAAACTTCATGTAAGTGTTTGATTGACCAAATGATATTTGAATATTATGTTCTTACACTTAAAAAGGAGAGCCTCAATGAAAAAAAAAATTTAGTGTATTAAAAGTTTTATTTTTTAATAAAATTAAATATTAAAAAAAGTCTATAATTGAGGGAATTAACATGGGCAATCTAATGAACAATTTAAAAATGACTAAATTTATCAAAAATACACTTAAAAATTATAATGAACTCTCATTATCCACTTGATAGAAATCACAATTAGAACGATCATAGAGATTTAAAAAAGTTTAGAGATCTTTCTAATGATTGACACAAACGATTATTACCAACAGCGACCATCCTCCAAATGCCAATGTATGATCGTTGATATTTTATTGCCATCACCCCATTATTATCACATGATCTCATTGAGCATCATCACCTAATAATCATTCTTTGATCGTCATGCTCAATAGTTATCATCAGATCATCATCATCTGATTATCATTGTCTAATTATCATTACCCTTTTGTTATCACTGGAGATTATCTTTTGATTACTATTATAACACATTACTATTTCTTTAGTATTCACTATTATGCAAATAAGTGATCAAAGTCAATGTTTATACTCAATAATTTTATTTTCTATTGAGGAAGAGCATACTCTTAGAGCTTTATTTACATAATTGATTATTTCAACTAAGTTATATTATTTTCTTTCTTGATTTTTATATAAAATTTTTGGTATATTTTTCTGAATTTTTTCTATCTTATAGGTGTGAAATCTTCATATAAATTAATACATGAAAATTTTTTAGCTATAACAAATATTATAGCTTTCAATAATTTTGATTAATTTTTTAATGCATTCATGGTGAGAAAAGGAACCAATAAAGAATAATTTTTATTTAGATCATAGTTTTTATCACAAAAATTTAAAATTTATATTAAAAAATTGCTTTTATTATACCATAGTATAAACTTGATTGTAAAAGTTGCATTTTTAAAAAAAAAAATCCACCCTATACAAAGTCTAAATAAATTCTCCAAATTCCAAGAGTTTTCTCTTAGAGGATATTTTGTCATAAGATTTAATCAACATTTTGCTAGAATTTAGGCTAAATCTTACCAAAAAGTTATTTTAGCTACATAAATTGTTCTACATTTTAAAATCCCATTTAGGCTTGTTCAAGGTTAAATCTCAGTTTTTAAATTTATGGGAAAGTAGGATTTAAGAGATTTACAATATTTCTCCTTAATGCCATCTTTTTTCTCAATCATTTAAATCGTATAGCCATAAAACCATCTAATAATTTATTAAGATTAAATTATATTTAATATTTATCATGCCAAAATTAATTTAATGATTATAGAATTCAATCAAAATAGATTTACAAGATTCATAAAATCTTGTTGTAGCCAAACAATTCCTTATGGATCTATTGGGGTCAACTGTTTCATTATTTGCTTTTAAGAAACATATCATAATTATATTTAGTTTTTTTTTTTTTTTTACTTCATTGCCACTTTATAGAAATTTATTAATTAAAATCAGCTTTTTATAATCAAATTTTGATAGTTTTATGAAAAATAACTTATTTTTCAAAAAAATGAAAAAAATGATATAAAATGTATTATACTTGCAACAAACTTTTTATAAAAAATAGTTTTTTTTTTCTTACAATAATTCTATTAAAAAATTAATGGACAACCTCCAATTATTTGTAAAAGTACTTTCATAATTATGGGAAATCAAATTGTTTGCAAACATGGATAGCTATTATAATTTTTTTTAGTTTCCCACTTTTAAAGGGGTTGTTTGGTACTGGATTTAACGCAAGTCCTGCTAAAAACTAAAATGAAAATTTTGAAATTTATTATTATGATGTGGTATTAATTCATCAAAGTATTTAAATTAAAAATTTAAATTATTAAAATTAATTAAGCAAACATAGTAATCAAATAGAGTATTATTATTATTATTTATGGTATGAATTAATTAATTTACTTTTTATATTTAGGTAGTTTTTAAAATACTAATTAATGATTAATGAAAATATTAACTTCTATTAATTATAGCTTCAATTAACATAGTTAAAATATACAAGAAATTTTATTAATTAAATTATTAATGTTCAATAAAAGTTAGATATATTATGTTAATCTAACAATAAAATTAGTTTTAATAATTGATAATAAGTAATTTAAAATTATTACTATAAGTTACTTTATATTTTTTTTTTGCTTTCATTAAATTCATTTAAATGTAAATTATTATTTAATAATCTTGATCATTGTTAATTGACTAATAATTAAAATATGTAATTAGTTTAATTAATATTTTAAAAAATAAAACAATTTATCTAATTAAATGTAACACATATCATATCAATTTTTAAATATATTATGTTAATCAACCAATTAAATTAATTTGAGATTATTATTATAAGTTAATTCATATTTTTTATTTTAATGAAGTTTATTGAAATAACATAATTATTTAATTATCTTAATAATTTTTAAGTAGTTTTTAATTAAAAATATTTAATTAAATTACTTATGGTTAATATATTTTTAATAATTTTTTTAAAAAAATACAATTTATCTAAATTTAATTAAATTTAACACCTATTATATAAATTTTTAGAATTTAAGGAGTTGTTTGTTTTGAGAGTAAAGTGAAGTAAACTGCATTTAATGTATTTTAATTTTTTTCGTTTGGCATGATATAAAGTAAAATTAAATATTTATAATACATTGAGAGAGGTCTTTTTTTATATATTTGAAATTACTCAAATTTGATGAATTCTAAATACACAGATAGGTATAAAGTATTATCTCGCTTTTGCTCATGAATGCGTCACCTTGTCTCTCATTGTCGCATAGACCGCTAATACAATTTCATATATTTATAAAATTATCAACTAAATAATTTTTAAATAATTTAAATATATTATATTTATTTTACATTGTATTCTTTTTATTCAAGTATCAGATAGCTCCCAAGTCACTCCAATTTTATTAAGGACTTTTTTGGTTACATTTAGAGTATAAATTGAATGCAAAATAAAATGAACGATCGATTAGATATTTCAGATTGTTTGCTTATTTTAGAAAAGAAAGAACCGAATGCAGTGTATTTGGATTACTTTAATTTATTTGTTGAAAATTTTACAAATATGAATTTTTTTTCTTTGACAAAAATAAATGTAATGTAATGTATTTTCAGATTATCTGGCGAACGCCCAAAGACGGCGCGGCGGTGCATGGCCATGGCGGTGGTCGATGGCGGTTGTGATCGGCATGGCGACCATCCGATACCGACGGTACCATGGCTGCTTCGCCAACAGCGTACGGCGGTACGGCCGGCGACGACAATGCGGATCGGGATGGCCGCAAACACTTGCGTTTAAAATTTGTTTAAATCGACAAATTTCAAATACACTCGAAATAATCATTTTATTGTACTCCAAATATACAACTGGATTAAAATTTTACTTTTCACCGTACCAAGCAAAACAACGCCTAACACCACCCGGCTCTTCGCGTATCATCACGCGATCCCCAATTTTTTCTCCTGAGCTCAATTGTGTCAATCAATTCTCCACTCCTGCGCCAGTACAGCTTTTCATTATATCGTTATGGAACAATGAGGAGACCGTCGTCTACCTTGGAATGGGCCGATTCAGAGCGCTAGGGTTTGTGCCCAGGTCCATTTTACAGCAAGGTGGAAAGGTTCCTAGCCGCATTGCTTCCCTAGTTGCTTTCTGAAAAGTTCATTTTTGTCCACATTTATTTATTTATTTCTACTTCGGATCGTATCTTGCAAGGACAGCTCGCGCCTCGTGTCTCTGGGCTGTCTCTGGGTCATGCGACGGAAAGGGCAGATGGATTCTTACCGTTTCTGAGATCACTTTCTAACAGCTCTACATGTAATTCCCAATTGAGCACAGAACTTCTTCATGGCTTATGCTTTTATTTATTTATTTTTGATTTGCTGAATACCGTAAATTCAATTTATTTATCTCAATATTTCGATTTCTGTTTTAAACGGTAGACTTTATGATGATAAGTTTTGTTTCGAAGATTTTTATCTCCATCACCTGAATGTTGCTTATCTTGGATATTAACTTTCCCAATGCTATTGCCACTTATCTTTTTATTATGAAATGCGGTCTCAGTTAGTGGTCAGATTTTCTTATCTACAACAAGCCGTCTCATAAGCTTTACCCTGATCATGCTCATATAATTTTGCCTCCAATAATTTAAGAAACAACCAAGCAAAAGTAGAAAATTTATGCTGTGGTACTTCTTTATTGAAGACGCTTCCACTCTATTATGGTAGCTTTCATTAAATAAAGTTCGAAGATTGTTACTGTTAGGAGAACTAAATGATAGCTTTGACGGAGTGGATCGACCGTCCATTTGGAGGGGCATCTTGGCCTAAGGGTCTTGGTTTTCTCGTGTTATCATGAACATGTGTGCGAAATTTTTCAATGGTCTAAGTGGCTGATGTGTATTTTTCATGAATAGTGTTGTTATCCTTCACAACTATGCTTAATGAGTCAAATGTTTTTGAAACTAACAATTTTTAGTTGATGATTTGACTACCCTTCTCAATTTTGAAAAGGAAAAGTGCAGTCTGGACCCATCTAACTTGAAGCATGATATAACGGTAGAATTAAATGTTTTTTGTCTCATTAAATAGATTGATTACTGTTTTCCTTCAAGAACATGCTATTCAACCTGTACCATACATTGAAATATGAGAGAGAGTAATTGAACATAGGTTACAATGTGATACAAAAGTTTCTCAAAATCACTTTGATTTCATGTCGGGTAGATCTACTATGAATGCTATACATTTGTTGAGAGGTTTGATGGAGAAGTATAGAGAGGGTAAGGAGGATCTACATATGATATTTGTTAATTTAAAGAAAACATATGACAATGTTTCAAGAGAAGTGCTTTGGAGAGTTCCAGAAAAGAATAGAGCTAAAATTAGTTATATTCAAGTCATCAAGGATATTTATACTAGAAGTGTGTGACTTCGGCTAAGCTTGGAACTACAAGGAGACCTGGATAAAAGAAAAATTTTACTTAACATCTCCAATAGAAATAAAAACTGCACAGTATTTTTTTCAAATCATATGAGAGCCATTATAAATTCAAACCACATTTAACAAATTTATCCACACATATAAAATATTCACCAAGTCGTATATAAAATCTAAAACATAAACCAACATAATATCTATCCCTTGAACTCCTTTTACGACGGTAAATATAATCCTCCCTTCTATCCTCTATCTAGATAGGAAGGTTACCTGAAAAAAATATAAACAACTTGCCATTGAATAAAATTTTTAGTAGATAAATTATGTTTTTACATTATAGTAAAATAAAAGGCGAAATAGTATATGCATGATTTTCTATAACATAACATTATGTAAAAGTGTTCAAAACATATATAAGAGACAAATGAAAATAAATATTTCTTAGAAATTTTATTTCTAATTTATCATTCATTTTAGGATTCACCGTAAAATCTTTTCCATAAGAAAATCTTTTCTAAAATTCATCCCAAGGACAAATAATTATTTCCATGAACCATTTTCATTTACCTTTTTTTACGTGTATATTATTATCTCGTAAGTGGTGAATTTTTTTTTCTACATTCATAACATGTAAATTTATAAAATTATTCATATTATCTCAAAGCGGTGCTTAATCGCATGATGACATAAATAACAATACGATCTAACATTTGACTTCATTTAATATGAAGAAATGAAAAAAATCACAATTTGAAATCTGATACTATTTATAATTATGCACTAATGCATTCAATCACATAAAGTAAACTTTACTATAAATGTAAAACATAATTACCCATTTTGTGTAATTTCTTTTGAATCTCCTTCACTTTAAAACTTCTTTTCTTATTTTGAGTACCTATATTATAAAAATCTTGATTTGATCAATATTTGAAAGCAAATTATTTATTTTATTCATTTTCTTGTCTATTATATTATTGTATGTCTTTTGTTATTTAACACTCATAATCTTCAAAATCTCATTGTTTATTTTCCAAATTAAGTTAAATTTGTAATTAATAATAATATTGATTATCATATTTAGTTGATTTAATTATTAATTTATGTAACATACACAATATCTTTCATTTATTTTAAATTAATACTTACTCTTCCTATTTTAATTCTATTTAAATATTTTATTAATTTTTTTCATTTAACATTTACTTAGTTTAATATATAATGTTTATACATATATAATATGCCATATAAGATTTTTTAAATCCTATTATTTTTCTTAAAGAGATGTTGGGTTTTAAAGTGGCTTAATATAAATAAACTTAATTTTAAGTTTAATTGATAAATATTCTTACTAATCTAACATTAATTCTAATTTTAATTAAAGGTTGTGAAAGTTAACATTAATTATATTTTCATAAATTTTACGATAAGTCAAATTCGTCACCTCTTGCTTCTTATAGTAAAATAAGATAAATTTTCATTACATTAAAATATAGATGTCATTATAAAGTTATAAGATAAATCAAATAAAACATTCCCAATTAAATTTCTTCGTGTTTATAACACCCTAAATCGCTAAGTAAAATTTCTCTTTTTTTTATACGACATTTATTTCATGATATCATTATCATATTTTAATAAAAATTGAAGTAAGAAATAAAATTAGATTTCAAATTAATATAAATATATGTTTATACTTACCTCCCTTCCTCTTATCCCTCATTCGAAGCCCTAAGATCCCTTTCCTCCCATCGCTCGTCAAAAGCCACGCACGCGCCCGACCCTCCCTTGGTGAGAGCTCCCTCCTCTCTCTGCCCACAAGAGAATCCGGCTGTGTGCAATAGTGGCCTCACTTTCAGTGGCATGCATGCAGTCTTTCCTTCTCCCTCTCTCTTTCTCTCTCGCGTGCTTTTGGGAGTTCAGTTTTGACAAATCAAAATTGATGCCTCCCCCCTTCGATTTATCTACGAGCGGCCAATTGTCTCGGTGGTTTGGAAATATTTTATTTTATTCTATTCTTTTTTTTTTGGTTATTACAAGCTGTTACTTGTGTCCAAACACAAGGAGGATTGATAAAATATTTTTCTATTTCAGCTAGATTACATGAAGGTTCGGCTTTAAGCCCATATCTTTTTGCTTTAGTTATTGATGTTCTTACTAAGCATTTACATGAGGATGTACCTTGGTGTATGTTTTTTGTTGATGACATTCTTCTTGTTGATAAGATTAGAGAGAGAGAGAGAGATAGTCCAAGAGAAGTTTGAATTATTTTGGTCAACCTCAGAGTCTAATGGTTTTCATTTAATTAGATCTAAAATGAATATATGGTGTGTAATTTTAGTTGTAGAAGATCTAGTGGTGTGGTTGTGACATTGGGTGATCAAGTCATTAAAAGTGTCTCATCTTACATAGTTTGGTGAATGTTTTAGATATCTAAAACTTGAGTGGAAGATAAGATTAGAGAGAGTCGCCTTACATAGTTTGGTTATATAAAGCGTCGGTCGTTCGATGACTTAGGTAGGAGAGTAGATGTGTTATATTCGCCTTATGTTAAGAAAGATAGAGATATACTTAAAAGATTTAGTTAGGATGTATAAAATGACATTAGTTTATTAGAATTAAATGAGAATTTGACCCTTAATAGAATACAATGGAGAAGAAGGATTTATGTAGTGACTTCACATAGTGGGATAAAGGCTTATTGTTGTTGTTGTATATATTTTATAATTAATGGTGAAGTTGAGATGTGCAAGAAAAGATAAAAAATAAGTAGTTTATTATAAAAATTAGTTTAGATGTAAAAGTTTGGAGAATTAAAAAAGATATAGAGTGACCTGTACGAATTCTAAGAAAGCAATATGTGATGCAAATAATTCAACATGTAGTGATACTAAAGAGGCTAATGATGTACCTATAAGTTAGTCAAGCAAAGAGATATGAGAAGTAAAGAATTTAGTTTAAGTGACGTGCATAATGAAGATCAAAAAATACTTTTCTTAGAATAAAATACTAAACATAAGTGGATGAGATATTTTGATAAACTTTTCAATAAAGATTCTAAGAATATGATTGACTTTAGCGATTTTGGTATCCTAAATGAAAATAATTTTTTTTTAATTCATTATTAGCAAAATTGAAGTTGGATAGGCTTTAAAGAAAATGAAGTATGAAAAGCAATAAGACCGATGATATTTTAATAGTATGAAAATGATTAAGAGATCAACTAATTTCTTGGCTTAATTAACTTTTAATATTATTTTAAAGATTGAAATGATGCGAGATTGGTGAAGACAAAGATTGTTTCTATTTTAAGAATAAAGGGGGATGCTCAAGAGTGTGAAAATTATTGAGAAATTAAGTTATTGTGCCATACATTAAAGTTATGGGATAGAGTAATTGAGCATAGGTTATGACGTGATATAAAAATTTCTCAAAATCAGTTTGGATTCATGCTTGGTAGGTTTACTTTGGATGCTATATATTTGTTGAGAGGTTTGATGAAGAAGTGAGGGGAGAGAGTAAGGAGGATCTATATATGATAATTGTTGATTTAGAGAAAATATATGATAAAGTTTCAAGAGAAGTGTTTTGGAGAGTTCTAGAAAAGAAAGAAATTAATATTGCCTATATTCAGGCCATTAAGGATATGTATGTTGGAGTTGTTACTTGTGTTTAAATTTAAGGAGGTTTGACAAATTTTTTTTCTGTTTTAGTTGGATTACATCTTGGATCGACTTTTGACCTTTCTTGTTGCTACATTTTTATCTTCTTAGATAAGAAACTGAATTGTGACGTTATCAATGGATTTTAGCATATCTTATGTTGGGATTTATGGTTATAAATAGAGATACCCAAGGCATGTTCAAAATGCAAGTCCATTAATAATAATATTTCTGAGTTTTTTTTTCTTTGGTTCTTGAGTAATAGTGAATGAGGATCTTTCTAGCATAGTGCAAGCGGTGATTATCAATTTCTAGGAGAAATTATATTCTTGTGTTAATTAAAGGAATAAATTTCTAATTTGCTGAATTGTTTTCTTCTTTTTTTTATAAATTTAGTGAATGGTTTTTTATGTAATTGAATTTGATCAAAACACATAAAATTTGGATTATTGGTTGTTTTGTGATTTTCAATTGTTGTGTGACTTTCATTCATCTTATGTTTTGATGCTAAATACCTATTTGAGTGGTCATTAAATTATCATTTGGGGTGACTTATGCATGTTTTCTTGTTTTCATCATATGGGATGATCATGTGTTTTAGTTGATAGTTTTGAATTATGAATTTGTCTCTATGTGTATTTTGTGTATTACGTCATATAGTTGCATTAAAAAAATCACCTAACATGTCCTACATTAGATTTTGCATCAAGTTTAAAGCTGCATCAACATGTAAATAATAGGACTTAAATATCATGCAATTTAATGAAATTGAATTAATTATAGTTATAGAACCTTGTTGTTCGAGTCCAAAGTCCCATGAAATAAGTGGAGGGTTGCATTAGGTAGTCGATAGCCAATGTAAAATTTATCGAAAATTCATGACATGAATATTTTAATACATTGTGTTAATGCTAGGGCATTCCTCAGAAGCGGTACACTATATGACATGAATACAGTGAAAAGTGTGCAAGGGCCGCTACATTAATGATTAGGTGTAGTGTTAAATAAACAATAATTCCCACATTATCGACGGATGTAGGCAAAAAATTAGTTCTAAAAATTAAAAATTAGGATAAGTGCTTGGAATATAGGTACTCTTACAGGTAAATTAATGAAATTAATAGATATTATAGTTTTTAGGAAGATAAATATCTTATGTATTCAAGAAATTAAATTGGTTGTGGAGTTGGCCAAGAAGATTGATAGTTTAGATTTTGAACTTTGGTATTTAGATAGAAGTCATCTTGAACTGATGTATGTGTGATTATAGATAAAAATTTGAAGAATAATATAATGAAAATTAGTGAGATTGAAGATATAATTATAGCTTTAAAGATTATTATTGATGTTAAGATTATTAATATTATAAGTGTTTATGCTTCTCAAACAAGTTTTGATGAAGATTAGTTATTTTTTGATAAGAAAAATAGATTGTTTAGATTGTGAAGATTATAAGGTTGTTTTGAGTGAAAGTTTAAGTGTTCAACATCAACTTTTGGATTTTGAGATGAATTGTTGAAAGATGAAAAATAAATACAAACATTGTTCTAGGAATAGATGAGGGTACTTAAAAAAATACTAATAAAAATATTTGTAAGAATAAGTTAAAATATCTTAGGATTTGAGATGTTCTTGAGGAAGCTAATCTTATGTGAGAAAATGTAGCAAATGAGATTAAACAAGTTGTAAAAAATGTGTTTGAAAATTTAAAAGAAAAATCTTTTTTTAATAAAAATGGTTGGTGGTGGATTCAACATGTGCAAGAAAAATAAAAAATAAGAAGCTTTATTATATAAATTAGTTTAGATGTAAAAACTCGGAGAATTATGAAATATATAAAAAGCTTTAGGATTAAGAAAGAAATATGATGAGGTTTTAGTGATTTATATAATATATTGATCTAAAAGTGGTGAAAGATGTATATAAGTTAGTCAAGAAAGAGATAGAAAAGTAAAGATTTAGTTTAAGTGAAGTGGATTAAGGATAAAAAAATAAAATAATTTTCTTAGAAGAGGATAGTGAACATAGGTGGATGAATTATTTTGATAAATTTTTCAATAAATATTGTGAGAATACATTGAGTTTAGCGATCTTAATACTCTAAATGAAAATAGAGAATTTTATTTTTTATCGTATTAGTAAAATTGAAGTTGAAGAGCTTTAAAGAAAATTAAGTGTGAAAAAGTAGAAATGATATTTAACTAGAAGTATGAAAATGTTTAGAAGCTCGAGAACTTCTTGGCTTACTAATCTTTGTAATTTTATTTTAAAGTCTAAAAGATATTTAATGAGGGGACATAGAGTTTGTTAGTTCCAATTTTTAGTAATAAAGTGATGCACAAAAGTGTGCAAATTATAGATGAATTAAGTAAATATACATACATTAAAATTATGGGAGAGAGTAAATGAACATAGGTTATGACACGATATAAAATTTCTCAAAACCAATTTGGTTTCATGCCAGGTAGGTTTGCTATGAATGCTATATATTTGTTGAGAGGTTTGATAGAGAAGTATAAAAAGGAATCTACATATGATATTTGTTGTTTTAGAGAAATCATATGATAAAGTTCCAAGAGAAGTGCTTCGAAGAATTCTAGAAAGAAAGGAGTTAATATTGCTTACATTCAAGTCATTAGCTATATGTATACTGGAGCTGTTACTTGTGTTCAAGCATAAGGAGGATTGACCAAGTATTTTCCTATTTTAGTTAGATTACATCAAGGATCAGCTTTAAGCCCGTATTTTTTTCTTTAGTTATGGATGCACTTACTAGACATTTATAAGAGGATGCACCGTGGTGTATGCTTTTTGCTTGTTGATAAGACTAGAGAGGGAGTTCAAGAGAATCTTGAATTATGAAAGTCAACCTTAGAGTCTAAAGGCATTGGTTTAAGTAGATTTAAAACAAAATAAATGGAGTGTAATTTTAGTTGTAAAAGATAAAGTGATGGGGACAATGGCAATGCAAGTGATTATAAAGAGTGAACTTTATAGATATGTTAGGTCTATTGTTCAAAATGATGGTGAAATAGATGAGGATGTTATTAGCAGAATTCAAATTGGATGGTTGAAGTGGAGGAATGCATCTGACCTGTTGTGTGATAGAAAAGTACTGCTCTAACTTAAAGAAAAATTTTATAAGATGGTGGTAAGACCAGAATGATTTATGACATAGAATATTCATAAAGAGAAGTATAAAATAAAGTTAAGTATTGCGAGATGAGGATGCTTAGGTGGATGTGTGTGGGTTTACACTTAGTGACAAAATGAAATGAATATATATGTGAAAAGGTTGGAATAGCTCCAATGGCAGTTAAGATGAGAGAGAGTCGCCTTAGATGGTTTGTCATATAAAATATTGGTAGTATAACAAATGTATTATATTTGACTATGTTAAGAAAAGGAGGTAGACCTAAGAAGATTTGGTTTGGTAGTATAAAAAATGATATTATTTTGTTAGCATTAAATGAGAATTTGATACTTAATAGGACACAATGGAGAAGAGGATTCATGTAGCCGACTCCACGTGGTGGGATAAAGGCTTGTTGTTGTTGTTGTTGGATTTATTATAGTTATATAGTCTAGTTAACTGTAAAATGGTTTTCATGTAAAATTATATTCTTTTATTTGATGGAAGATGTAAACTTAGTAAAATTTTAAATTGGATTGATAACGTAAAAGATTTCTTCAAATATTATAATATGTGTGATTTTCAATGAAATGAGTTTGTTAAATCAAAATTATTGGAGTATGCTACTATGCTTAATATTGATAGCAAAATATTGTCACTAAATTTATATGAGTTGGTATGAGACATAAATTTAAAATATGATATTTGGTGTGAAGATGTTTAAAAGATTTTTAGGGTTGTTGGACTGGTGGTGAAGGGTTAAAGTTGTTGGAATGCTAAGGAGGGTAGTGTTTGGTTTTATGATTTTGGGGTATGTTTTTGGCTGAAGCATTATGACAGTGTATGATATTTTTTTTTGGTCAAAAGTTGTAAGAAACTCTAGATCGATATTCTGAAATATTAGCTAATTAATGATGGTGATTTTATATCAATTAGGTATGTGATTAGAAAGATATGATTTTTTTTAAGGCTAGATATTATAGGTGGGCGAAACAATGGAGATTTCATGTGAAGGATATAGCTCAATTTTTTGAAATGGCTGAGGGGGTATGAAGTCTTGGGAAGATAATGGGGACCTAAACCTTAAATGTGGTTGATTTTTAAATCAATTCAATACCTAGTAGCATACTAACATCTTGAACACAATTTTTTGAGATATCAAAACTTTTTTTTATTAAACCATGGCATAAATAATTAATGAAGAGCCATGTAAAAGAAGGAAATGTACATACAAAGCTTTCCTCCAAGAGCGCGGTCAGCCTCCTCAGGGATCCTTTTTTGAAAACTATCGTAAACTATTTTAAACTAGATGAATGTTACGATTTTAGTCTAGTTAGACCTATTGCAATTGTCTGTTATTTCTAGAAAATGTCGTAAAAATCTCATCTACAGCTTGTTACACCCACATTAACATATGAATTTGATAATATTAAAGAAATTGTACTTCATGAAAATTCTTTTAGCAATGAATGAGACATTTAACGAAAATTTTTTAGGATAATATGATTTTATATCTAATGTTGATTTTAAATCTGCACTTATATTAGGACATGTTAATGAACCAAAATTTTTTCTTAAGAGGTTGAGATTGAGTTTGAAAGTGAAATTAAACATGTGGCTATGTTTGAATCTTAACTTCTAAGAGAAGTTCTTAGAAGTTGAACCAATTCAGTTAAATTTAAGTTTTGTCTATCTACTTTTTATGTGATTTGTTAATAAAGAATGCCTTAATTAAAATCTAAAATTTAAAACCCTATTTGTTGGGACAAATTTAAAAAATTATATTTTTTTCATGACTAATTTTAAAACCAGTTAGATTAATTTTCTTTAAAGAGGCTTTCATCCATATATCATATTTGTATGTTTCTTATTTGCTTTTATGTTTTAGTTATCTTTTTCTTTAGGAATTAGCTGTAGAGTATTAATATCCATTTGGGAAGATTCATATTCTAGTATTTTATTGTTTGCTTCATAAATGATTAATCATTTGTTTGATTTGCAGGAAATTCATTATTTTTCCATATTTTGTTAGTCATTTATCTAACATGCTTAAATATTTGCATAAAATTGACTATTAATTATCAAAAATAAGTTTACTATTGATGCAAATTGTAAAAACTATGGAATTTAAAATAAATCGATGAAATAATGGTACATTTAAATCTTGAAAATTTTCTTAAAGAAATCTTTATGAACTTAATTGCTAGAAAAATGCCTTATAAAATCATACAATGCATTATGATGCATGCTTAGAAGTCAAAAATTCTAGTATTATTTTAATCTTTAATATACTTGATTTGACTTTATTTTATGAACTTGCCACCAATATTTTAAATTCTTCTTTATTTCCATTTCCCCAAGAATTTACATCTAACATCAATCTTAGATGATGTGATTGTGTTCGATTTTATTGGTGGATTCTTGAGGCATATTGCGCATTGGCATGCTTGACCTACTTATTGTGATTCATGGATTACCCTACAAGAAGCATAATAATGATGATCATATTTGCGTGAAGATTATTGACTACTCAATTTGTTGGAGCCAATTTTTTTTAGCCAAGAAGATTTGATGTAAATTGACATTTTGAGTTTTTATTTTTTACTTGAGTTGATTAGATTTTTTTTCTAGTTTTTATTTTATGTCTCTTACAAACATATTGATCATATTTCTAATGACAATTGGTTGTGTTCTCTAAATTTATGAATTCACCCTTTGAAAAATTTCGTTGTCTTTGTTGGTTACGACTATTGTTTGGTTCTCTTTGAATTGGCTCATCTTTAGTAGCGACATTGGATTTGATTTGATGGTTTAAATGCAATCAAGTAAGGCATCTGCTTGGCTTGGTTGCCATTTGGCACTTGAGTTATTACAGCCTTGACTTGATGCTTTTTGTTGCTTGGCTATTATATGGCAGTTTAGGACATGAGTTAGGTTTGTTGGCCTTTGAATATATCCCACAATCTGATTTGTTCAATCATAATAAAAGCGATGAACAATGGACTTATTAGTACATAAAAGTAGTTCACAACACGTCGCATTCAACACAAATACCCAATTATATTGAGAGTGGAACGACTGAACCAAGAAGCAGCTAATCTTCCTCTTTTTCTCTAGTGCTTGGGATTAGGATCTAACCCTCTAACGCTACAAAACAGATGCATCGGTGCGGTCTGTTTTTTATCTAGTGGTTGCATGAAATGTTAAAGAATTTATCTGCAGCAGAGGCAGTCACACAAATTTGACATATGTGGCGGGGACAAATTGCATGAGAAAAATCAGTATACACTAGTGCTATTTTGATTCTATTAAAAAGATCAATCATGAAACCCTATCAAAATGTCTTCCATCACTGCCTGTATCCCATAAATCTTGGTAATGGAATTTATCACTGTAATGTTTTTCCTTTGGGCTTTTGTTTTATTGGATAAAATAAAAATAACCTAAACCTATCCTTCTCTCATTGTTTCTAACAGCCTCACTTGCATCTTGTTTTACTAGCTTGTTGATCTTTCCCTCATGCAGGTCTCACCTAAGATGAACCCAAATCGCTCCTTCCTCGCCGACCTGCTTATGCCTCAACAAAACTTTAAATCAAAGGCTCCGCCCTTAGCCATAACCATAGCCAGACCTCCTTAGTTCACCGCTCCTTTCACTGATGATACCTTCTGTATTATCATGGTCTTCTTCTCTTTTGAGTGCTCACATTGCTTCCAATTTGAGAAATAGCAATCCCTTTCATCTCCATGCATCTCCACATCAATCTGCTACCAAATGCAACTCTTCCACGTGTGTGCTGTCATTGTCCATGGAGCAGCAACTCTTTGATGGTCAATTTGAGATGATATGTCGATTGGCTAAATATTTCGATTGAAGTGAATAATATGGCCAATAAGAGGCATAGGGCTAAAGGTGAACTTTCGGGCGTGGTAGAGAGAAAGGTTGATTGGAGGAAACACAACCAATTTCAGAAGATTGCTGAAAAAGGGAGATACTTTGGAGTCCAAAGCTGCTTAACCTATTGTTGCACTGATTAAATCTCTCAATGCTACTGATTCATTAGGATGCATTTCATAATCTTCCTTTTTTCTCCCTGTTTAGTTAGAAGTTGGATAAAAGGGCAACTTTTGTGTTTTTAAACAAGATTTCAAATACCTTTCCATGTTAGATTCATGAAGGAATGAATTTGTGTCATGCCTTTTCAAGTTACTAGGCCGTTTTTGAGATGAGCAACTTTTCCATTAATTACAAGATCTAGAGGCGGTGTCCCCAATTTCTGAACTTGGCTTAGATGCTTTGCTAGAGCATTTGCAAATTGTTGAGCTTGTGCATGCTTGTGAAACAAGAAAAAAATACTACATTTACTGTGCTATTACTTTATCAAAGTTTTGTTTTGGCATTGGCAACTTTGTTGATGAAGTGCTTTTTTCAGCTGGTGGTAGAACCTTACTTTACACCCAAATTATAGAAACTGACTAATGCCAAAGCTGTCAATGTCAAATTCAACTAAACTAAAAAAATGACCTGTAGGGACTGAAGGCATTGAAGGTGAGGAGATTAAGAAATAAAAAGGATTTTCAAGATCTCACCCTAAATTGTGGTTGAAAATGAGAAGGTTGCAGTTAAATACAATAGAAGGAATAAGACGATTTAGGTGATAATTAGGAAGGTAATGAAAAAGGAAGACAAAAAAAAGGTAAATCAACAAAAGTATTTATAAATGTTATTCCAATGAGGTGGAGAAATTCATAAGTATTTGTATCTATTGTTCCAACATGGTGGAGCTTTGTGTTCATTTTATGTAAATGTTAAAAGCTAGGCATGTTTTTTTAAGTGTGATAAGTGTGAAGGTCCTAGGTGTGGCGTTTAAGGACATTGATCTTGTACACTTTTTTAAGCAAGATGGGTAAGCTTAACAATCTCCTCCTAAATGCCCTCACTTTCAAAAAAAATAAAAAAAGTCCTTTATGTGTGGTAGATGTGGGAGGTGGCGAAATAGACATTGACTCTAAAAGGGACAAAACCCAAAAAATCCTCTATGAACATAAACATAGCTTATTTAAAGAACAAAATGTAAGTTAAGAGTAAAATTTAAACATCTTAAATGTCATATATGCAATGTTAAACAAGAATTGAACTCAAGCAAATGGATTTATATTAGACTTGTAATGAACTTGAAATTTTTTACGAGCATAGACAAAACTTACTTTGTGCTTGAACTCTTTGAATGATATTCTTAAATTAAATGTACTTGGTGTAAAAATGAACTAATGGATCCCTTTTATTTATAGGAGTAAGAGTGATTTCCTCTGAGACTCACCTCACTAATTTAGTCATATACGATAAAATTATGACACTTTACAGTATAAGGAATTCCAAATTTGTGATTGAATTTGATAACACATACACAAACAAACAAAATGTGAAATTTAAAAACATAAAATGAAATATTTGTGCACATTCCAATGACAAAATATTTACAAAAATAATCGAATCTAGGGAACTATAAGTCTTATGTGTGCTTTGTGAAGCAATCTTCTGCTCAAATTCCTTAAGTCATGTTAAGTGCTTTAAAAATCGTGCGAACAAAAGACATTTGCATGCGCTTCGACAAACATGATAAATGCTCGAATTTAAAGTTAAAGAATGCTACATGGATTATAAGTAGGATAACTTTAAATTTATTTTTTTCTTAAAAGTGTGCAAATATTTTGAAAATTCAAACTACTCTCTTTCAAACTTAATTTAAACTATCAATATACTTAGGAGTAGACCCATGTATAGTTGGAGAAAAGGGGTGAGGGGATGTGATTGCCCTGTTGAATTTTATAAATTCTCTTATAGGAGGTGGATAAATTAGTCATTTGTCCATCCATAAAAATTATTTTTGTCCTTTGCTTTTGCTCTAACATGTAAGTTTGCACCTCCTGAGAAGAGAGGCTGGTTTTGCCCCTAAATATATTATATCTACGCTCTTAGGCGGGTTGCTCTACCTATTTGATGGGGTCATAATTCCAATTTTTTGGGTTCATTCCTTTATCACAAGGACTAGAGTCATTATGACTTATTGCTCTTGACAAAAATTAATGCAATAAATTGTGTAGATGAACTTAAACAACACATAAATATGTAGGCTCAGTCTTCTCCAAGAAATCAAAAAAAGTTGTAAGGGTTTAAAGCAAAAAAAAAGTTATAAGGGAAATTGTCTCCATTGAATTTTATAATTTCTCTTATATGAGGTGGGCAAATTATTCATTTGCTCTTTCTAAAAAAATTATTTTTGTCCTTCTCTTTTGCTATAACAAGTAAGTTTGCACCTCATGAGAAGAGAACTTAGTTTTACCTCTGAGTATATTATATGTACGCTCTTAAGCGGGCTACTCTACCTATTCGGTGGGTCATAATTCCAACTTTTTGGGTTCATTCCTCTATCACAAGTACTAGAGTCAATAAAACTTATGTCTTATGACAAAATTTAATGATGAATTTTGCAGACGAACTCAAACAATGCATAAATATGAGGGCTCAATTTTTTGCAAGCAAAAAAAAAAAAAAAAGTCGAAAGGGTCTAAAGCAAAAAAAAGTTGCCTTGATGATGATTGCTCTGAAATTAAATCTGAACAGGAGGAAACTTCACTTTTAAAATGCCCTCAAACCCCATAAAAGTCAATTTGGGCTGAAATTCAAATGAAAAAAAAATACAAAAATATTAAGAAAAACTATAAAATTTATATCATTTAAGCAAAATTTGGTGCTTAAAAGCTAAGGAATAACTATACATCTACCTTCCATAATAGTTTAGCAAGAGATTAATTTATAATTAACTTATATAAATAGCTAATGTCATATTGGGTGTAGATCTATGATAACTCTCAAAGATCTCATGTTAGTAAAGATGTAGTATGTGTTCTTTGATTAGGTGATTTTATTGCCAAATAGCATTATAAAATGAAACTATTATGGTTGGGGCCTCCTTACAAGATGTCTTGTTGCAAAATAACATCATCAAATTATCAAAATCGAAGCTCGTAAGTTCCCTAATAACTCAAATCTATTGAGTGGTGAATCATCAAATGCCTTGTTATAGAAAGAAGCCCTTTATTAGCTAAAGTTGATTAAATTTTTTTCCTTAGACAACCATCTATCTTATATTTATAAGGTCTCCTTGGATGACATAATCCATGGTTGTTGTTGAGGATCTTTTGGTCAGGTTGGGCCAACTATCTCCTTTGACAAATAGATCAGAGTTCATGACAACTCAGGATGGCAAAATCATGAGATTTTAAAGGAGTTTATTATCATTCTTTTCTCACCATCCACTCTAATTTGAAGGAGGTATATTTCTACACAATCGTAAATAAAAAATTATTGTTATTATAAGCTATGCATTTTGTGCCTACTGAGTAGCCTTAATTGAAAGATCATTTTTGTCATTCGGAGGGATAAGTAACTATAGGATCTTGCATTTATAAGAAACTTGAAACTTAATCGTAAGTCCTTGTAAAATAAGAGTGAAGTAATGTCTTATCTAAAATTCATCTTCATAAAATTTGATTAGGAACCACAAATTTTCTCAGAAGTGCCCGACATTAATTTTTTGAGTACACAAGGTTGTGACTCTTTGTTGTTTGCCGGGTTGTGCAGTGTTGGATTTCCTTCATATTCAATTAGGATAGTGCCTTTGCTCTAGCCAATTATGGGTTGTACATTCTTCAGTCATTGCATGACTTTTGTTCTTTTTGGTTCTTACTCAATATAATTTTCACTGATGATGAATTGAATTATGGCTTTTTTCCGATAGTTATTCATGGATTTTAGCTATCCAATTTTTTTAAGCTCTTGTTAACATGGTTTGGCATGGCACAATTAGTGCTACCGGTTTGAAAATTATTTTCTTACAGTACTTTATTTGAATTTTTTGATTTTCTTTTATGGTTTCAGTAATTGGTTTACTTCTGTGGTTGGATTTGCTATGTTTTGTTAGTTGTCATATTATTTTCATCGATCTTTATTTTTCTATGCTAAATTTATATTTGGATGATCATAAATTATCATGAGTTGTATTTTTTTTTTCCTGATTTTCTGCAAAAGGGCTGATTGTATGTTTTAATTTATGGTTTGTGAATTGAGAATTTGACTTTTTGTGCATTACATTTATAGTCGCCTTGTGAAATCTTAGAATTTTAGATGTCTTCATTTGGCCTTTAGACTGAATATATTTATTAGCTAATTATGCATGACAAAATCTTGTCATTTGATGTTTTTTACTTTGAGATCAGTGTGACCCTGGTGTATGCCATTCGGGTTTGAGACTGATGCCAAACTGGATTATATTGAAATCAGAATGGTAAACTTGAGAAGGGAGTGCATGGTTGTATATGGTGCAAAATGACTCGTCATATGGTTGGCATTCTAACCTTTTTCCTTTTTTTATTGGTAGTTCTAGCCTTTTGTTGAAAATTGCATAGGAGAAAAATAATTACCTAATGAAGTAAATAAAATGAAGTACTGTTAGATCAGTTATAAGAAAGACTTAGAATCGCAACTATGATTTTATATAGGTAGTAATACATTTTAAGCTCATCTCAGATAAATTTAGTATTCATTGCAATCACAATTTTCTAGCTTTATGCTTTTCTTGACACTTTGTACTTTTATCAGCATTAAATGGACGTGGTCAGTTTCTTCGGGACCTGATATCATCTTTAAAGCTGCCACATCATTTCCAATCAGATCCTTTCATGCCACAGGTAATAACATTTGCAAATGCAGTCGGTGTTTTGGGATTGTTTTTCTTTCTTTTCTAGTTAATATTGTTTCAGAAGTAGAACTTGAATGTATTATCTTACAGGATCTAGTAATGCTATGGAACGAGACTACTATGAAATTCTTGGCATCTCTAATGATGCTACACAAGAGGACATCAAGAAAGCATTCCACAATGCAAGTTTCTTTGAGAGAACCCCATGCTCTTATTTGTTGTTCTTATATTCTTTAGATTACTTTTATTGAAATGTATCAATATATAAAGAATTTTACAATTTTTACAATATATTTCTTTCTCTCTTGGCTTCTTGATTAGCATTTAGTGGATGGATCGGATCGCTTTTTTTTTATTAACTCATTTTTAAATTACTAGTCTCAATTAACTCATGGCCTTGCATTGCCACAAATGATATTATTTGGTTATATGGCTTTCTCCCTTTTACGCTCTGCTTGTAGTACTCTTTTGGTTGGAGTTGTATTCTAAGAGGCATTATATGCTTATATTCTATTTCTTTTTAATTGTCATCAGATTTGACAGGTTTCACAAGTTGAAATTATCATTAGAAGTTGCAATTAGCTGCAACATAAAATACTATGTATTAAAATATTATTTCTGCATGTATGACTTTCCTGTTTGGAGTCACCTTCTAAGAGACACTTGATATTGATATCCTAATTCCCTTAAATTATCATTAGATGTGAGGGGGTTCACTAGTTGAAAATTTCATTATAAGTAGCAACAACACCAGTATCAAGTCTCTTGCAATTGGAATTGACTTTTTTGAACATTGCTTTTAATTTCAGTTATTTTTATGGCTTGTACTTGTTATTAACCGAACTTGTATCAAGTCTCTTGCAACAACATCCAACCAATTAGCTTTGCTTCCGTTATTAACTTATTCATGCTTTCTGTTCTCTGCTGCAACACATGCCCGATGACTGATCTTTTATCTGTTATATTATTCTTATAATATGCTATTGCCATGATTTCTTTAACGTGGTTATTATCATTTTATCCTTTCCAGTCTTGGTACAATGGTACCCTTAGCATGTGATTCTCATTCTCAGACTCTGAAATAAAAAATGCCTGTTAATGAGCATTTAGTTCCCGTACATAAATCAGGATAGCATTTTTTTTTAACGCTTTGGCTCATAAATGTCTGTTATTTGCTTACCTGATGAAGTTTTGTCATGATAGGATATGTTTTGTAGAAAATTCTTAGTGCTTTACTAGGAACAGAATATGACCATTAAAGATTAAAATTTTTTGAGCTGCATGTAACTCTAGTTATTTCACCACACCACTTAACCCCTCTCGTACCCTATATCCATTGAGACTATTTACGACCACCCTACTTTTTTTTCTCCCCTTTAATCAAAGTTTCTCTTGTTGTCTATCTCTGCATTCTGATATTGTACTCACAGTTTCTTCTCAGACACGGTATTTGCCATGCGCAGGTAAGAGTTTCAGAGAATCATCTAAACTATTGATAGACAGATATCATGAAACTTGGTATAAGAGAATCATCTAAACTGTTGTTATTAGAGAATCATCTAAGCTGTTGTTATAAGAGAATCATCTAAACTATTGGTAGACAGATATCATGAAACTTGTCGCTCTAACTTACACCACTTGAATGGACGTGCCAAAATGCTATTCTAAATGATAGCAAGCAAGCCGAGGTTGAAATTTGGCCTGTCTGCTTATTGTAGTTTGAAATCTTCTTATTTCTCTATAACAAGTAGCTTGTTTATGATACAATGCTTCTTTACTGATCATTTATTATTGTAATTATAGCCCGTTTAGTGTCATAATAGATGCTTACTTAGAACTGCATTTAAGGTTTTGTTTACTTCAAAAGTTAAGTCTGCTACAGCGCTGTTATAAGTAATTTTGCTTTTCATTATAGAGTATTACTTTATATGATTGTTAATGTTAGCAAGGCTGTTCATTTCACCTCTCAATAACAAGCTTAAACTCTTCTTTGTAATTCTTATCATTGATGCATGGTTAAAGCTTGATCTAGGCTGAAACTGAATGTAAGTAACAAAAATTTGAGCAACTTTTTAAGAACTTAGTCAAGCTTAGTCTTCATTAGTCTATAGGAAACCAATCTTGTGTGGCGGTATAATTTTTTCCTTTGGGCTTCTGATACCCATGTCCATAATTTTATTGTAGGGTTGCAATTCCAGTGTTGTCAAGTTGACGTTTTCCATAGAGAAGTCACATAACATTAGATTCTCTGTATTTTTCATAGGCTTGCAGTGTAGTTGCACTTTTTCCATCCATCTTTCATCGTTGAAATGGTGATGAAGCATTTTTACAGCTGTTGCAACTGCTTTCAGCGATGAGATGATAATAATTAGGACCATGGTGTGAACTTTACAATTATGTGGGTATTGTTGATGGTATAAAATAAACTTTTATCGGCATGCCGTCCTATCAGGATGATAGAACTTTAGGGTGAGTATAATTTTAAAGTTTAAGCGTTGGTGTTCTCTCGTGCAGTAATGCTATGAGGAGTAACTTTGCTTTTCCATCGAGGCTGGTTATATACGTTATGAGTATTCATTAGTTATGGAGCTATTGTTTTTTATGATAGACTTGTTTCATTGTGGCTAACGCAAAGGCCATGTCTTTTTATTCTTTTGATTTGATATTTAGTTTGTGGTTGAGAATATATATTTGGCATGATCGCTACATGCATTCGCTTTGTGATGGATCGTTGCTTTGACTCTACCAAGGTCATGTTTATCAGGCCCGTCATAGGATCGGGGTGCAAATTGTAATGTTATTTTTCTTTACTGTGTAATATACTGCCTATGTTGTATTCTGCATGGATTTATTTGTTACTTTGTGATATAGATTTGTAGTGATTAATCAACTATGAGCTCCATCATGAAAAATGATTTCTGCAATGAACCATTTGTGTTATGGACACATCAATTCAAATTGTTATCTTCTGGAAATATCAGTGGAAACTCAGGGTTCGTTACTTTCAGGGCTCTAGGTGATGATTACTAAAGTGTTCTAGGTTATGACATGTGGTCGAAGTTTCTACTAATCATGAATAGAAATAACGGCATTGGTTTTATGAAAATCGGTAGGGAACTACTTTGATTTGTAATGTGTCATGCAATTATTTGATGAATGAGAAAATTTTGTCACATGAAGGGCCCATTTCCGTAATTTTGTTTTCAACTCTTGTACTTTGGTGTTTTAATTAGCATTATAACTTTCAAGCAACTTTCATCTGCAGTCCAGGACACTTTAAGCCGCAAATAATAAATAATAGATTGTCATAAATTGTCTTAATCATTTTTCTTCATAATCGGCATAATAAACCTTGTGTAGACTTTTCTGGTTCTTCATTTGAAAATTATCAAATGTGCTGACTACAAAGATTGTGCACTACATGGGGATATTTCCGTTTTTTATTGTTCTTCGAAGACATGATTTTTCCCCCAGTTATTGTAAAATTTCTAAGAAGCTGCTGAGCAAGTTCTTTCATTATTTTTGGAATGAAATATTTTTTTTTGCAGTTGTCTTTTCGTGTGCAGTTTTCTTCATTGCTTTCATGCTTTTCAAACAAATTAAAATTCATCCTGCAGCTTGCCAAAAAATATCACCCAGATGCAAATAAGAATAGTCCTGCAGCTAAGAGAAAGTTCCAGGAAATTAGAGAAGCTTATGAGGCTAGTTCTTTTTTTACAAATTATTATTCGTTCTCTTGTTTTGTTCTTACATTCACTGTATTACTTTCTAATATTCAATGAATGGTGCATTTCAGACACTGCGTGATCCTGATAAAAGAACACAATATGACATGGTAACTTATCCACACCATTTTGATAAAATTACTTCCCTTTATGACGTTTTACTCTTTCTTCCATACCTTTCCAGTAAATAAGTGCATACAAATAGCATGTCAGTTTACATTTTTGTTATTACTTTTTTTCGGCAAAGTTTTAGGAGGTGTTCTCTAGTGTGTTATATTGATAAAAACTGCTGTGGTAATGCAAGGGATTCTCTAGTGGAGCTGAGAGTGTTTCATATGGTGGCGAGGATACAGCCAAGCACAAAAACACCTATGATGATCCTTTCTCTGCTACATTCTACAAAGTTTTTACAGAGGTATGTCTTTATGTTTGTAATGTTGTTATGTGTGCGAATAAATGTGATTTCTTTCCTTCTTAGGTTTTTGAGAGTGAACGAGAGACATATGCAGCTGACATACAGGTTTGGCTTTTCTAGTGTCTGAAAGTGATGATTAATTATTATGTCATGTACTCTGACTATTTCTTTGAGAACTTTAACAGGTGGAGTTGAATTTGTCGTTTGATGAAGCTGCCAAGGGCTGCACAAAGCAGGTTTCCTTGAAGGCACAAGTTTTTTGTGATTCATGCAGTGAGTCAAGCCTCTAATGTCAGTCATCATTTTGTAGTATTGCAAGCGCACTCACACAAGTGAGCAGTTTTTCATGGGGGAACTCACACAAGTGTGCATGCAGAGACCCTACACGAGCATTTACTCGTACAAAACACAAGCAACATGATCTTTATCTTCACATAATTTCATCAATCATGAGTGATTGAATGTGCTCTTTATATTTTCAACTACAAACATTCTATTGATTAACCATTCTATTTCATTTTTTAATTGATTGTTGAACTTATCATGAGTTTCCTCCAGTTGATCAATACAAATTCATCCACTATGCTTGTGCTGTACTGGATTTTTTTGTCAGATGTGGTTAAAATGTATAGTCAAGTATGTTCTTAATTTTCTGGATAACTGTGAAACACTTTTGATTGATTTTTCTTGTATGATGTGTTACTGGTGCCTTGGGTACCTTCACTAATTTCTTTTAACAATTTCTAATCAGGTTTGTTTGCTACTGTTTTTGGTTTTTTTTCAGGCATTTTAACATGTACTAGATCCCTTGCAATCTGTTAAAAAATATTAGAGAAGATTATTACATGGTTTCATATTCACAAGGTAGAAAGGTACACAATTGATAGGAAATACAAGCCCTCTTAGAAGAGAAATACACAAAGGAATTGCTTAAGGCCATATTTTACCACACAAATTAGAGAAGAAATAAGGAAGATAATTTAGAATAAAGCATGGTAGAAATGTATGAAATAAATCTCTTCTCATCAAGAATCAAAGGAGTTGAGTGTAACTGCCTTAAACATGACAGTTGGTGGATAGCCAAGTGGGGTTCTGTAGCATGCTAAAAAGTTGGATGCTAGACAGCTGCAGAGGATGCAAGATTTGAGTGTATGGACAGCTGCAACTTGGTGCTAATAGATGCAGAGAGTGATCAATGCAAGAGGTAGTTGTCACAATAGATTTTAAGGCAGGATTTTTACACTCTCTCTCAAGTTAGAGTCTATGTTGATCATTCTAAGCTTGAAAACAAAGTTGTCAATTTGAGATTGATCATGAATTTTAGTAAGGATATTGGTAATATAAAATTTTGTTAGATTGTAATTAATTTAGATGATTCTTGATCTTTTTCTCGTTTATAAAGTGTTTATTAATTTCAACATACTCAATTCAATTGTAGTGGGCATGATTTTTAGAAATGCTAATAGTAGTTTGATTGTTGTATTTCATTATCATAGGCCATATGATGAAGACTTTATATTTTTGAGAAGGCTATAAGTCCCATACCTTGAGAAATACCATGGATCATGGCTTTGTATTCCACTTCAGTACTACTCTGAGCGATAACAAACTCTTTTTTTGCTTCTCCACTTAAAATTCCCCATATGAATTTGCAATAATCCCATGTACATTTACAATTTATTATATCCTACCCTGTCAGCATTAGTGAAGATTTCTATACTTAAATTATTCTCATTTTAAAGAACAATCCTTTTTTAGGTGCGTTTTTAATATACCTTACTATTATGCATACAACATCAAGGCGCTCCTATGTGCGGCATTCATAATTTGACTGACACTAACTAGAAAATAAATATTAGGTTCAGTGTGAGAGATGAATATGTTTTCTTATGAACTGCTGGTACCTTCCTTTGTCAATTGAGGTAAAATTTTCTTTAGCCCTAACTTCGTTTAAGTGATTCATTAATGTGTTGGCCGGTTTACACCCAAGCATGCTAGTTTACTTTAGTAAGTCCAAGATGTATTTCTATTGCGAGACAAATTTTCATTTGCTTGATTTAACTACCAGCTATTTCCAAGTCTAGAAAATATATTAATAAACTAGTGTTCTTGATTTATAATTCTTCAGCTTAGACATCTTTTAGTTTATTTACTTTTTCATGGTTTTCTATCAATATAATATCATCATATATATGATCATAATATGAATTTTACTTTTATATGATTTTTTTGGTAAATAAAGTGTGATAAGATTGTCCTTGAGAGTACCCAGGTTTCTAGGCCTTTCAGTCACCATGTTGAATTTGTTGAACATAGCTCTTTGTGATTATTTTGTCATATAGAGATTCTTTGAGTTTGCATACTCCCAAATTCAGAAGGAATTATCATATATATATATATATATATATATATATTATTCATCTTATAAATTTCTATTCAGGAAGATATTTTTTACATTTATTTGATGGAGTGTTTAGTCTAAATTAATAGTAAGCGATAAATTCACCTTAATAACATTCATCTTAGCAATTAAGATAAAAGTTCTTATAATTAAATTTCATAGGTTTGAGTGAAACTTTTGGCACTAATCTTGTTTTGCATTGATCAATATTTCCATCAAATTTTTATTTAAATTAAAGATCCATTTGCATTCAGCAGGTTTCTTCATTTTGAGAAGATTTGAAAGATTTAATTTACTATTTCTTTCGACGGTCTAGAATTAGTAATGAATTGCATTTTTTGCATTCAAGTACTTTATGGCTTCTTGAATATTTTTTGGAATTTCTATGCTTGAAAGACTTGTAGTAAAGCATAGAACTTTTGAGTAATCTATCATAGGAGATATAATAATTGCTTGGATGATTGAAGCAATTTTTTATGCTTTTATAGAGAGCTACAATAGGCATGTTTATTTCATTGTTAGAATCTATGTGATCTTGATCCTGTGACTTGATGTTAGGACTTGGGTTAGACTTTGGGTTTGATTCAAGCATAATGCTTTTCTTCACCATGTCTGTTCAAATTTTTTATTGTTTGGATTAAATAATCTCTTTGTACCTTTGCTTGTTTATGTTTTTTAAAAGGTTGAGATTCAAATAGGTTTGGAAGGGGTGTCGGTTGAGATATCAATAATGCACGATTAATAATTACAAAACTCATATTCAAATAGAAAGTTAATGTTTTCTTTCTAATTGTGAGTGTTGGAAAAGGAGGACTAATTTTTAAAAAAGATTATATCCATGGTGATGCAATATTTTTTTAGTACTTGGAGAATAGTATTTGTATCTTTGTTGGTAAGGTGAGTAGCCTATAAAAATGTATTTTATAGCTTTTGGGTCTAATTTACTTTTGATGGGACAATTATGCACAAAAGTAGAGCAGTTGAACACTTTGGGAGCAATGGCCGAGATAAGTTTACATCTAAGGTATGCTTGGATGGGAGTTTCATAATAAGTTTTGATTTTTAAGATTCTTAATGGGATGTGTAGTACTAAGGATAGTCTCTCGCAAATAATATTTTGGTTTTACTAGTGATTATAATTGATTGATCAACTTCTAAAAGATGTCTATTTTTCTTTTGCAATTGCATTTTGTTGAGGAGCATGGATATAAGAATCTTTATAACAAGTCTTGGTTGTAAGAGGTATTCCTTATGAGGAATTTAACTTGGGTTTTAAATTGGATCTTTATGATTGAGTGGAGTATTTAGAAAATGAAATTAGTTTTAGACTTTCTTTTAGTAATAATATCTTAGTGGTTCTAATGTGGTTATTAAAAAAAGATATAAATCACTTAGCAGTCGAGATTTTCACTTGAGTTGGTCCCCAGATGTTACTATGGTTAATTGCTAAAAGGTTGGGAGGCATCGTAAGGATAATTATGGTATAAAATTGACTTGTTTTGTTAATTGATATGTTTCACACTAAAATGTTGTAGGATTTGTGTTGATGAGAAGAGAGTGGAACCTTTATTTTTTTTGCAACATGAAATTTGGATGATGAAGTTGAAAGTGCTACAATAAGATTGTGCTTTTGTTGGAGTAAGGTAAATATAGAGCATTTTTCTCTTCCATTTCAGGATTCCCTTCATAAATTAGTAGGTAATGATCATCTTTTTCCCTCATCTTGCATATTATCTTTTTTGAGTTTCTATCTTGAAATTCATAATGAGCAGGAAGAAAATTAGTAGTACAGTTCATATCCTTGGTAATTTTGCTTATTAATAATAAGTTATAGGAAAGCTTAAGGGCCAAGAGAATTGAATTAACCAGAGATCTAGTGACATTGATAGTTTCAATACCAGTTAATTATGATGTCGACCTATCGATAATTTTGATTGTATTATCCTTTAAATACGGACATGGGTTTTGAAATATGGAAGCATCTCTTATCAAATGATCAAAAGTTCTAGAATTCATGGTCCAAGATTGTGGGGTTTTTTTTAGACATTTAAGGCATTCAAGAGCATAATATTTCGAGCAATAACATAAATAAAAATTTTTGATGCAGAAAGTTTTGTTTGAATTGGATAATCAATAATTTGGCGAATATTTTCTGAATACCAATGTTCCCATGAGATCTTCATTCATGACAAAAGGTACCACCATAGAAGTTCCTTTCTAAGATCATATCGTGTTCAACCATCAGTATGATAAACAAAAAGTCTTTAAGAGGAAGGGTGTGTATGACAAAGAATAGAGTAGGATGTGAAATATAGAGAAATATGGAAGATAGATAATAGGGAAGGATGAAAAATAGAGAATTGTGTCTCTGATAGCATGCTTAAAAATTTCAGAGAAAAATTTTCATATTCATAGAAGGTAGCAATGGTACATAATTTATGTGGTATGTCGGCCCTTGTATAGTAGAATGACAATAAGGTGTTTTTTTGAGGCCATAACCAACCATGTAGATTAGGGAAGAAATTATGAAGAAATTTTACTCAATGTTTAAAAAGGCGAAATCGGGAGCTGAGGTATTTTTTCATAGTGAGGCGAGACGGAAGCCTTGAAACAAAAAAAATAAAAAAAATTTAAAATAAAAAATAAATCAGAAAAATGATAAACTATCAATATATTCACCTAGTTTATTATCATAAAGATACAAATCATAAATCATAACATCAAATGTTAATATAAAACATAAATTGAAATAAGATTTCATGTAAGCATTCATTTAAAATTTAAATGCATTATAAGAATCAAGATCTACTATAACATTATCATTACCTTATCATTTTTAGAAAAAAATATTATATGTAACTATCTTCTTTAGAATATATTTCATCATATTCAAAATCTTATTAAACTACTACAACTTTCTTCTTATTCTTTTTAATAGTCAACAATGTATTTAATATAATTTAAAATAAAATAATAGATTAAAAATAACGAGAAAATAGAGGGATTAATCTTGCTCGTGCTTCTTAGAGACGTGACATTGCCTAGAGATTCTGATTCGTGATGCTCGGAAAAGAAAAGTAATTAAAATAAAATAATATATTAAAAATAAAGAGAAAAATAGAGGCATTAATCTAGCTCGTGCTTCTTAGAGACGTGCCATTGCTTAGAGATTCTGATTCGTGCTGCTTGGAAAAGAAAAGTAACATTGACTTGCATAATTTGAGGGAGGTAGATTGCTCAAAATTAAGAATTCTAAATCGTTAAGATGGTGAGATAAATAAATAAATGGGTATTATAATTTATAAAATAAATGAATATTATAAAAAATTAATTATAATTATTTATAAAAAATTAATTATAATTATTTATAAAAAATTAAAGTGAGGCACCGCTTCAAAGCGTCTTGAGGTGTTTAGCTTAGAGGCGTACGCCTCACTTGAAAAAGACGTAAGCCTCACTGGACTGAGTGAAGCTTAAACCTTGAGACGCTCTTCATACGCTTCAGTTTGAGGCGCACTTTGAGGCTTATATGCCTCGAACGCCTTTTTAACAATGATTTTACTATAAAGCATGAGCACTATAGGAAATTAATCTCCTTCTATTAAGAATCAAAGGGCTGGAGGATAGTTTCGTTGGGTGGGACAACATGGGGAAACTCAGGATTGAACCGGGGGCACTGTAGCTGGGTGGAGAGTTGGACGGTAGCTGGCTGGAGCAATTGTTGGATTTGAATGCCGAGGAGCTGTTGCTTGGTGCTGGTTGTAGGGAGTGATCAATGTAGGAGGGAGCTGTCACGATAGATTGAGGAACGGTTTCCATACAATCACTTATACAATTGCTGATTTACATCTTTGGTATCAGACCCCCTCTTTTTGCATGGGTTTTCTTTTAGATTCCAGTTTTGCACATTCTCTAGTTTGCCAATACTAGCTACATAGTTTTAATGGACATAACTATATCATTTCAGTAAATTTCTATTTTTTCGCCTATACTCGTTCTTCTGCATCTAAGCTCTTGTAGCTGCTTGGAGGTTTTTAGTTTTTGGAATGTTTCTTCTAATACTCATGACATGAATCTTTTAAAATATTGTGTATTATCCCAGAGCGTCCTTTAGGCAGAAGCGTTGGCACGAATCTGATGAAAGTCTGCGCGTATTGCCGGGTGCGGTGTTAAATAAGCGAGTTCGCATTATGGATGGATGCGGGCAAAGAAGTTAATCTATAAAACTAGAATTAGGTTAGGAACTTGGAATGTAGGTACTCTTACAGGTAAACTAATAGAATTAATATATATTATGGTTCATAAGAAGATAAATGTTTTATGCGTTCAAGAAACTAATTGGGTTGAGGAGAAAGCCAAGGAGATTGATAGTTTAGATTTTAAACTTTGGTATTCAGGTAGAAATCGAATTAGAAATGATGTAGGTATGATTATAGATAAAAGTTTGAAGGATAATGTTATAAATATTAATAGATGTGGATATAGAATTATAGCTTTAAAGATTATTATTGATACTAAGATTATCAATGTTATATAAGTGTTTATGCTCCTCAAGTAGGTTTGGATGTAGACTCAAAAGAATTTTTTTGGAATAAATTAGAGGGATTAATACAAATGATACCTCTTGAAGAAAAAGTATTTATTGGAGGAGATTTAAATGGACATATTGGTAGAGTGGTAGGAGATTTTAAAAGTATTCATGGTGGTTATGTATTTTGAGTGACTAATGAAGAAAGTTGGATTATATTAGATTTTTTTTTAGTCTATGATTTTGTAGTTGCTAATATTTTATTTAAGAAAAGAGATGAGTATATTATTATAAAAATGGATTACAGTAAAAATTGATTATTTTTTGATAAGAAAAATAGATTGTTTAGATTATAAAGATTGTAAGATCATTCCAAGTGAAAGTTTAAATACCCAGCAATGATTATTAGTCTTATATTTTAAGATGAAAGATTGGAAGATGAAAAATAAATCAAATTATTATCCTAGGATTAAATGAGGGCACTTAAAGAACACTAATAAAAATATTTTTAAGAAGAAGTTATAAGAGCTTAGAATTTGGGATGTTCATAAGGAAGTTAATGTTATGTGAAAAAAATAGTAAGTGAAATTAAGTAAGTTGCTAAAAATGTGCTTGGAGAATCAAAAGAAAAAACTTCATTTAATAAAAATAGTTGGTAGTGGAGTCGAATGTCTGAAAAGATAAAAATAAGAAGTGTTGTTATAAAACTTAATTTAGATGTAAAAACTCAGAGAATTGGGAAAAAATATAAAGTGACATGTAGAGATTTTAAGAAAGTAATATATGATGCAAAAAATTTAGCTTTTAGTGATTTATACAATAGATTAGATACAAAAGAAGGTGGAATATGTATGTATAATTTACTTAATCAAAGAGATAGGAGAAGTAAAGATCTAGCTCAAGTGAGGTGTATTAAGGATAAAAATCATAAAATACTTTTCTTAGAAAAGGATATTGAAAATTGATAGATGAGGTATTTTGATAAACTTTTCAATGAACGATCTGAAAATACGATTGATTTTATCAACCTTAATACCCTAAACAAAAATAGAGAATTTTGTTTTTATCGTCGTATTAGTAAATCTGAAGTTAGAGAAGCTTTAAAGAAAATGAAATGTTGAAAAACAGTAGGACCCGATGATATTTCAATAGTGTGGAAATGTTTAGGAGATCGAGAATTTCTTGACTTACAAATCTTTTAATATTATTTTAAAAGGCGAAAAGATGTCAGATGAGTGGAGAAAGAGTTTGTTGGTTATTATATTTAAGAATAAAGGTGATGCACAAGAGTGTGCAAATTATAGATGAATTAAGTTAATGTGTCATACATTAAAATTATGGGAGAGAGTAATTGAGCATAGGTTACGAAGTGACAAAAGTTTCTCTAGTTTGGTTTCATGCCGGTAGATCTACTTATGTTATACATTTGTTAAGAGATTTGATGGAGAAGTATAGAGAAAGCAAGGAGGATCTACATATGATATTTATTGATTTAGAGAAAACTTATGATAAAGTTTCAAGAGATGTTCTTTGGAGAGTTGTAGAAAAGAAAGGAGTTAATATTGGTTATATTCAAGCCATTAATGATATGTATAGTAGAGCTGTTACTTGTGTCCAAACACATGGAGGATTGACAAAACTATGTTCCTATTTCAGTTGGATTACATTAAGGATCAGCTTTAAGCCCTTATCTTTTTTGCTTTAGTTATGGATGTTCTTACTAAGCATTTACAGGAAGATGTATCTTGGTGTATGCTTTGTGCTGAAGACATTCTTCTTGTTGATAAAACTAGAGAGGGAGTCCAAGAGAAACTTGAATTATGAAGGTTAACCTAAGTACATCTAAAACTGAATATATGGAGTGTAATTTTAGTTGTAGAAGTTATAGTGGCAGTGTTGTGACATTAGGTGAACAAGTTATTAAAAAGAGTGAGCGATTCAGATATTTAGACTCTATTGTTCAAAATGATGGTGAAATAGATGGAGATGTTATTAGTAGAATTAAAGTTGGATGGTTGAAGTGGAGGAATGCATCTGACTTGTTGTGTGATAGAAAAGTATCGTTTAAACTTAAGGGAAAATTTTATAAGATGGTGGGAAGACCTGCAATGATTTATGGTGCAGAATGTTGGCCAATAAAAGAAAAGCATGTGACTAAGTTAAGTGTAGCAGAGATGAGGATGCTTAGGTGGATGAGTTGCTTTACTCTTAGAGATAAAATGCGAAATGAGTATGTTCGAGAAAAATTTGGAGTAGCTTTAGTGGCATATAAGATTAAAGAGAGTCGCCTTAGATGGTTTTGCTAAAGCATCGTATCAATGACAGTTAGGAGAAGATGCATTAGATTTGCCTTATGTTAAGAAAGGTAGAGGTAGACCTAAAAAGACATGGTTAAGATGTATAAAAAATGATCTTAGTATACTTGAATTAAATGAGAATTTGACACAGTAGGACACAATGGAGGTGAAGGATTCATGTAGGCGAACCCGCTTAGTGGGATAAAGGCTTATTGTTGTTGAATGTTTCGTCTATATGATGATGCCCTGTCAGATTAACATATACACACAAACACCAGTGTATATATTTTTGAGTACATGCATTGACAAAATTTAATAGCTATTGATATTGACATGTGAGATAATATGCATGCTACATTTCTCCTTTCTAGTACTTTTGGCCATTGAGCATGCTATCATGAATCTGTTATTCATAGTATGTAGAGTATACTGGTTCAGATTTATATGCCAAAGAAGTAATTATAGTTCAGCATGGTGCCAACTGATCAAGTTTGCATTTTCTATGAGTTGGGAGTATAAATATAGTTTGTTTTGGAGCTTGCTCAATCTTTCATAAAAAAATGGCCTTCAACTTTGTAGTTTGTAATTTAGATTTTTGCATAACATCGTCAAATTTTGGCATGCAGATGGAAGAGGTCATCCCATCAATGCAAAGCTATCGACATGTCCTACTTGTAGAGGTATGGGGAAGGTAAGTATTTTTTTCAGTGTGCTATGCAATGTGGCATGTTTAGTTGGACCTTTAGTTGGATTAATTCTATTATGTATATGTTTGTCCAGGTTATAGTTTTTCCGTTCACATCTACCTGTGGTACTTGCAAAGGATTTGGTAGAATAATCAAGGTTGGCATGAAAAATTAATGAATGTCTATTTCCTCAATTTTTTATCGTTCTATACTGAGTGGCATCATAACGCTAGGACCATTGCATGGTATGCAAAGGATCAGGGGTTGTTGATGGTGTTAAGAGAGTTAACGTTACCATTCCCTGATAGATGAAATCTTTTCTTGTTTGGTCGCATTAACAGTGATTGAAACTAAATGAGTTACACTTGACATGTATAAGTTATCTTGTTCATACCAAAAATAAAAGAATTGGAATCACATGGTCTAATGGGATTTGTTTCATGCTTCTAATTGGCATATTTTAGTTGTATTTTTTATATTATAAAAAATTATATGATGCTTGGAATATGGTGATGCAAAATTGTTCTAGAAAAACTGAATCCTTCCTTTTGAGTTTCCTCAATATATAAATGAGTGAACTCGAGAGTAATTTTTGTTGAGGT
The DNA here is from genome assembly GCA_021442155.1 of Cymbidium sinense. Classification (NCBI taxonomy): domain Eukaryota; kingdom Viridiplantae; phylum Streptophyta; class Magnoliopsida; order Asparagales; family Orchidaceae; genus Cymbidium; species Cymbidium sinense. Next base: position 104,886,917 of record CM038229.1, read on the forward strand.
AGATTAAGTTTGTTTAAACCATATTTTTTTATTTTGTATTAGGGTTTATGTAGATGTGATATATTTTATTGGGGTTTATTTAGATTTGGAGTCAAGACTTTTTAATGGGTGCAACCCTTTTTAGTTAATTACCCTTTAATCATAGTAGAGCACTCTCGATTAAGGAGGTTATTTAGGCTCAAGTTTTTTACCCAGGTTCAATATTTAGGATTGAAGTTTATTTACGAGGAAATGCTGGTGATGATGGTGGTAAATCTAATGAAGATACCATCGTTCCATCATCTCGAATATACCATCGTATCTAATTTACTAATGTTAAAGGGCTTTGAGCTATACAATTTTTGGAGTCTATTTAGCAATTATGAATTGGCTGTCATCCCTAGTATACAAGCGGGTCAAATCTACTAATGTTAATGGGCTTTGAGCTATAATGTTTTGGGAGTCTAGTTAACAATTATGAATTGCCGCTTATTTGGTGTTTACTGAGTAGATTAGGGTGGAAATGTATGGTGTATCGAAGATATATTTTGAGATTAGCATTGCCTTATTCACTTGTAGAGGGCAAGCTTGTTGTATTTATTTTATTGAATAGTTAAGAGACACATCATCAGCATTTGCAGTTTATAGGTATTGAATATGACTAACAAGAGCTCAGAAGCATGACGTGACTATTAAATATTGTAGAACTTAATTTCACCAAAGATGACATGGTTTTTGATTTATGTGATTTTAATTGTTGGATTTGATTTTGAATGGAGTTGTTTGCATGGGAACTGATTTTTGTTGTGTTAGGCCTATATTCATTGAATGCCTATGATTTGATTTCATGGGTTTATTAGCATTATGCTAACTTGGATTAATTGGATCAAGAATGCATCCATTTGACTAGCTATAAATGGGATATACAATCTAGAGGATGAGGAAATCTTAATAATGTGTCTTATGACTTTATCTTATAAGTGACTTTATCTGATGTTTACATTTGTATTCTTGACTTTTGTATAATATTTAGATTAAGCTTGATTTGAAGTTTAGATCTTACTACTGTATTTGTGAGTTGTCCAATGAGTAATAGTTTACTAATCTAGCTTTCATTATTTTTGCATTTGAGACTCATGACTTAAATATTTTTACTAATTAAATAGTGGGTCTTACAACCTCACCCTATAAGCAGTGTGACATGATGGTGGATTTTATGATCTTGCCTTTTAGGCAAGGCGACTTGATTATGATTTTTTTTTTATCTCACCCATGTAGTGAAGGCGGATTAATGGTGGTGACTCATTAGTTATTCTTAGATCAACTGGGAATTAATAAAATCAAATCTTGTCTTTGGCTTATAAGGTTGATTCATTTGGTAAGTGTCATGATTTTAAAGTGTTTTCTTAATCCTTTGGATTTCTTATCTGCTATGAAGTGTCTTTTGAGCAAGTCTAAAATTGTACAATTTGGTATTGAGGTGTAAGCCCCAAGGTGTTTTGATGCCTAAGTCTCATAATTAATAAATTATGCGAAGCAAGAAGTTGTACATGTATCAAAGTATAATGTAAAAAGTAATATATTAATACACTAATCTATTGACATTTTAAAATGTAACACATTAACATCTTAATACCGTAGAAATTAATAAATTGCATAAAATATCAAGTAATTTATTAATATCTTGGACTTCAAATCATGAAGAAGTATTATACAATTATCAAAGTAATGTAAGATATTAAAGCAAGATCTAATGACATAACGATTTAAAATAAATTTAATATGATAAGCTTTTTTTTCTACAAGTCTAATAATCTAATATCAAATTAAGAAAAACACAAGTAACTATGGTTGCGGTGGTGACTAGCACTATGTATGTGGAGTGGAGAAAGCACAGGAGGAGAGATACTTGTGTAATGCCTATCCAAAATTGATTGTGTGTGTGTTAAGGCGTGTGCTATTTTGGATAATTAAAACTTATATTTATTTTTTTAAATCTAGATATAATGCTCGTCTCACAAAAACTGAGGTGTGGCGGGCCGTTGAGATGCGCCTCAAATTATGTGAGGTGTAAGTCTCATTGTGATTTTATCAATAAAGTGTTGTGATGATTTTCAGGGTAGATTTTTTTATCGTGCAATTTAAACAAGGCTTTTGAGATATATTTCTTGTTGAATTCTGATCCGCCAATGGGTTGAGAATTTATTTGCAAGACTTGTTTGGAGAAGTTGGAAGTAGAAAGTTGGAGACCTTATTTTTAAGGTAGATTTCAGGGATTGTTTGAATATAGACACGTGTATAGTGATTTGGTGTGGCATGCAGTATACCTCTAGGTGACATGGCCATGTCATGTGAGTCAGCTCGCTCGGTTTTTAGTGTAGGGTATTGTAGGGGGTGTAGTTTCCAGGTGATGTGGCCCCCTCATGAGAGTCAACTCGCCTGGTTTTGAGTGTAGGTCAAGTGCACTACCCGAGTCTTTACCAAATCATGATATGGGAAGGTATATGGTGAGTTACCTTGTTGAATGTCACCCATCAGCTATGCTGGGTGAGTTCATCAAGTGATTCAGGTAGGCTGGCCGAATGGGTGGCAAGTTCCTTGCCAGGAGTTGTCTTGTGATGTATGTTTTGGTCGCTAAGTTAATAGAAAATGAGTTTGCGTGCTTCGTGTTGATCTGCCTCAATTTGTTAGCTGATTGATATTCCATGGTGAGTTTGATTGGCCTGATGTGTGTCTTGAATATACACATAGTTCTCCAATTCTTTTATTTCTTATAGAGGCGACTTGTAAAAGGACTAGAGAATTATTGATAAACACAAAATCCTTTAGCAATAGGAATTACAATCATTGAGGCATTTTATGTTTTGCAGGAATCTTTTGAGAAATGTGTTACATTACCTTTTTTTTATTGCTGATGTGATGCCCCATAAATCTCATCTATATGTTGAGGGTTAGTGGAGTGTTGAATCATTCGCCTTCTGTTTTTAGCTTTTTCCTAGTGCGTTGGCAAGATGTCTTAATGTGATATGGTCAGCAACATTGACAATTTGAGCTTCTAGAAGTTGCTTTTAAAAAAGTCCAAAGTTTGTGCTAATGTCAGAGGATCAAGTTGCCCTGGGATGGTGATGGGTGCTTCTGTCGAGGTAGCTCCTATGATAGGTGATGTACTTGTTGAAACACCTTAAATTGAGGATGACATTCCTATTGTGTCGAGCACACCTTAGTAGGAAGAAGAGGAGGTCATGTTGATAAGGCGACAAGTGAAGAGGGTAGTGATCCACGAGTGACCGTCTTCAGCTCACTATGAATTGGTGGAGGCTTTGTCTCGTTGACGTATTACCTTGTTGCATTTCTTCACATTATTATTAGCAAACATGCTAAGGTTTAGAATTTAATAACAAGTCGGGTCAACAAGAGGCTTAGGTTCATTGATGGTGAGTAGTTGGCTTTCGAGTGTTGCCGAAGGTGAGTCAGTTATTGATGATTTCTTTCCGGCTGATTGGTGTGTTCCTATCCTAGCGAGCCCTGAGTTTATTTCTTTGTGGGCTAGTTTCTAGGTTGAGTGCCAAGTGTACTGGAGGCATCACTGATCTTTCAGTGGTTTCTTGAGTTTGGGATGACTCTCTTGACAAGTCATTTTGTTATCGTGCCAATTTTGTCTTGAACAAAATTGTTGCTAACTTTCTTGGTTCCTTATGTTCTACAAGGGTGACTGTGGTTAGGGAGAGCACAATAGTCGTGAGCTCTCATCCTCCGATTTCTCATGATGCAGGGGTGCTTGTAAAGAAAGAGAACATGCCACAAGAGGGGAAGGTTGTGTGGTCCCTCCTATTTTATTCAAATGGTGAGCTCGCTCTTTGGCGAGCAAGAAGAGAAACAGGAGTTGACCAGGTTCCATCATTGCTGGTGGTGGGCAATAAAGTGTCTAGTGGAGGTCGTCAATGGTTGGTGATTGAGGTTGCTAGCTAGCAGGTTGAACTTGTGGCCTTGTGTGCTATAGTTGACTTGTTGATGCTAGTTGTGAGTGTGGCAGCTATTTTGAGTTTTGCATTGCTATGGATTGAGTTGAGGGAGTTGTGCATGGAGGTGGTAGTTGCTCGTCATCATGTCAAGTTGATTGAGTCTTCACAATTCATTGAAGGTGGCAAGTTCATCCTACAATGCTTAATAAGGAGGGGGTCTATTTTTCCTGATATAATGCTAGACCTTGTACTTAGGAAATTTTTTTTAGGTACACAATGTAATGAAAAGTGTATCTATTGTAATAATTATTTGGTATTAATAAAATTCTTTGTTGAGTAGACTTCTTTTTACTATGCGTATCTTTGTTTATTTCCATACCTATGCCGAGATGAATTATTTTTTACTCGTGCTAAGTTTATTGAATGAGTCATTGTCAAGGATTTTAGTGTTGAATTTGGCTAGATCTTGTAATGATGGCGGTATATTTCACCATTAAATACTTGATTTTATGATGCTTCAGGGTTCAAGAATTTTATCATCAATAAATAGTTCCTCAAGATAGTTGCGGTCATTCATTGTAGTAAGTTGTCTCTATTTTTTAGGGCGTGCACATTTTATTTTCAGGTGCGAGTTCTTCATTTTCTTCACTAATTTTTCTAATGAGTAAAGTCATGGCAGCAATGAGATGTGTCTGAGCTTTCTTGGACGTCGAATATAACTTTTTGAGTGCATATTACTTTTTGGCAAGTGTAGCATTTCTTAGCGATTGTTATGGCAATACAAACTATGTGGTGTAAGCTCCACATGAGGATGAATGATTTAACACTGTTTATCTTGAAATATTGCATATGCATTAAAAAAATTAAATCAAGAGTTACAAAGGCCTACATGTGTACTATATGAGCTAAATCCTTGAGAATCTGAATAAAAGAGAACCTATGATTGCTATCTATATCAATTTCACCCTCAAAATAGACAAAAGGATAGCTAATGTTTTCATGGTTTTTATTTTTCCACAAAAAGGTTTGGTGCAAGGCAATTTGAGCACAAAGATGAGCAGCTCTGGTACCTTCCCTATGCACAAAGTGAAACATCATTTGTTGGAATTGTTGTAGAAAGCCATGGTCTTCCACAAATTATGGTAAGGTTTGCCATCTTGTATTCTGCATGCTATCCTCGAGATACTGGATGACATTAGCATTGTCTACTTGGATGAGCTGTGCATGCCGATGTTCATTTCAAGCTTAGCCTAAGGTTGCCAATCTGTCTTGTTATGGAGGATCTTTTTAATTTTTATAGGTTAGTGCCGGCTCAGTTACTACTGAATTCGATGGTGAGCATAATTATTTTTGTCTCACAACTTACGGGATGAGAGTATTCTATGGAGTTTGGCCTTGTTTCGCCATCTATTCGTTGCCAAAGCTCACAAAGATGGGACAGTCCAATTCTCAGAGGTTCAAATAAGAATTTTTGTGCTGAAGAATAAGGTGAGGAAGTGGAGCTTGATCGGGTGGCCTTTGCTAAGTTGGTGCCCCTTTGGGAAGGAGAAGAGTGTGGTGCTGGAGTTAAGTCCAATATAGCTTATGTTGTTTCAAAAGTTTAAGGGAATGGGCCTCAACATCAACCTTTATTTGAGAGGTAGCCAAGTGTACCAATCCTTGGACCATAAGAATTCATCATTTTATTGTATTTGTTCTTTTATTCGCTCTATTATTCTACAAGTGGTTTTACTATAGTGATGTACCCAATCGACCAGAGGTAATCGACTTCTTAAGTGATTCGCCACTAGGGTTTTCGTAAGCTAAAGAGCCTATTCTTGTGGTCTTAGTAGCTTTTTGCACCAATGTCAATGTTGCCTAGATATATGCTATCTTTAGAGACAATAAGGTTGGTGAATAGGGTTGGTTGGAGTATGCTAACATCACAAGTCGAGGCGACGAGGGCACCACAATGAAAAGAGGTGGCGAGGACTCCAACTATTGCTGCTTTAGTACGATCTATGCAGAGACCGTAGGATTAAGGCAATGCAAATGTTGCTAATGTTGAGTCTTCTAAGAAGAGGAAGAAGAAGAGGGCAAGGCATGTGCTGCCTACTAAAGTAATGGGTTCTTATGACCCATGCATGGTCAACCCATTAAATGCTGTCTTCAATATCAACAATTGCATATATTTGTCGCTTATAGATAGGCAACTTAGCTGGGTTCCCCTAGCGCAGCTACTCTTCACGATGATGAATGTCCAATCATTGAACAGACGATCTTCAGCCACTATCTGGAATTCTTAATAATTTCCAAGCAGTTGGGTGTGGCCGAGAAAGGACTGTCGCATCACATTGTTGTCACTGCGTGACGAGTATGTTCTTCATAAGGCGGTTAAGATTATGTTGAATGAAGTTGAAGAGGAGAAGAATAAGCTCATTAAGGAGCTTGCCAAAGAGGAGTATCAATAATGAGAAATTTAGTTTTAGTAGAAGGAAGCACTGTGGTCAACTTCTTGTTGTTGCTAGAGTACAATAGCCTCGTTGCTACCATGTTCGAGGAGGGATTTCAATTCGACATAGTGAAGTTGGTGCACCATGTATCACGATCCGACCCAGAAGCTTGGAATACCAAGGCGGGAACGGATGGTTGGACGGGAAAAAAAATAAAAAATTTTTTTACTTAACATCACCAATAGAAATAAAAATTATACAATATTTTTTCAAGTCATATAAGAGCCACTACAAATCAAATCATAATTAATAAATTTGTCCACACATATAAAATATCCACTAACAAAAATCATATAAAATACAGTCTAAAACATGAACTAACATGATATCTATGTTTTGAAGTCCCTCTACGATGATAGACATAATCCTCCATTCTATCCTCCATCTAGCGATTTCGGTATTAGATTGTCATCCCATGTGGTAGCTACCGCTTTTACTTACCGGTGCACTAATGGAATGCGCGTCTTGTGACACCACTAGTGTCTTCATACCACTATATGAATGGGCATTAGCGGGGTCTTCGATCACTTGCATAAAGAAGCACAAACATATTGCAATTTCAAATCATTCAAATTTCATTTTAAATTATTTATTTTCGATGTGCTTGATTTCTTTTTTTAAATGAATCTTGATTCCCCCCCTTTTTTTTAGGTCTAAAATTTAATCAAAATTTGGTATTTCATCATGTAGATCATTAATTGTTTAGTTTAGTGCACGTGAGCGAAGCGGTGTTATCTGACACACGTCATATCTACATACCCACTATGCCCTAATGGGCATTAGCGGGGTCTTCGATTACCTGCATAAAGAAGCACAAGTATATATGCAATTTCAAATCATTCAAATTTCATTTTAGATTATTTATTTTCGATGTGCTTGATTTTTTTTTAAATTAATCTTGATTCTTCCCCCCCTTTTTTAAGTCCAAAATTTAATTTCAGAATTATTCCGTTCATCCTGCGTATAGGGCTACATCGATTTTGTTTAATGGGTATCGATGAAGCGTGCGGATGGTGTTTTCGACACCAGCCGTCGCCATTCGCTTATGGGGCATTAGTGGGGTCTTGGAACCTGAAAGAACAAGCACATATGTATATATCTTTTCACATTTACATTTTCGCACCGCCACATGGGATATTAGCGGTCTTTGGCTGAAGAACACAAACACATATGTATATATCTTTCTACATTTCATATTTTCTTCTCTATGGGGCGGTCTTGGAACACAAGAGAGCATAAACATATATATTTTCATACATTCGCATTTTCATACACACCCAAACTCATTTTGCCGCACATTTGTAATGCTCGACAAGAAAACTAAAGGATTAATTCTGTTTGGATTTTGATTATCGAATAATCTGGAGAGTGATAAGTAGAATATTGGATTCCCTCAGTGAAGAGCGATAGAAGGAAATAAGAAAGCTCATACTTGCATGGTCTGAGGTGGTGGGGAATCTGTGGCGATCGAGCAGGCAATAGAGTGGTTGTCGGGAAAGAGGAAGGCTGAATAACCTACTCTACCTTTACAGCGGAAGGATCAAATTGAAGCGATCCTCTGATGATGTAAGAGAGGAACATAAAATGATTTGTCACCAAAAGTGTTCTACTGTGGAGAAGGGACAGCGAACAATAGAGAGAGAAATCTTTGATTTTGATTCTGCGACTTAATGCGATGGTAAGTAAGCGATTAAAGTTAATGAGTGGCCGTCATGCTCGATTCCATATAATCGATGAATCTAAGAGGTCTTATACCTCATATAGTTGTAAGGAAGAAAATTGGTTTTAAGTAGAAAGAAAAGAAAGAGGATCAGTTACGGTCATGGTTCCGTGAATTAAGAGTTGAAATCGATAATTTTTTTGATAGAAGGGTTTATAAAGGACGCGGATTTCTTGGTGATGAAGCATCTGAACAAAAGGATATTGACTCGTGAGTAATGAGGGTAGAGCAAGAGCGAAATTACAATGAGGGAGAAGAGCGGCTGAATGAGAGTCTCGAGAGGGGTAGGTGACTTGAGCGAGAGGTCTCCTTTTAAAATCCTTGGCCTCCTCTCTTTTGTCTTGGGAGGGAAAAAATCGAGATTAGGACTCCATATATTACTTTCCTTATGAGCTTATAGGATTTTCAAAATTTGAGCAATTTTTGAAGGAGTATTTATGGAAAGAGTATAATCTGATCATTAATCCATATTCATGTGAAAATTCTGATTTAATCATGTAATAATTAAAATTAAATCGAACTTTGTTTAATTAAATTAGATGTTTGATCACGTCAAATTTTTTTGAATTTTGTCAAAATCAAATCCAAATAATATGGGTATCGTTTCTAGGTAAATTCGACCTTCCGGATTCAACGGCGTAATCTGTTTCGCGATCGGAGGCCGTTTGAGTAAAGTCGACACTAAATCAAGTGAATTTTGGTTCAAAATTGCGTGTCGTCGCTTTCGAAGTTCGTCGACCTTCACACAGACTCGTACGAATTGAGCGCGGACAGTCTCATTTGATAGGTTTCGACATTTCGATGCTAACAGTGCGATCAATTTTGCGAACGAAGGTCGTTTGGGCATTGTTGCATCTTCCCGACCTCGGTATGTGTGTAAAAGTATCGATGAATTTACTTCTTGATCGGTCGACCGTCGAATTATGCAATATGTATATTCTGATTAATTTCGACGTTTTGAACGCGATGGAGAAGTCCGTTCGTCGATCGGAGACCATTCCGACTGGTTTTGGCGACGTCGATTGTATTTCAGCTTCGATTTGCGCGTCATCGCATCCGAAGTTCGTCGAATTCAACTTGTGAGTTCAACTTGACTGACGGAGCATACATATAGGTCAACATAATCTCCTTCCTTTTTATACTTTTTGTTTTAACTGAAGTTCTTATGATTAGAAACATTAACTTTATTAATACTCATGACTATCTAAGTGTATACATTATTGAAACATAACTATCTCTCTTATGATAAAACTTATAATTCTATTTCTACACTAGTTCATTAGAGACATTAAATTTTCTAATTCAATTTCTCATTCTTATTTAGATATTCGTTATTTATCTAAAATATTTTAATTTATTAAATTCTTTATCTATTATCAATTTCACTTTATTCATTACTAAATTTAAGTTATGGTTCTACTAATATACATGTAACATAATCATTTGTAAGAAGTTCTATATATTTTCTTCCTATTTTTTCAAGTTAATTATTTAAATTAATTCAATTTTATTTTATTCGATTCATAAGAAAAACTAATTTTGTATTATCATAAATTATAATGTATGTTATATTTATGTACATTTATTAAGCTAAATATGAAGTTAATATTTAAGTTATATTTTGCATGTAGCATTTAAAGTTTAACTAATTAAGTTTAATTTGTATTATACTCAAGGAAAGGTAGAATTATGCTCTCCATTTATTAATACAATTAATCATACTTTTACTACATCCATCTCAGTCATAAGTTTCAAATCTCATAAATCCCCCTCTTTTTATAATCATGATTAGTCTACATGATGTTTGACATGATTAAACATAGACTATGCAAAATTTAAAATCACAAAATCATACTTATAAATTTGCGAAATTCTTCTATTTTCGTTGAATCTCTCCCATTCGTATCAATCATTAATAAATTTAATAATCATTATTTATAAATCGACTTAGGATTTCTTATTTTGCAATTAAATCAAAAGTGAAATTTTAATTTATAATAAATAAACTTTACCGTATAAATTCCCTCGGTTTGCCCTATCTCTTGCTCGAGCCGTCCCTCTCCCGTTCGCGCGTCAGGTCACACACGTGCATGGCTCGATCCTCCTCTCTCTCGGTTGTCTCGAGGCTTTGGATCGGTCGCGATATTTACCTCGGCTAGGGCACACCAGTGAGTCTTCCCTTTCTCCTTCTCCCTCTCTCCCTCTCTCGCGTGTTTTGGGAGTTCGATTTCGATAAACTGAAACCCCCCTTTCGATTTATTTCACTTTGTGGCCAACCGTCGCAATGGTTTCTCCTTTTTTTTTTTTTTTTTTTTTCGGTTTGGATTTTCTGGTTATTACACCATGGTCGCTTGGACAATAATTTTTTGGATATGGAAAATGTATATGCGATGTCAGACTCCAATGAATGCGATGGTGTGGGCGCCGCTAGTTGACTTTGCTTTTCCTTTCTTTTTTTCTTTTGGTACCTATTAGAGGGAGAGTTAATACTATTTGTTTGTTGTGAGCATTGAATCTTATACTCATCACTTGTAATACACTAATATAGTAATGAAATTGTTTTGTTTTTAGTTTGCCATTGTCTCACTCCTCTTCATCTCTTTTTTAGAAACTTATACTCGCCACCATTGTTGGATGTGTCCTCTTTGGTACCTATTTGAATTTGTTTTGATAGTTCTCGTCTATATTTGTTAATTAAGAGCTCGTTGAGAGCGTACTTATTTGTACTATGAGATTATTGTATACTTACAATTCGATTAAGTTATAATTCAGTTATATTTATATGATACTCATTTTGTCATCAAAGCGAGTTTTAGTAGTCACCTCTAGGTGCACCTCATATTTTGCCATACTTTTGATCTTTGTTGGGGTACTCACTCTCATACTTGCAAATAGGAGGGACTTGTGTGCTACTCATTGTGAATTTCTTTGAAAAGGGAGAGTCAACTCACTATAGCTATAACATTGTATTGGATGCATTTATGCATAGTTTTCATGAGGGCACTCATCCAAACTCACCGATCAGGAGAGACTTACACACTACTTGTTAAGATTCTTCTCGCAAGTAGGGAGTCAGTTTGTTAGGGCTTGGCTATTTTTTCTCTCTTTTTTTCATTCATTTTTTTTTTAAATTACATTGGAATAGATCATTGCTAGTGTTCAAGTAGTGGCCTACATGTTTAGTTGTTGACAATTTGAATGTACTAATTCTTTTGAATGAGTATTGAGAGTAACCGTGCTAGGCGTGGACTTTTTTTCTTCCCGGAAGCTTTGATTCACTTGCTGAACTTTTACCTGGGGTGTTGGCTTTCCTGTAGTGAGTAGTTTCGTCACCTTTCAGCATCTTGAGGCTTGCCTCTTGGTCTCATTAATTCACATTTATAGTTAAAAGCTCTAAGTCGATTTTTTCAAACTGTAATGAGTAGACTTTGCTCTCATCAAAAGTTGATCAGCTTTAGATTCGGTGGGGTGGGTTTAGAATGTGGGTGATTTCTCTAGAAATACCTACTTGGGTGGTGTGAATTACCTGATTATTGAGAAGTATGAATGAATCGATGGTGCATAACACAATTCTCACCAATTATAAGAGGTGAGTTCCTCAAGTGCTCAACGAGTTCATCTTTACTTGCTCAATAGTAAAATCTTTGCACCGTGTTCATAGTTAATTAAAAGATTGTTACAAATAATAATCAAGAACAAGCAACCTTCTTTTACGGATAATATCTTTTGAGGTTGTATGCAATGTCCTCGATATTTTCTTCTCTAACTGGATTTGTAGCTCATAAGCCTCCGGCCTGACTTGTCTTTTCATTATGTATGTTCTCTCTCACATCAATTCAAATTTATCGAGTGTGTTTTGCAATGCTACTACATCTACCTTCTTTAGTATAAAGTCACTGTGTTGTAAATTCTCCTCTTTAATGTTTGTGTTGTAATATTTTGCCATCTTTCTCTTTATTTTTCCTTGCCTCACAAAAGCTTGCATCTTGAGCCCCTCTGACAAGCCGTGTGTTATTTCCAGGCCTTATTTATTTTGTTCCTTTCATTTGGTGGGGTGTTGATTATTGTCAGCAACTACCATTATGCGCTGGCTATGTAGCTTATACTTGACTGGTAGCAGAGCTTTTGTGCCATAAGATAAAATGAATGATGTTTGGCTTATTGATGAGGTGGTAGGTTGTTCTAAGCGCTCGAAGGACTGAGGATAACTCCACCCACTTTGTCTTGACCCTTTCAACTTTCTTTTCAACAACCTATTTATTGGTTGCTTTGACCCGACTGTTAGTCTTTAGGTGATGGATTGAGATGAATATCCTGAGCCTCATAGAACTCCTTTTGGTTGTTGTCGGTGAATTGGGGCTTGTTCTTAGTTATGATGGTCATTAGTAGTCCATATTGGCAACTGATGTCATGCCATATGAAACACCTGATGACATCTGCTATGAATTTGGCTAGTGCTTTAGCTTCTATCCAATTAGAGAAGTTTTCGATCATGATTAGGATGCACTTTGTTTGACTATTGGTGAATGGTAGAGGGCTTGTTAGGTCTACACCCCACATATTGAATTAACCAGGAGATATTGATTGATTGCAATTGGTGTGAGAGTTGCAACTCCATTGTCGCAAATTTTTGACTGCTCCCATCTCGAGAATTCCTCTAAATCCTTTATTAATGTTGGCTAAAAGTAGCCCTGTCATAAGATTCGATAAATGAGTGTTCTTCCTTCAGAATGATTCCTACACTCTCTTGTGTGTATTTCTCTTAATACCTTTTCTTGCTAGCTCTCATTTGCACACTTATGGTTGAGTGAAGTTATGGATCTCCTAAATTACCTGCCTCCAAGTAGGATGTATTGTGCAACCTTGATTTTGAAACGCTTGGGAGCTTTGTCACTTGCTGCTTCTTGTTTGGTCTTCAAATATTCCTACCTTGCTTGGTGAGATGTCCTCTTTCTACATCGACTTGCCTCGTTCGATACTTGAATGTGTGAGTTCCAGGGGTGGCGGATTTCCCAGGTCACTTGATTTGGAGTGTAGGTTGACGAATTGATTTTTCTTCCAGGGTACAATTCAAAAATACTTCAACTTTCATATTTTTGCCTTCACTTTGATCAGGCATCTTTGAATCACTTCACACCATTAACCTGATTCACCAACAACTCTGAGTTAGAATTAACAATTAAATGCTTTGTTATGAGCCCTCGTGTGAATCCTAGTTTGATAAGTAATATCTAGTATTCAGCTTGATTATTCATGACTTTGAATTTTATTCTCGTGAACTTGGTAATAACAATTCTTGTCAAACTGTTCAAAATAATGTCGATTCTTGTGTCTTGCTCCCTTGTGTGTTGCTTGATTATTACTTTTCGATCAAATTTGTATAATGTAAACTTCATTGGTCACACAAAAAGCTTTTGAGCTTGAACCTACTGGTAAATATTATGATTATAAGCGGCTTCCATATGGTTACTATACCTTTTAGAGGATTCCTAGGAATAGGATACTTTCACAATTGCACCTACTTTGTACTCTTTCACATGAAGGGCTCTAAGATTGTAGATTCTGAAGTTATTTTGATCTCATGAGCATGAGCACATATCTGTTGATGTTTGTTCAGTTGCGTGTTGAGTTTGCAGAAGATAATATTCTTTTGCTTTTGATGCTGCGTCCCCATATATTTATATGGTGGATTTACTGACATTGGACATTCATTGATTCTTTATACTGCTGCCACTTTCATGTTTTCCAAGATTTATTAAAGATGTTCTGCCTTTTCAAATGCATAATGCATGGCAATGTCTTGCACTGAAGCCTCAAGATATTTATCTGCTTGTAACTTGTGAAGATTCATGGCCAGATATACATGAGCTGATCGTATCTGTGTCTCAACCATATGGCCAATACGTAGGGGTGTAAACGAGCCGAACTTTTGTTCGTGTTCGGCTCGTTTGAAAATTATTTTGTTTGTGTTCGGCTCGTGTTTGAAATGGCTCGAAATTTTATTGTTCGTGTTTGACTCATTTGAAAATTGCTTTGATCGTGTTTGACTCGTGTTCGGAATTGGCTCGAATTACAATAATCCGAAAAATCTGTATGAGGGAGGATTTGAACTGGGCAATCTTTTTATATAACTTTAACCAAGTACTCTACATTTGTGATATGTATATGTATTCGTATGTATATAATAATAATAATAATAATAATAATAGTAATAAATAATAGTAATAAATAAAAAAATAGCAATAAAATAATAATAATAATAATAATAATAAAAGTAGTAATAAACAATAACAATAATAATAATAATATAATATAATATAATTTAATTTTTTATTTCGAGCTAAATCGAGCCGAACACGATTGAACAAATGATTCTTCATGTTCAACTCGTTTATAAATCGAGAAAATAAATGCTCGCTGTTATTTATTTGTTAACGAGAAAGGCTACTTAATAGAATCTGAAATTTGTTACAAACAACGGGCTTTTTTTACAGCCCTACCAATACATGAACTTTTTTGAGAAGATCTTTTTTGCCGATTGGCAGTACATGACCTCTTTTAAGAGTTCTTTGCAGCTTGGGAGATTTGTTATCTGATCATCATTGACATGGGGGACTCTATCCATTACTTCATTGATATCATTGTCTTTATTTATTTTTCCATTTCTTTGTATGTTTATTATTATTTGAAATTATTTGTCATTATTTTTGTTAGTAAGGTTATTTTTGTAATCAAACCTAAGGTCCCATGCAATCAATAATTGTTCAATAAAATTAAAGATTTGTCACATGCGGAGTTTTAACCACCTTTCCCTTATTTGAGTTTGGTTGCTTTAGGGTTACGTTGCGCTTTCGACCAAGATTACTTTGTTGCATGAATTCACCTTGTCTTCTAAGTTGTGTAAGTGGAGTTATTGTTGCTTTTCACCAAGATATTAGTTCTCTCTATCTTCTTTGGCACTCAATGTTGGAATAAACCTATGTTTTTTATTATATGATAAAACTCCATGAAATAAATTGTTCATTAATCTATCTTCATATTCCCAATTGGACCTGATGCCAAAAGTGGGACGAAATGGCCTAAGAACTGCTGCTAGATGGCATATCATGCTAGGGGCATGCATTAGTTTGACATAATAAAAAAAAAATTGAATCAAAATGAAATTATTAGGCCGTTTCAGTTTGGTTTGTGATAAGTTAATCAATCAGTTTCGTTGGGAAATCTTGCTTTAGTTTATGATTTTGGTATTTCCTTTTAAAACTGATTTGACTGAAAAAAAATCAAGCATTTGAAATTAAAATTGAATCTAGAGTCTGAATTTCAGACAAGCATTTGAAATTCTTGCAGGATTTTAAAATTTTGACTTAGTTAAGTGGAATCAAATTGACCTAATGTAGTCCCAGAAACATCATGCAATTTTCACTGGCTTGTGCATATCGTTACCTTGCATGCCTGTTTACTTGCAGTTCCTGCTCCATTCTGATGAATGGACAGATATTTGCCAAGTCTTCATGTGTGGATTTGGCTAACCATGTTTAGTCATGCTTAAAAACTTGTGTTGAAATTGTATCTTTGAAAGATGAATGAATTGAATTTGATTATATACAATTCATTATTAAGTTTTGAGTGGGAAAATAATAAAGCAATTTTTTTTTGAGCTATGTAAATAATTGCTCTTTTCTATACTTGCTGTGTCGAACCTATTTATTATTTGTACAATGTTCCTGCATGATTGAGTTGCAATTTTGGGTGATTCTTTCAGGGAGTTTAGAGCATAAGAATGACTATTGGCATTTATGCGCTTGAGTTTGCATTTGAGTATAACTTCTGAATACCACGATAGGTCTTGTTGCATACTCTTTAAGGAGTTTGGATTTCGTAATGGATTGTTATGCTTTGTAAAAAAGTTTGTTTAGTGATTATGACAACTAAAGGGCCCCACACGTTTACAGTTGAAGTTAACTAATTTGGAATTTGTTGTTGTATCTGGTGAAGGTGACTAGCACAGTAGTTGAAATGATTCACTTCCTTTTCTTCTATGTTGATTGTTGACTAATGATTATCACGCCATAGGTGTCCATGAACAACCAGCAAACAATCTGCGTGGGAAGTTAGCTAATTTGAAATTTCACTATAGCTAGTGTAGAAGTATGAAACTAATACTTAATGCTCGCTTCATTGCCCTAAATTATTTTCAAAATCTTGTCGCAATGCCATAACTTTATGCAACATCTGAAGTATTGGGCTGCTATATGCACGTTCTTTGGCATAAAATCCTCAAGCTATCTGCTAACTAATCAAAGCGAACTATTGCAGCCCTCACCTTTTTTCTTTAAACCATGCATGATAGGGACATAGGGGGTTCTATTTTAATTGAAACATGCTGTAGTGCTGTTAGTAGAATTTTGTTATAATCTGCAGTGTTTTTTAGGGATCTGCTTCTTCATAACTTTTTTTGGCATTGAAAGTGGAATAAATGTTAAATGTTAAGTTTGTTTCTTATAGGAGAACATATTTTTTCTTTTTCTGAGCGCTGCTGCTCTATCAACTTAAGCAAATGCTTATTTATATTTCAAAGGGTTATCTTTTGGTTCATTTCTACTTGGCACTCTAGTACACGATTATTCAAGTCAATGTCATCAACCTTAATTATTTCTCCATTGAGCTTATGTGCACTTATAAGTGTACCTGTTCCCTGCCATTGGTAGCGCCAAACTATTTGATCCTCTTTAAAGCATAAAAAAACTTTAGATGTATTCTTGTATTATTTTTTTCTTGACATTTGTTCTTTTGTTTTGTTTTGAAATATAAATAAAACGGTATAGGTGTTGATTCTGGTGATTCAATTAAAGTGCCGAAAGCTGGAAATCAGGGCAGGCGGGGAGTTCTCCCTGGAGATCTTCATATCAGGCTTCAGGTGTTATTTTAAGTTATTACTTATTTATTCATTTGTTATTTTTATGTTGATTGTTGGTATTTATTTTACGATTGTAAGTGGTTGTAGATTCCTGCTGTTACATTACTTCAAGATTATCCTTTATTACTGAAATCTGGAAAAATTGGGATCTCTTAGCTAGGGAACTCAAGTGCGCATACAATCTGTTCAGATAAATATATATATGAAAATTTAAGTATTGATTTTAGTTTTTTGTGTGTGTGTGTGTGTGTGTGTCATGTCTGGTTGAACATATATATTGGAAGTTACCTTGAATGCACAATACTGTGAACTCATCTGGAAAGATCTTTTAGGAGAGGAACATATGCTAGAATTCATTCAATGGAGATTGTATTAGGAAAGTTGCACAATGTTGATCAGTATTTTGTTTGGTGGACATGCTTTTTTGGATTTAAATTTCGGCTACTCCCTTGAAGGTAGAGGATAGTTGGGAGCCACACTCTTGACTTATGGGTTACCTCTACTCTTTGGAGTTTCAGGAGGGACAATTGGGATTTCAGGAGCTGATTTGTATTGATGCTTCTGGGAATTTTTATTGGCTAGTCAATGAAATTAGGTTTATTTTGATTATGAGGATTGAGGTTTTCCATAGATGCAAGCCCTCATGACTAATATATCCGTGCTTATAGGTGGAGAACACTCTTAAATAATGTTGTTAATTGTGCTTAAAGGTGTAGAGTTACAACGTTGAAGTCTTCCACAACTAACAAAGAGTGATGATTCACAAAGAAGTTTGGCAAATTAATCACAAATCTTTGTACATGTCATCCTTAGAAACACAGGGTGGAATCTTGAAGTTAAGATTTGGAGCGTTTTATTTGAAAATATGTTTTAAGACATGACTCACATTTTAAAAGATCTGAGTCCTACAAAAGACATTATATTAGTGAACTCTAATGCTTAATGTTAGGGAAATACTCCTCTTGGAGATTTATCGATGAATAATCTCAATGACATCTCAGAAGGTCAAAATCTCCATCCATTAGATCCTTCGTACTCATAAGCACTTAAAGAAGGTTGCAAGTTACCATAAATCTCTCAACAAATTACCCTCAAAGATACATGGGGGCAACCTTAAAGTGAAAACTTAGAAAGGCTTTCCATACAAATTGATTTAAGACATGCTTGGACTCCAAATGATTTAAATCATGCAAAAATGTCATAGAGAAAATCGGGCTATGACATTTGAGCAATACAACTCCTAAAGAGTTGCTATTGGTGAGTCGACTGCCAACTCCAAGGTTAAAGCCTCAAATGCCCATAGTTGTATTGTGAGCTCTAGGGCGCAACATCTGTAAAATGCAATTCCCAGAGATCTATCATTGGAAGGCCGTTGTAGCATACTCAGAGGTCAAGGTCTTAAATCCCCAAATTTGCATGACAAACTCTATGGTGTGACATCTAGTAATACAACTCTTAGAGATCCGCTAAAAAATAAATGTGTCAATAAGAAACCAAGCTTACTTGATGATTGTACAAGTTGACTTGGAGGTGTGCCTTTTATGGAGATGATGTAGTGAAATCCGTTACTATATAAGGTTAGTTTTCATACAACAACAACAACAACAACAACAACAACAAGCCTTTATCCCACTAAGTGGGGTCGGCTACATGAATCCTTCGCCCATTGTGTGTCATATGTATGATGACCCCCTTATCTTGGTGTCAGTGTATGAGAATAGGATGACTCGATTGGACCGATTCCATCGACACGTTCCAACCTGTCTTCTGAACGGCGAGTGAAATTTGCGTGTCAAATCATCAAATAATTTCATTCATATCTTCTTAACTTAATTCATATCACAAATCAGCGTGAAATCTTTAAGTTTGTAAATAAATCTGAACTAAAGATATTTAATTTATGCGTAACTTTAAGCTATAAACTATACAATTAACAGTACTACCCATCTTGAATTATCAATCAGAGCGTCATAAGTAAAGCTTAGTGAGACAAGAATCTTAAAGTAAAGATTAAGAGAAACAATCGTGCATGTACTGAAAATTTACAAATTTGGTAAAAGCGCGTAATATCACAGAATGTAACATTATGTGAACAATATCGTAGGTCTTTGTAGAAATGTATATATCTTTATGTCAGGTAATATCTGTGTACATCATCGATGTCGAGGAGTAATTTTCATTCATCATTTCATTCTCATTCATGTCAAATCGTTTATAATCGTATGGGTTTTAACTTTCATTCATAAGGGTCGTCCGTCGAAAAAGTACATACTTACATACTTATACGACACCGGTTAGATATTTCGACCCTCAAAATGCAGTCGGGGATACTAAGATCCCTAATCACGGCTCATCTCATCGAACTTTCTTTTCTGCAGATTCGTAACATACATGACAATTTTCCGACATTTCTGCATTTTCACATTCGTATTTAACATGTTTCAAACCTTTCTATATCGCGATGAAATCAATCTAGGCTTGTAATTGTAAATCATTAATCGCGGTCAGTAATCAACATTTATATATCGTTCATATACGAAATATCTACGTATGCCTGATTTATCTAAGTCATTAAACATTATATCGTAAGAAGCGTTCATTAAAGTATGTCGCGATTAATACAAGTCGGTGTCGTGATGTGTTGCTCGATTCCTCCTCAGTACACAACCTATAATGAAATAATCTTCTAAATACTTGTCATAAACTCATAAATGAAATTCATAACTAACACCAATCTTACGATTGATATCTCCTCATAAGTTTCAAACACCGGAGATTTCCTCTCCTAACGTCCTATTAATTACTCACAATTAACAAAACTAAAATTATCAAACAATGTCAATCCTAAATCCCTTCAATAATTCGCAACTTTCACTGCGAGATCGATTTAATTTCGCATTTCTTTCAATTTCTTTGAAGAAAAAGGGATAGGGAAAGAAAATTAGAACTTACAAAATTCCCAAGTTTCCGTCGGCGGGGAAATCCGACCAAGCCACTTACGGATTCTCAACCCGTCAGTTCCACGGGACTCCACTGGTCGGCGTTTCCAATGGCCGATGTGGCGGTTCAATGGCCAGCGGATGCGGCGGTTCAGTGAAGCCGACGGGATGCGGCTTCCAATGGCGGCCGACGAGGGAAGGAAGCGGTTCCTGCGTCTGTCGAGCGTCGGCCGGGGAAAGGGAAGGAAAGGAAAAGGAAATCTCGATCAGAGAAAGAATGGAAGGAGGAGAAGAACTCGAAGAAGGAAATGAAGGCACTATGGAAGGAATTGAAATTTTCGATCGATCCCGACATACACGTCGAGTGCTTTAATCCAAGCATGTACTAGGTGTTCGATGTCCTTCTGATGAACGGTTAATTAGCTAAAACAAATTTAATTAGGCATTAAATTAATGGATATTACATATTATGTGTCAAATTGTCATTCAATTCAAGTATACTAAGGTCATTTTTTATACATCTTAACCAAGTCTTTTTAGGTCTACCTCTACCTTTCTTACCATAAGTCTAATGCATCTACTCTCTCTCTGGGTCATTGGACCACGCTTTATGTGGCCAAACCATCTAAGGCGACTCTCTCTAATCTTATCGCCTTTGGAGCTCCAACTTTTCCCGAACATACTCATTTCATTTTATCTCTAAGAGTAAAGCCACTCATCCACCAGGCATCCTCATCTCAACACTTAACTTAGTTTTATGCTTCTTTTTATTGGACATTCAGTCATTGCGTCTTACCACCATCTTATAAAATTTTCCCTTAAGTTTAATTGGAACTTTTATCATAGGCGGATGTATTCCTCCAATTCAACCATCCAACTTGAATTCTACTAATAACATCTCCATCTATTTTACCATCATTTTGAACAATAGAGCCTAAATATCTGAATAGCTCACTCTTATTAATGACTTGTTCACCTAATGTCACAACACTACTATTAGAATTTCTACAACTAAAATTACACTCCATATATTCAGTTTTAGATATACTTAAATGAAAACCTTTAGACTCTAATGTTGACCTCCATAATTCAAGTTTCTCTTAGACTCCCTCTCTAGTCTTATCAACAAGAAGAATGTCATCAACAAAAAGCATACACCAAGGTACATCTTCCTGTAAATGCCTAGTAAGAACATCCTTAACTAAAGAAAAAAAAAGATAAGGGCTTAAAGCTGTTCCTTGATGTAATCCAACTGAAATAGGAAAATATTTTGTTAATCCTCCTTGTGTTTGGACACAAACAGCCTTTAGTATACATATCCTTAATGACTTGAATATAACCAATATTAACTCCTTTCTATTCTAGAACTCTCCAAAGAACTTCTCTTGAAACTTTATCATAAGCTTTCTCTAAATCAATAAATATCATATGCAGATCCTCCTTATTTTCTCTATACTTCTCCATCAAATCTCTTAACAAATGTATAGCATCCATAGTAGATCTACCTGGCACAAGGTTAGTTTTCATAGTTCCTTAAAAATAAGAAAAATCTAATCAAACTTCCCAAATAAAATATTAGAATCATATTAAATTACCCCAATTGGAGCAGAAGATGGCTGAGATCAATTGTATAAATCAATTATCATATACTTCTTGTTGCTTTGCTGCTTAGAAAAACTCGTTGAGAACATGAAAGATATTTAACTTGGTTTAACATAAGGGAAAATTTATAAACACAACAGGAGTCAAAAAGATATCTCTTGACCAAACAAGCCTAAGAAGGGTCGCATAACAAATAAGACTTAATGTTGAATCTTTAACATATTTTCATTTGCTTAAGAAATTCAAGATGTAAGTCATATTACATCGAAGCTTATAAAACCAAGAGTAGGGCTAACCATGCGGATTTGAGAAGCTCCTATGATAGTATTCATACATTCATTTTCCAGTTACTCAATAAATCAAAAGACCAAGTCAATTGTCTCTCATTTCAACAAGCGTAGGGGTTGACCTAGTTAAATTTTTTTAATTCAACAAACCCATGAATAGAAAAAAACTACGTGGATTCAACACATGGTGTCAGAGTTATTGATGTTTTTATGGTGGCATAATAAGTCCATGGATTGAGCCAAGTTTTTCGCAACTTGCATGACCAAGGGCAATGATGATCATGTAGATTTGACAAGAATTGCGATAAAATGCTATAGTGTATAAGCACATCTCACCATAGTAAAGGAATACATTAACCATTTTAAGATGTGCCACTTGTGTTAAACCTATAAGAATTCTCCAACAAACTATTGAATTTGCTATAGCCTCTAATGGTTTCCAGCTTTTTTGAAAGTTTGAGCTCAATATCATTTGCCCTATCAACCTTTTCAAGGCACATGCAATCTTTACTACAATTAAGTACTTCTCAAAGCCAACTAAAGATATGTCACTTAAAAGATGAAGTTAAAATTTTTGGCGAAGCTTATTGGAGACCAATCATCTATATTTAGAACATCATATCAGTGCAAATGACATGACCTTTAAAAGCATCAAGATCAATTATTTCACCATGAACATAAGAATTATTAATGTTTCCCCTAAAAATGCAACTTGAGGAGTAGCCATCTAACTAAAGCATTGAATACTACATTTGTAAGGCCATCTGATAAAATTCTCTTTAAAAATAAAAGAAAAATGCATGATAAATTAATAGAAGTTATATGAATGTATAGATGCATCATACAACATACAAAATCATTACCTAATCAACTTCTTATTCTGTCATGGTTGGAGTTGAAATTGTACTGCCTCTTAAGGTCTAATTTCCTTCACTTCGTATTGTCACAAGGTATAGCCTTGCTTGAGAAGAAAATGTTGATCTATGGTTTGAGGAACTTTAAGCTTTAGCTGAAGTTTGATTTCAACTCCAACATAATTTAGAAAGTCACAATGCGAGGATGACCTAATCCCATGATCATACGGTCTATCTTTGAAGCTTTAAAGTGGTGATTTAATTCTCATATTGAAGATAAATAATTCTCCATTGTAATATTGATGACAAATTCAATCCGAATTAGGAGGAACATTTTTTAAGATGTATATGAAGGGAGAGTCTATCAATTTATTGATATGGAGAGAATGAAACCCATCATTCCATAAATGATCATTTTTTGAAAGTATTATATGGAGCTTACTAAGCCATCATGTAAGCTTGTCAATCGCAAATGTCAAAGGCCAAGCTTAGCCATTACCTTAATAACTCTTGTAAGTAGCCATGTCAATTCATAGATATGATTTGACCCAATAGTCTAAGGATCTATTTAGGATGTAAAGCTTAGGAGTCAGCCTATTTAAATTATTATCATCCCATAGTTAGAGTTTGAACATGCAGGAGATGATTTAAGTGTTGGATGTTTGATGAGTAGGAATCAATCGTGTGATTTAGGTCTGTAAAGTAATACTAAACAAGAGATTGATGTTGAACTTGCAACAATGCGTCAAGCAATGAGAACACAAAAGACAAGAGTGAAGGTGGCCAACTAAAGATTAGTGAAATAAGCTATTCAATGCTATTGGTGGTAATAGGTCAAACGTAATCTACCGTGTTTTGTATTTTATGTATGTATGTTGTATAGGCTATGTATGTAATGCATGTTATGTCACACCTCAAATGATGCCCCTATCCTAGGGTTAGTCGAAAGTATAAGAGAATGAGATGACTCAGTCTGACGCTGCTTCCACCAACTCATTCTGACTTAGAAATCATTACAACAAATTCTTACATTTCAAAATTTTCTAATAATTAATTCATATTAAATCACATAATTGGAAGTGTGTAAATTGTCAATTTTGTTCATAAATACATAACAGCTAAACGAATCAATTTAAAATATATACGTATCGAAAAAGTCTTTACAGTCTTCTAAAACTATACACCCAAAATTGTACAACTCAAAAAATTTAACTAGCTTCTACCCTCCTCGTTCTTGCTTGAAATATCAACATGTAATATGATAAGATAAAACCCAGTGAGATAAGTAAAGCAAAAATAATCTCAAGACATGACTTTGGAAACAATGTGCATGTATAATTGAAATATGTTGAAATATAACTATAAGTATAACATGTCGTAAGGAACATGCTATCCAGTATGGAAGTTGAACATTAATCCGTAAGATTGTAGCATGTAAACGGTGTACAGTAGAAATGATTATATGTACAATACGCATTCAATGAATTCAAGTACTATTTTATATCAAAACATTTTCTTCAGAATGTCATTGATAATTGCATAGATTTTGACTTTCATAATATAAGTGTAGTCACCGGCCTGTCGGCTCAAACCTATAGATAAGATATGGTCGATACCATACTACTTACCTAACAGTTCCCTTGACACCAATTGGTCCGCTCAACTTTAATGTTAAGAGTTAGGATTTTAAAATCTCCTGTTAAAGGCTCATATTGTCAGAACTTTTGTCTGCCTACGCAAATTCTCATAAAGCTGACATTTCTTTTCTTATCATATGTATTTCATTATTTAGCAATTAAAAATACATGTACTGGAATATTTCAATATACTTAGCAATATAATATGACATTTGATTGGATTATAATTGTGAGACAACAACAACAACAACAACAAGCCTTTATCCTAGTAAGTGGGGTTGGCTACATAAATCCTTCGTCTCCATTGTGTCCTATTATGTGTCAAATTCTCATTTAATTCAAGTATACTAAGGTTATTTTTTATACATCTTAGCCAAGTCTTTTTAGGTCTACCTCTGCCTTTCTTAACATAAGGCAAATCTAATGCATCTACTCTCTTAAGGATCAGACGGTAGGCTTTATGTGGCCAAACCATCTAAAGCGACTAATAATCTTATATGCCACTCGACTTTTTTCTGAATATACTCATTTCATTTTATCTCTAAGAGTAAAGAAACTCATCCAGCATCCTCATCTCTGCTACACTTAACTTAGTCACATGCTTTTCTTTTATTACACCATAAATCATTGCAGGTCTTACCACCATCTTATAAAATTTTCCCTTAAGTTGAAGCGGTACTTTTCTATCACACAACAGGCCAGATGCATTCCTCCACTACAACCATCCAACTTTAATTCTACTAATAACATCTCCATCTATTTCACCATCATTTTGAACAATAGAGCCTAGATATCTAAATTATTCACTCTTTTTAATGACTTGTTCACCCAATGTCACAACACTATCACTAGAACTTCTACAACTAAAATTACACTCCATATATTAGTTTTAGATCTACTTAAATGAAAACCCTTAGACTCTAAGGTTGACCTCCATAATTCAAGTTTCTCTTGTACTCCCTCTCTAGTCTTATCAACAAGAAGAATGTCTTTAGCAAAAAGCATACACCAAGGTACATCTTCTTGTAAATGCCTAGTAAGAACATCCATAACTAAAGCAAAAATATAAGGGCTTAAAGCTGATCCTTGATGTAATCCAACTGAAATAGGAAAATATTTTGTCAAACCTCTTTGTGTTTGGACACAAGTAATAGCTGTAGTATACATATCCTTAATGACTTGAATATAACCAATATTAACTCCTTTCTTTTCTAGAACTCTCCAAAGAACATCTCTTGAAACTTTATCATAAGCTTTCTCTAAATTAATAAATATCATATGTAGATCCTCCTTGCTTTCTCTATACTTCTCCATCAAATCTCTTAACAAATGTATAACATGCATAGTAGATCTACCTGGCATGAAACCAAACTGATTGTGAGAAACTTTTGTATCACATCGTAACCTATGCTCAATTTAATGCTTTAAATTTAACTTAAATAAACAAAAATTGTAATGCACAAAAAAAATGTAGAGATGAAAATAGAGATAATAGACAAAGTTTTCAAAGTGGTTTGCCAAAACTCCAGCAGTTTACGCTACTACTACCCATATGAATCCATTATCCCAACAAAATAAATTACAAGCAGTAATCTTTTATAATGAGAATACAACTCTTATAAAACCTTATATTCTCCTATAATGGGGAGTACAACCTTGACCAAAAAATAATTTTAAAGCACAGAGAAAACTTAGAACAAATGCAAATTTGACACAATAAAATCTAAAATATCTAGCAACCTATTTAAATAGAATGATGATCTTAAAAAACAAAATGACCACTTTACAAATATTAATTTGTAATAAGTTTTACAAAGTAAATAGCTCATAAAATTTTAAGAAGAATGGCAAATTTATCTTTCAAAAATTAATATTTAAATAATATTTAAATATTAATATTGGGTGTTTAAAATAGTGAAATAAACAAAAATTTTAATGCACAAAAAAAAATGAAGAGAAGAAAATAGAGATAATAGATACAGTTTTTTATGTGCTTCTGCCAAAAACTTCAAAACAGACCTATATCTATGCCTAGCTACCCCAGCTATGAATCCATTATCCCAACAAAAATAGATCAACTGTAATATCTTATTACGAGGCGAGTACAATCTCTACAAAATCTCATATTCTTCTATAATAGGGAAAGTACAACCCTGATCAGAAATAATTTTAAAGCACAGAGAAAAATTAGAATAAAAAAAAATTTGACACAATAAAATCTAAAATATCTAACAATCTATTTAAATAAAATGGTGATCTTACAAAACAAAATGACTACCTTATAAATATCAATTTGTAATAAGTTTGACAAAGTAAATAGCTCATAAATTTTTAAGAAGAACGACAAATTTACCTTTCAAAAATTAATATATAGATATTAGTTAGCTTAATGTAATTAGTAGACTAATACAAAAATACGTTTGAAATGAATATGCAAATGCCTATTTTCCAACAAATTAAATTTAGGCTAATGTCAAATTTGTTTTTAGGAAGAATTATAACTTAGTTTCAGTGTAGCAAGGTAATAATGATTGACTTTCAACTAAAATGATTTTTCCTTGAGTAAGGGGCAATAAAAATAACAAAGTAAAATAAATTTTAGCAAGATATAATTTAAATTTAGCAAGGTGTAAAGTCTGCAAAGCAGGGATTGATAAACACAAGATCAAATATAATTTGTATGACTTAAATCTTAACAAATCAATAATTTTTATGATGATTCAATAAATTCTGCAAAAATATACTTTTATCTAAACCAATATTATGTACTAATGTGATTGAAATGATGATTTGGATTTCAGTTAATGCAATGGTGAAATGATATTAACCTAAGAATTTTTGTGATGAAAGAAAAATTTCAGCGAAGTAAAAATATTTTCAACAATAATAAACTGTTGTTCTACTCAAAATGAGATTTCAAATAAGTTTTAATGATAAAGAGTTTTTCAAATAAATCTTAGGTTAAATAATTTTGAGTATACAAGTGATTTTTGTACTAGAATAAAAATTTCAGCAATATAGAATATTTTTGTACAAGATGTTTCAATAGTTTTCTCAAAAATATAATTTGCTCTAGATTCACATAATTCAAATGAAACTATAATGAAAATATCAAGATAAATCAAGAGAGTTTTCTCAAGGAATATTAATTTATGAGTGATGAAAATTAATCTAAGTACAATAATAAAAGATATAAAGAAAAACTTGACCATACTTGCTTTAGATCATAAAATGATATTCTATGAAAAGAAATTTAAAGTTTGAAACTAATCAAATTGAAGGATAAAACTAGGAATTGAAATTTTGATCAAGTTGATTATAACTAATTAAATGGAAAAGTTGATTCAATTATTTCCAATGAAATATCAAAGAGAGATATTAGAAGGATGAAGATCTCACTCAAGGCTTTGAAATTTTAACCCAATTGAAAAGAACTTTGGAATAAACCTTCTCAAATGATTGCATAACTCTCCTATAAAAGATCTTAATGCACCAAAGAACAATCTAACATGAAATCATAAACCAAAATCTCAAAACCTGAAATTTTTTGCAAGAAGGAGAAAACTCGGTTTTTGAGGTTGGATTGAAGTTATGGCTGCCCAAAAATTAGGGTTTTTGGTGCTATAAAATTATTTTAAATATTTTCTAATGAATTCCATGGCCAAGGAGAGGCATTTGGAAGGTTTTCAACATAAAATAATCTGATTTATTAGTTAATGTGTCTGGCCCCCAGAATTATGCATTTATGGAAAGAAATAATGCAAGAATCAATTCAATTGGCCAAGAAAAATTAAGGAAAGGATTTGAATTTAATTAGGAGAGAATTTATCAATAAAATCTTGAATAAAACTTGAAAATTTCAGCTAGTGTATGAGGGATCAAATAAGTTAATGTATATACATATAAATAAGTAAATTATAAATGCATCATCAAATGCCTAAGAAATCTCATATAAAATGAAATAAAATAAGATTTCAAATAAAACTATGCATCCATGAATTTATATTTAATTTAAATGACATTTAATAAGGTGAATTTCATTAATCTAATTAAATAAGAAAATTACAAATACTAGAAATTCAAGGCAAAATAAATTTAATAATTTATGAAAAAAATAAAATACATTAAGCACAAAATAAAATATTTAAAATTATGATTTTACAAAATTTATTTTCTACACAAAAAATTTTGAATGTTAATTTTGCAATTGAAATAATTATAAGTCAAGTAATGCGCATATAATTTAGTAAAATGATAATTCACATATTGTTAAAAAGAACTATGATTAATGTGATTATGAATTGATGATAAATGATTAATTTGTAACGTGAGTCATTTATAAACTTTATTGCAAGATATACAAAACAAGACTTTAATCCTAGCTAAACTTATATGAAATAACACTTGAGTTTTTCTTGCATATTGAGTTATATTAAGTCTTGTAATTTTCCTGAAAATCTCAAAATAAGACATTAGTAATTTCACACATATATTTATTATCATCAAAATCCAAATTAGGAGTTCATGGGCTCATTGAGCTAATAGATAAGATATGTAATAAATTTCTTTAAATAGACCAAATTAGTTCCTAGAAGCCTAAGTGGTCCTAAACCAATTAAAAGAAGTTTTTTGGGTGGGGTTTTTGTTTGGGTTTAGGTAGTTCTTTCTCTTTATGTCACTCTAATTTTCTTAGGTTTTGGATGGTTGCTAAGGAGTTTGAACAAGTCTAAAAGATGCGATCTTTGTTGGTCTAGTTTAGGAATTAGGCTAAGAGGGCTAAGTTTGGCTCGAGTTGAACATTTTGAGAGCTTTAAGTTGAGATATGCCTCGGGATTAAACTAGTTTGTCTCTTAGGGTTTGAATAGTTGACCTAGCATTTAGGGACCTAGGGAGTAGTTTAGGTTGGATTAGGTCCTTGGGTTAGTTCGATGGTTTGACCAATTTAGGTCAATTATGTTCGATGCCGTTCCTAGGGTTTTTGCCAGGCCTTTGGTTTGGCTGGGTCCTGGTCAACCTAGGTTAGCTTAATTCTAGGATTAGTCATGTTTTACCTATTTAATCTGGATGTGTTAACATAGGGTGCTAAGGTTGACTAGTGGGCCTTTAGGTCTGGAAAGTCAATTTAGGGCTTAGGGTTTCTTGTTGACTAGGCCCTAAGTTGACTGTGATAGATCCCACATGCAGCAATTACACTAGTTTTGACCCTGATGTTTATTATGACGAACTTTGATTAGGGTTGACCCATTGTTTAAAATTGTGCCATAAGAGGCATGCCTCAATGCAATTAAAAAAAAAAAAACTTTGAGGAATACACTCATCTTGGCTTGATGAGACGCATCCCGCAACAAGGTTAAGGTGCATCTTAAGGCATGCTTTGTGCAATCTACAAGAGGTGTTAGCTTCACAAATTAGGGTTAAGTTCCACAAAATTCAAAATTTAACATGCAACAGAATGTTCTTAGGCAACTTAACTTTCACAAAATTTATATGCTATGCTAATTTTTTTCAAATTGAGTGGTGAATTCAATTTGGAGATGGAAGATTTGAAATTGAAGTATTGGGTCTTACATGTTATTAGGATGTGAATGAAAGTGGTGTACATATAACTAAGTTCATAATAACGGAGAAATCATTTGTCTATGTTACGAATGAACTCATTGATTTATAATATGTACAACAAGAGATTGAAAGATAAACATTTGAAGAAAATAATTTTAGAGGATGATGAATATCCACTAATTAGTAATATTGTGTTATTATATGATGAATAATTTATGGATGATGAAAATGAAGTTGAATTCATAATTATAATCTTAGTTACGTAATTTGCTTGTTTATGTTGAATTGTGAGTAAGAGAGACTTATTGTTATGATCTTACATTGACTTGTTAGGATTTTACTTTGATATCTTGATTGATGTTAGTATGTTAATATTTCTTATTTTTTATTAATTTAATACTTTAATTCTTAGGCTTACACCTCAAAACATCGTCTTGAGACTACACCTCATCTCATGGATAAAAACGGATTAATGCTTGTTTGCACAATTTTAAATTGTGTTAACCACATGAGTTAGTGTGGGCCCTATTAGGGAATCCACTAGGTCAAGGTAATGTAGTCCAAGGTCTAGGTAGGTTACCAGCTCATAGGTCAAATATGTGGACTAGAGTTTATTGTGTCAAGATTTATCTGTCAAGTCAAAGTTTGACTCAGGTTGAGCATTTAGTGAATGAGGATCAAGATGAGCAAAAACTAATCTAGGCTTAACCACATTTACAAAAATGGCTTGATAGGTAACTTTGTTTGGGCGCTAATAAAAAAAAAAACTCTTTCTCCTTTCTTCCATATTCACTAGATTTTATGTTAGTGTAAAAACTCTATTAATATTTTCAGTATTGTGGACTTTGCTAGTGTTTGATTGTCTTCTTGCATCTCTCCTCTTGATTGACATTACTTGTTACGATTTATATTATCTTAATTTAATGTTTAAAATTTTTTCCCTTATGATGACAATCTCATGTAATTGCAAGTTCATGGATCTTTTTCACTGGCTAGTTATAAAATTAGGATTATTAAAAAAAAAAAAACACTACAGTTTAACTCTTGTCAACTCTAGGTTAAAGTTGGACTTGTCAATCCATCTAGGGCAGTTTAGGGTTTGGTGGGCTAGTCAATGTAGAAGTCATCAAAGTAACTTTGGGCCACATGGACTCATGAAGCCAAGTTAAACCAAGTAGAGTTTAGGGTGTACTAGGATATATTAGGGTTAACTCAATAGAGTGATTCATGAGTCAGATCATAACATATTTGAACCGGGCCCATTTTCAAGCTTTTAAAGGGCCATTTTTATTTATATCTTTTTATATTTTTTAGTTTGAATTGTCTTAATAAATTGTATCTTCTTTTGGATAACAATAGGTTTAAATTTGAATGTTTATCATATAGAATTGGATTTGCATTTCAATGTTTAACCTTATGCTTATAACTTTTTTTTGTATATGCATTCGTGATGTGTTATTGAATAATGTTGATCAAGGATAACCGAAATGTGATTATTTGTGTGATCAATTGAGTCTTCATGAGATCCAAGTTGTATCTGTGGATCACTTTATGTTGTGTAAGTGAATTTATTTCTCTCCCCCTTTATCAGTATCCGAATCAATTTTCATGTTTTTCATGTTTTGTGGTCATAAATCTTCTTCTTAAGATTATTAAAAATCATTTGAAGATATGTAAATTGATCTAAATGTGTTCTATTTTTTATACAGCTTTTCGGTTTCCTTGTCTCATTTTTTGATATTTATTTTCACTGTTTATTTTTTCATAGGTAGCAAAAAATCCTATTTTCCATAGAGATGGTGCTGACATATATGTGGATGCCGATATTAGTTTCACACAGGTAAGCATTTAACATACGTAAGTTGGACAAGCCTATTTACTTCTTCATTTGAGGGTTCCTCAGTGGTATCATCTTATTAACTTTTCAATGAACTAGTTTCTGAAATCGCTCTTAGTCAATATTTTCTGCAAATCCGAATGTTGTTATAGCTAAAAAGGTGAAATAGATAATGCTAAAAATGAAGGAATGCTTTGTTGAGTACACAATTTTGCTAAGTCCAAAGAAAGGCTGGCTGAAATAAAATTTAATAGTTTGAAGTGTTTTATTTTGATCTATAGATTTTCCCCTTGGTGTATGCTGATGATATTCCTCTTATTGATAAGACTAGAGAGGGAGTTCAAGAGAAACTTAAATTATAGAAGTCAATCTTGGGGTTGGGGGTGACATTGGGGGATCAAGTCATTTAAAAGAGTAAATATTTCAGATATCTTGGGTCTATTATTCAAAATGATAGTGAAAAGGATGAGGATGTTGATTAGTGGAATTCAAGTTGGATGGTTGAAGTGGAGGAATGCATCTGGTCTGTTGTGTGATAGAAAAGTACTGCTTTGTCTTAAGAGAAAATTTTATAAGATGGGTTGTGACATTGGGTGATCAAGTCATTTAAAAGAGTAAATATTTCAGATATCTTGGGTCTATTATTCAAAATGATAGTGAAAAAGATGAGGATGTTGATTAGTGGAATTCAAGTT
Source organism: Cymbidium sinense (assembly GCA_021442155.1). Lineage (NCBI taxonomy): Eukaryota > Viridiplantae > Streptophyta > Magnoliopsida > Asparagales > Orchidaceae > Cymbidium > Cymbidium sinense. Next base: position 104,919,397 of record CM038229.1, read on the forward strand.
GGATGGTTCAAGTGGAGGAATGCATCTGGTCTGTTGTGTGATAGAAAAGTAATGCTTTGTCTTAAGAGAAAATTTTATAAGATGGTGGTAAGACCTGCAATAATTTATGGCACAGAATGTTAGCTAGTAAAAGAGAAGCATAAAATTAAGCTAGGTGTTGTAGAGATGAGGATGCTCTGGTGGATGAGTGGTTTTACTCATAGAGATAAAATGCGAAATGAATATAAATGTGATAAGGTTGGAGTAGCTTTAGTGACATATAAGATCAGAGAGAGTCTCTTTAGATGGTTTAGCCACATGAAGCGTCAGTCGTCCGATGTCTTAATTAAGAGGGTAGAAGTATTGTATGCGCCTCATGTTAAGAAAGGTAGAGGTAGATCTAAAAGATTTGGTTATGATGTATAAAAGAAGACTTTAGTTTATTAAAATTAAATGAGAATTTGACAGTTAATAGAACACAATGGAGAAAAATGATTCATGTAGTCGATCCCACATAGTGGGATAAAGGCTTGTTGTTGTATAGATTTGCCTTAATCCGAGGTTTAGAAATATATTTTCTTTGTTATATATTGGTGAAGTTTAGAAATTTATATTTAGTAAGTGCTATTTCTTGGTTGTCATTTGACGGTGACCACCAGTGGGAAGACTGAGCTACGTATGTGAAGTTTACTTGTAAACCACATGAACATAGAATTACGTCTTTTCTTAGAGATTATTTTAGAGTGAATATAACAATATGGTTGACTTGACAATTGCTTTTTTGTGAGTTAGAATTTCCTTAATTTACCACTCTAGACAAACAGTTGCGGAAGTTGGATGGATTTTCGCTTTGAATTTTTAGATGATAATTTTTATTTAAGCATTTAAATTTAGTGATTCATCAAATCTTTGTATTTGTATGGATATTTGACTTGAATTAATTTGATTAGGAATTTTAGACACATTTTGATGATGATAACCCCTATAGTTGAAATCTCCATTCAACATAGTCATCATTGGGCTTTAGGTTTAATTAATTAATTTTGTTTTATGACTTTAGACTTTGTCAACTCTGTTTGGTTGTTACCAGAGGATCAGGTTTATCATCAACTTGAAAATTAGCCACCTTGTAGACCTTGCTGACTTTAATTTAAGCATAGAAGATCAAGTCTAGGTTTTGGCATTCTATTCATTCAGGTTTGAGGTGGCTTAACATTAGTATTTAAAAAAAATATATATTGGTAATCTCCTCCTATTAAAATCTACAATCACCGCAGTCATCATTGGGGATATAGAATATATCAACTCTGCTTGCCTGTCAGCAGAGGATTAGGTATATGGCTAAAACCTGTGATTGCATTTATCATCTTAAAATATAGAGTTTATAATTTTAAATATGAAATTTCTCTCTTAAGACTTTTGATAGTCGTATGCAAATGTATAAATCAAATTTTCTCTTTAATCGATGAAAGTATAATTTATGATCAGTTCTATCAACTCCCGTCCTTATAAGGAGGAGGATCAGAATGATTAAGTGGGACTTACGACTTTATCATGTGGATAAAGTGATCTAGGTTGGTTTATTTTTAATTTCATTGAATTTCATGCTATTTATGAAATTTGTATGTTTTTACGGGACATAATGGACTTTGAGTCTATTTAACACCAGCATACTTCTCGAGGCATTATATTTGAATTTATCTCATCTCAAGATATGCATGTATGAATCATCTCATTATTTGCACGAATCTCGAGACATTGATTAGATGTCTATGACAGCCTCATATGACATATGTATAGATGATTTCATATGAGAGCAGTTGACTGTTTGTGCCATTTCACTCAACAAATTTTCTATATAAAGCTTGCATCGAGATGCGTACAAATTTCATTTTATTAAGCAGCTTACACGTATTTTGAAGCATTTGACTTGAGTGTATTGCCTTCATAATGCGTGCAAGGATAATCTCTTTAGGACATTTGTGTGTATTCGAATGCCACGAATTAGGATATGTTCTTGTTTTGTGACTGTGCAATGTTTATTCACTTGAATCTTTTAATTATCAACATGTATTTCGTTGCGCTAAATTGGAACATAAGGTTGCATCGAGATAAATACAATTCCTTTCAAACTCTTATCTATAATCATACCTACACTATTTCTAGTACAATTCATACTTGAATACTAAAATTTAAAATGTAACCTATCAATCTTCTTTGCCTTTACCCAAACACTTCAGTTTCTTGGATACATAGAATATTTATCTTTTTATAAACTATAATATCTATTAATTCTATTTATTTAGTTGTAATAGTATATAAATTTTAAATTTCTATTCATGGACTACTTTTTTTATCCACAGTCGTCCATAATTAGAGAACCCTTGTTTATTTAACACTTCTAGAAGCGGTTACTTGCCTTGCACCTATAGTCGGTATACAATCCGATTCTTCTAGGAACATCATAGCATGGACAAAATATATTAAAGGATTCATGTCATCATTTTTTGATAAGTTTTACGTTGACTGACCTAATGTAACCTTCCATTTTCTCATTCGGAGCTTGGGACCTAGCAATGATAGTGTTCTGCATCAACGTTATACATTCTTTCAAAACTTCTCATTGATTGCACATTGAAGTCAATGCAAATTGTTAATTTTGTCCAATTTTAGAATCAGATTGAGTGTTGTTTTCTGATTCGCTGGTCAGACTACTTTTAGGATGATGCACTTTCTTTTTTTAATGGCCCATGTATGCCGAAGCATTTTTTGTCCTTATTCATTTTCTAAACTTCAATTGATTGTAACCTTGCGCTAAGTAATCCCTTTTTACCTTTTCATTGATGAGCAAGCTTTCTTATTTCATTGATGACTGCAAGTTGGACTGTTTATCTTTAAGTACGCCCACAAAAATAAACCGAGTTTAATTCACTGTATGTGGTCTCCGATTTTTGTCTTGTCTTTTAGATAAACTATTAACTCTATGATATCTGCCGTTTCAAATGCTTTAGATATAACTTAAAATATGTAAATTAGGCTTCTTTACTATTTTCTCGATGCATCATTTGTGATATTTATAAATGATACTTATAATTTATTGTACCTTACTCGTGCTAAACTAATGCATGCTTATTTTGAATTATTTAAATACGGTAAGTTTTGCCCATTTGACTTGTTATGGACTTTGTGTTCATAACAGCTGTATCCTATTGTCTATTACTTTTATTCGCTTTTTATATGCCAGATTCATGCTTCATAGAATAGTTTCTTTGAGTTATGAAGTCAAATATACTTCTTAGATTATATTGTTTACTACATGACAGGCAGTGCTTGGTGGGAAGGCTGAAGTACCAACTCTGTTTGGAAAGACGCAGGTCAAAGTAAGAATTTTCTTTTCTTTTCTATATGTATATCTGTGTCTGTATCTTCTTCATCACCGCCCTCCTATCCAAAAAAAAAAAAGGATAATCTAATAGAATAGAACATCATGTAGAATGAAAAAAAAAAGAAAGTCTGTTTCAGCAACCATACTTATCGTTTAGCTTCCATTTATCTGCCACTTGAGGTGGTTGACATTGGGGAAAGGCCACTTAAAATTTATGAATTTTTATTTAGATGTTTTATGCAGTAGATGTGCATTCCTGCAGCAAGGCAGATAAACAATGAAGACAATCAAGTTGAAGTAGAAAATATAATATTTCAGATCCAAAAGCTTTGAAATCTGTAGATCAGTTTTTACCTTATAGAACATTAACTTGTGGTAAAGGATTTTTTATGCATCTTTTTTATTATTTAAATTTATGTAAAATTCTAGTCTAGTAATTATAAAGAGTGACCGGCCAAGCTAATTGTCTTGGAAGTGAAATTAGCTTGGATTGATACTTGATGTGGTTATGCATATGATTTGGATTGTTAGCTTAATAAATAAATAAATTATAATGTCACACCCCATGATGAGTCCTTTTTTTCTATTGATGTGGAACGTAATAGAGGCTTGAACCATTCTGGTATCCTTCTTATCAGAATAAAATGAGTGATAAACTTAATCACGTAAATGCACTTGAAACTATATATAACACCTTATTACCATCTATGCAGGTTCAATATAATTAAACAGTTAAAGTGAAAGAAATCCATGACATTTTATTTATATTTATACCGAGCATCTAATAACCTCAAGATTTATATATAAAATATTAAATTTTATTTAAGACATGCTTCAACACGATTTGGACCTTACATCAACTATTCATCAAGCATTATAATAAAATTTTTACCCAGACTCATTCTTATCTTTTTCTTTTTTTGTAAAAATCAGAATGATTATCTAGTGAGCTATGAAGCTGAAAAAGATTAATAACTTTCATGCAAATTCAAATAATAAAAAATAGTGAATAAATGCATGTTAATCATAATTGGATATAATCATGAAAGTAGTCATATTTCAACTTATATATTGCTCAAATCCAGAAAATTAAAATTGATTACATAAAGATTTATATTAATATGCTTACATAGAAGAATTAACAATAAAATGTAAGTACAAATTGTCTTATAGTATTATTGCCACTTGAGGATTTAAATATTTTACACTTTCCATTAATTATATCATATATTTATTTATTTTTTATCATATTATTTTTTTTGTTTGGTTTACTGAAAATGTGTCATGTACAATTTTATAGGTTTATTGCTCATAATTAGGTAGTGAGCTGGACACCCACACTACATAGTATTGAGTATAAACTCAAATAGAAGGTTGCATAATAAACTTCGATAGAGCCTAAGTGAACCCATTATTATTGCTATTAAATAACATTAATAATTCTTTTATCTTCATAAGGGACCTTTTTCCACCCTCTATACATGTATCATAAACATATTATTGCTAACCTATCTCTCCATAACAAGACAGTTTTTAAGCTCAACACATTTTCATCATTAACAATTAAATAACATGTGTTTTATTTTTAAAATATATTGATTAACTGTATATATAAAAGAACAATTTACATATATTAGATGCTTTCTTTTTAAACTATCATCAATTGACAAATTATTATATAATCTTAATAAATTTAATTGTTAGTTTGTATCATCAAAGTTTATGCGTGATTATTTACAACATATGAATAGTAAGTCATAACATACATTCTATTATATGAAGAATTTCTAATGCGTTGCACACATAAGTTTGATATATATATATATATAATTTTTTTTTTTTTAAGTTTTTCTCTATCTTATCCAAATTCAATTTTTCTTCGAACAATTATTTTGATTTTTATCTTCCCAACATCTTGTTCTTTCACATGCAACCTAAAATAATGTCTTCCCTAATTTATTCTAAATCTCTAAATTGGCAACTTGAAACTAAATTAATTAACTCAATAAATAATTTTATCTGCAAATCTATCTCTTGATTCAAGCTCAATTTATGAAAGAAATGACGAAAAAAATATATTTCTCTTGCTCCAAAAATTGTTATGCTGTTCAACAAATAAATAGCCAATAAGGAAAGTTACTTCTCTTTGGAATTGTATTTTTTATTTTTTAAATTTAAAAATCATTTTTAATTATGGTTTAAAATGGCGTGCCTCATAGCGCACCTTTGCACCTAGGCACCAACCTCCTTAATGGCGGGTGAAGTGTGCACCTCACTAATTAAAACCCAACCCATCTATTGAAAGGATGATCCATAGCCAAACTGTGTCCTCTCTCTTGCTGAATAACCCTCGTAGAGGAAAGGAAAAGAGCACAAGGGGGCATAGGAAGGGCCTGACATGAAAGTATAGTGTACAAGTTGACATTGAAGGTGGTGACAAGAGTTACATCTATTTGAAATGCAATTATTGTGATAAAGTTGTTAAAGAGGGTGGGTGTGACTAGAATAAAAGAATATTTATCTAAATTTTGTTGCCTTTTTTGCATAGGTTTTGGATAAAGTGAAAGAAGAAAGTCATGTTTATATGAAGAAGGCAATAATGAGAAAATACCTAACACAACAACAATTTGATAATAGGGTGGATGTAGGCTCATATTTTGGTAGTGAGCGTAGTGCCAAGGATTCTTCATTGTTGTTGTTGCCACAGTCCAGTAGAGGTGCGCAAGGGCCTATGGTTCAGTATATGATGAATTTGACATATGATAAAGATGTTGGAGTGGGGGTAATCCATCGCATTTCTCCTTAGGGGCGAGATGTGCATGTATGGATATCGGAAATTTTTTTTATTTTTTTTGAAAATGCCATTCCATTCCATTCCATGTGACAACATCTCCAACACACATCAATATGGTCTATTCTATTGGATCTTATGGTTGAAGGCTTAGGACTTCTATTGTGTATGACTTGAGACAGATATTGAAGGAAGAGTTGGATAACACTAAAAAAAATATTTGGAGGTTACGAGAACATGGGCTCAGACTGGTGTTAACATTATGTTTGATGGATAGTCAAACATGAAGAACAAGAGTTTGATTAATATTTTAGTTAATAACCCATAGCGCATTATCTTTTTGAAGTTTGTGGATGCATCAGATAAGGTGAAAGATGTAGACTATCTTTTTGATATTGTGAATGGAGTAATTGAGGAGATTAGAGAGCACTTGATTATACAAGTTAACACTGATAATGCTAATGCTTACAGAACTGTCGATAATTAATTGAATGGAGAATGGGAAGCACATATATTGGACATTATATGCAACATATTGTATAGATCTTATGCATGAGAGATTTGATGACTTGCCTTCGTAAGAATGCCTTGATCAAGACAAAGAAGATTAGTAAATTTATCTACAACCACAGTTGGGTGTGCTTGCATTGATAAGAAAATTCACAAAGAATGAGCTCATATGACCTGCTTTCACAAGATTTGTCATAGCTTATTTGACTTTGCAAAGCATTTTGGAGGCAAGGCAATCTTTGGAGGCTATGTTCATCTCCACTCTGTGGTTGAGTAGTGCTTGGGTCAATGTCTGAAGGAAAAGAACTAATAAAAATTGTATTGAATGAAAGGTTTTGGATGAGTGTGCATTATGCTATCATGACAACCAAATCTTTAGTCTAAGTGCTGAGGTTGATAGATGCAGAAAAGAAGCTAGCCATGAGCTTTATTTAGATTACTATGTAATATCCATTTCATTAATGCCTAATTAAATTTATTTTAGTTAATTAACCCGCATCAGAATGACATCAGAAGATCCACTTTACTGCAGTAACTACGGATTAAGCTCGACGCTTGGATCGATCAAGGTAATTTATTTCCTTAAGCACTTATTTCATTTCTTCAAGACGGCGAGATCGAGACCGCTCCTCTTCGATCGACGGATTTCCTCCTCCTTTCCTTCCTCGAATCGGCCGCCTCTGACCTAACGAAGCCGCCTTCCTTCGGCAATTTCTCCCGTGATAGAATCTCCCCTGAAACGAACGCGACGATCCGTTCACGGCTTACCCGAACCGCCGCTTTCTTCATCGCCGCCGGCTTCGCTAGGTTCGTCATTGCCACGCCATATCTTGGAAACGCCGCATATTCAGAAGACGACGGGTTGGGAAAGTCCCAGAACCGCTGGTTTGAAATCCGAACCGACGTTCGCCCTCGGAACCGATGGCAGAATTCTGGCCGACGGAAACTTGGAAGTTTTGTAAGTTCTAATTTCTTTCCTCCTTTTTTTCTTTCGCCAGCCTTCGGCGTTGAAATGCGGTTTGAAGGATTCAACCGCTTTGCTAGTGAGTGGTAATTATCGGGAGATTTGGATTGACAGGTTAATTTTAGTTTATCGATCAGTTATGAATTAGACGTTAGAGATTTCTTCGCATCTGTTTCCAAAGCTTACGGAGACATCGCCGTAAGATCAAGATTGCGTAAGTTACTTTGAATTTTCACGAAGGATTTTAAGAGTTATTTCATTAGGTTGCATAGAGGATCGGCGCACATCACCATTAATCGACCTGCATTAGAGGTGAGACATACTTGCTAATGTAAATTCAGTTTCTTCTTATGTATGCCATTGTTTCCTATAAATTGTATGATTGTTTCTACGACTTCCTATAAATTGTATGAATGCATATAAAATGTAGATATTTCGCTTTGAACGATATAAATGTTACCGACCGCGCATGATTTATGATTTAAACGACATAAAGATGTTTGAGAAGATATGATTTCATTGAAGATAAAATGTTTTACACGTTAAACGCGAATGTGATAAATGAAATGTCGGAAAATCATGATAGGATTATACAGCGATCGCGCAGATAAAGTTCGACGACGAGATGGTGATGATCTTAAGATCCCCGACTGCATTTTGAGGTTGGTGTCGTTAGCCGTCCAATGCCGTAAAAGCAGATGTGAAAGTAGTTGAGCTCCTTACCTACCTACAGAAGTCGACGCCGGACTACTTATGAATGAAAGTCAAACCCAAGAATTATAAACGACATTTCTGAAAATGAAAGATTTGATATAGAACCCGAAATGAATGAAAATCACCGCTCATCGACATCGATTGATACAAGATGAACTTACAAAGATATTATTCGCTACATTCGTTATTTCTACACTACTTGATATCGTTCTGCCATATACATTACAGAATATAGTTTACTATTTTTTACCTTGCAAATTTACATATACACGACGCTTTCTACCGCTCAGACTCTTGTTTTTAAGACTTTCTTCACTGCCTTTTAAATTACGATGAATTAAAAAATTTCGAGACGTTTGGTAGTTGTTTGTTTTGAATCAGATAGAAGCTTTTAGACGTATAAATTAAATTTTAAATGCCTCAGATTTATTTAAAGATTTCCAAAGATTTGTGCATGAATTAAGTTAGTAAATGAATTGTAAATAGGTTTGTGATGATTTGATTAGATACACCTTTCACTGCTTCGCAGCACGCAACGTACGAATCGGTTCCAATAGTCATCCTATTCTCGTTACTTCACCCATAAGATATGCGAAAGTGTATCGAATAATAAGGTCGAGAAACGAGCAAAAAGATAAATAGCATGATTTGGATTTAGGGATAAGAGTTGAATTGATCAATACGTAGCTATTAATAATTAACGGTAGAATCCATATGTTATTAATTTCATGCATGTATGATATTTAATTTCATGCATGTATGATATTGAATAACCCAGATCATATAAATATTTTTTTGTTAATTTCGACATTTTCAAGAAATGCCGAAAGGTTAGAGTCATTCCTCACTAAATGCACGAATCGAAGATAATTCTAAGGTGAAATAAATACAACCGTGAGTGAAATGAATCATGAAGCCAGGATTTGCGTGATAAGCTTTCTATAAAATCATGGAATGCACATTTGGTGGCGCCAACCAACATTTGATCTTTCAAACGCTCAAACCACCAAAGATTCAAGGGAGCCGATCCATAAAGATCGCTAAGATTGGAAAAATTTTGGATGGGATGATTTGCCAAAACAAGAGTATTGCCACTTTTGTGGCGGCGAAGTGGCGTGCTCAAAGATGTGGAAAGATTTGAAATGACACCCATTACACGATTAAATGGGATGAGTTTGTCAAAGATTCAAAGACGGGTTTATTCCTCCATCAGACCGCTTTACAAGATAAATTTTTCAATTTAACCGCGCTCAAAACGAGGAAAGATGAATTCATTTCTTTCTAGATACCCCACATTACGCGATCGGAAGAGAAATGTCATGATTTCATGCGCCCGAGATCAATCGAGATCGACACCTCGATATCAATTCGCGCTGAAAGTGAAGAAGAACGAATTGAATGGTTGTCACGGATTCACAGCGGCGAAAAGCTTTGAAAGAAGGCCGATTTAACAGCCGATTTGCTAAGAAATTTAAGTTTGATGATGACAAAAATAAATTCACGGATAAACCTATTTGTGACAAGTGTGGAAAAGACATTTTAAATGTATTTGGATCGGAGATGCTCGATGTGGTCGATTGACATCGCGACTGGATTGCCCAATGGAGAAGAAGGATGTAAGCCATACAATTATCGCGACAACAAAGAAAATTTTGCGGAAGGCGTAACACAATGGGAAGACCTTCAATTGAAAAGGAGAAGTTTCGAACGAAAACCAATCCTCAGAAAAAGAGTTTTGCTATCACTCCTCAAGGAATCAAATGAAGTGGTGTCGTATGCTTAAAATTTCGATCATTCGGTCGATTGATTCGGCCGATTCGTTTCATTTTTCGCCAGCTCTGATATTTATTTCACACCAGTATTGAATGTGGAGAATGCATGAAACATAGAAATGTTTGTTGAACATTCAAGATAAACACTTTCTATGAACTAATCTTATCAATTACATTTTGACGTTATACTGGTATGACGGTTGATCAAATATTTTGCAACAATTGAATGTTGGGAGAGGAAATTTTGCATAGGTGGAAAATCATTTTATTTTTCTTGTGATAAGAATGTGCTTTCTTTTTGATAACAAGTTGAAAATATTTAAGAAGCGAAATTGATTAACCAAATTACGAAATACGAGGTGTGAACTAAAAATATTCTGTAAGGAATTGGATGTGTTTCATAATGCTACCACCAACTCGGAAGAGAAGGGATTGGATGCATAAATTTATATGCATACCGCATATTATTGGCAAGAAAAGGATGCCGCGGAATGCTGCACGGAGAGAAATGTGACAGATGCGATTACCACGCGGCGACACGATTTATTCCGCCGGAGGAGCGTCGTAATATTTTGATCTGATATCATCGGAGATGGGGTATTTTTAAAATTTTTAACGGACATACGAATTTCTTGTTTATTTGGCTAACGCCTCGCAGCTTTTATGGATTTAATGAATCGTGTTTTATCGCTGATATCATCTTATTTTTATATATTCGATTTATTCTAAACCGATGAAGAAAGATACAAATCATTCGGGATTGTTTAATTGTAAGACAAAATATACGCCAAATTTTCAAAATGTAATTTTGGCCGTGCCGCATTTCGTCACATTATGGCGAAGAGTTTCGCTTGATCCTCAAAAAAGAATAAATTCGCACAAAGAATGTTACGAAAGTTCAGCTGGCTTAGGGTTATTATTAAGGAAGTTTGTCAAGAGATTTTCTCATATCAGAATTCTATCCAATTTATCGAGAAAGGATGTCAAATTCCAATGACTAAATGAGCGAGTTTTCAAGAATCAAAGATTCATTTGACCGCCCAGCTTTTTTATTCCATCGACCGAGGATTCCAAATATTTAGACGATCTTTAAAAGGGTGTGTCAATGCGTAAGGTAAGCTTACGCTGACAATTAAAACCCCACGAAAGAAATTATCCCGTGCACGAATTAGTGCTTTTTAAAATTTGGAGACATTACTTATATGAAAATGCTAAATTTTACCGATCATCGAGTCTTAAGTATATCTTTACACAAAAAAGAATCAACAAAGAAGTTGAGAGTTTATTAAAGATTATGATTTAGATATTCAAGATTGTCCGCGGTATTAATGCAGAATGACGATTAAGTTCAAGTCACGGAAATGCCATGGATTATTACTCAAAAGTCGAGTTAATCGAGAATTCGGCCTACTAAGTTAGAAAATTCGATCTGCATTTATCTCAAATGACAAGAAATTTTATTCGACGTAATCAAACGCACGTAACCTGGATCGCGGATATTAGAATTCATTGAACAAATCCACGTGTAAGCAAGATTTTATCATAGATGCAGAGTATTATTCTAAGAATTCACAATTGGATACCCGCGATGGAGTCGACATGAAATTTTACTGAGGCTCATCAAAGTGATATACTATTCATCCCGGTAGTTCAAAATGTATAAAGATTTAAAAGCAAAGATTTTGGTCGTATGAAGAAAGACATACCGAATATGCCGCTGCTTGTCGATTGTTAAAGCCAAGATGGGATTGCTACCTACACCGAGTGGAAATGGGAAGAAATTGAATGGATTTTGTTATGGGATTTCCTGATCTAAAGGCTGATAAGATCTCGTTGTTAGATCAAGTCGCCATTTCTTACCCATTAAATGTAGCAGACATTGATAAATTGTCGATTATATATTAAGGAAATTGTAAGACTTCACAAAAAAGTGATCGTCTAGACAGAGATTTACTTCCGACATGGCAAGGAATTCGGAGAGGCTGCTTACGCTACACAAATTTTCATCCTCGCATTGACAATCGAAAGAACAATTCAAGTCCAAGATTTTGGAGGTTATGTGTTTTAGATTTTGGAGAATGGAAGATCATATTCCTACGATCGAAGCTACAATAATAATACCAATCTAAGATTCAAATGGCTATGAAGATTATATCGAAAGTGTAACTCCATCGAAGTGGGTAAGTGAGAGATGTTCAGGTTGGTGATCGCTAAAATCGATTAATCGATAGAAAAGTCGCCAGACCGACAGAAATATTACGATTTAAAAGACCGTAGAATTTCAAGTTGGAGAATTTGTATTTTGAAAGTCAAACCCATGAAAGGAATTAATGATTTGGTCACGAGGTAAATTGAGCCCTGAGATACATGGACCTTTGAAATCATCGAAAGGATCAGAATACGGCTTACGCGCCGCCTTTACCCATCGACTGTGACATTCACAACGTTTTCACATTTCAATGTCGAGAAAATGGATCACGATGCAGTAAGATTCCATATAAGAAATACAACCGATTTGACTTATGACGGAACCGTAAAAGATTTTAGACTTTGATGTCAAGAGATTAAATGTACAAATTTCATGTTAAAATTAAATGGAAGACGAACAATCAAAGAAGCTACCGGGAGATTGAACAAGAGATAAGTTTCCTTCCGTTTGATGATTCGTAAATTTCGAGGACAAATTTTAAGAGGGGAAATTGTAATATCCATTTCATTAATGCCTAATTAAATTTATTTTAGTTAATTAATTATCAGAAGGACATCGAAGATCCACTTTACTTCGCGATGCAACGGCGGATTAAGCTCGATGTTCTACGGATCGATCAAGGTAATTTATTTCCTTCCTTAAGTTTATTTCATTTCTTGACGCGAGATCGAGACCGCCCTGCTTCTTCGGACGATTTCCTCCTCCTTTCCTTCTCGCCGAATCGAAGGCTCCTGCGGACCTGAACGCAGTCAGCCCCTTCCTTCGGCGGTTCTCTCGTGACGAATCTCCGGACACGAACGACGAACGACGATCCGTTCGGCTTCACCCGGAACCGCCGCTTTTCATCGCTTTCTCGCTAGCCGTCACGCTTACGCCATGGGAACGCCGCAGATGTTCCAGACGACGCCGGGAAAGTCCCAGAATCGCCGGCGGAAATCCGTGAACCGACGGTCGGCCCCGGAACCGATCGGCTAGAATTCGCTCGCCGACGGAAACTTAGGAAGTTTTGTAGCTTAATTTTCCCTCCTTTTCTTTCGCCAAGAAATTCTTCCTGAGAAATGCTGAAACCGTAGCTGTGAGAATTGGGGAGATTTGGATCGACGTGTTTGCTAATTTTAGTTTAGATCAGCAATTAATACGACGGAGATTTCTTTGAGATTACTGGAAATGCATCCTGCTTCCAAAGCTTATGAGGACATCGCCGCGTAAGATTGCAAGATTTCGCGTTAAGTTACTTATGAATTTTCACGTATTAAGGATTTAGAAGAGTTATTTCATTATGCGGGACTGAGGATCGGCGCACATCACGACCGACCGTAGACCGAGGTGAGACATACTTCGCTAACGAAATTCTTCTTATGTATGCCATATAAATTGTATGATTGTTTTACCGACTTATAAATCAGATGAACGATATATAAAATGTAGATATTTCTCATGAATGATATATAAATGTTGACATCTGACCGCACGATTTACAATGACATGACGCATTACAGAAGATACGATTTCATCGAAGATATAAATGTTTTACACACGTTAAATGAATGCGATAAATGCGAAAACGTCGCGAAAATCGATAGGAAGGCTATACGATCTCAGCAGATAAAAGTTCGACGAGATGAGGACAGTGATCTTAAGATCCCCGACTGCATTTTGAGGTTGGTCCTAGTCGTCAACCGCGTCATGTAGAGTAGTATGGCTCGACCGCCTTTACCTACAAAATGACGCCGTGACACCTTATGAATGAAAGTCAAAACCCAAGAATTATAAACGACATTTCTAAAATGAAAATGATTTGATATAAGAAATCGAAATGAAAATCATGCTCATCGACGATTGATACAAGATGAACTTACAAAGATATTATTCGATATTACATTTCTACAAAGACTTACGATATCGTTCGCCACAATGCATTATTACAGAATATAGTTTACCCAGTTTACCAACAGAAATTTACATATACATGCACGCTTCTTACCGCTTCAGATCGAAATTGTTTTAAGACTTGTCTCACTCAAGTTTTTAAATTTTACGACGTTATCTGAAAATTTCGCGAAAAGACGAAATGGGTAGTTTGTTCATTAATCAGATAGTTTTTAAAGTGACGCATAAATTAAACGCCTTTACCGCTCAGATTTATTTAAAGATTTCACGCCCAAAGATTTTGTGTATGAATTAAGAAGATATGAATATAGGTTTGGATGATTTGATTAGATACACCTTTCACTGCTTCGCAAGCAGCCTAACGCGTGAATCGAGTCATCCTATTCTCGTTTCCACTTCGCCAATTCCTGCATGTCATCTCTGACATACTATGAATGAAGCTAAGGAGATGATTGCACAAAATTTAGAAAGAAATGAATTGAGTTATAAGAAAATTTGAGAGATCATTGATGAAAAGTAGGAACTTCAACTTCATCTCCATTTACAGGCCACTGGATTATTTGAATCCTCAATTTTAATATGCAGAGAATAAGTCAATTGATCCTAAGATCAAATTGATTTTATACTATTATATGGATAGGTTGATAGAAGATGTAGCTGAGATGGCAAGAGCAGATTTACGACTTGTTGCTTTTATAAATAAAGAAGGTTTCTTTGGATTGCAATAAGTTAAAGATATTATTATAAAATAATTTTCAGGTGATTTTAAATTGGATAAAATTTTGTTGTTATTACCTATTGCTTAATTTATAATTTTGTTTCTTTTGAATAACAATCGAATGGTGGATTCAATTTGGTGATGCCACTATAGATCTACAACGATTTGTTGTGAGAGTACTTGGGCTAATTTGTTCATCATCTACTGTGAATGAAACTGAAGTGTGGGCTCTGAAAATTCGCCATCGACCTCTCGATGAAGAGAGTAGATTAAATGCTTGTTAAATTTTCAGAAGATAGATAGAATAGTAGATAAGACACTGCCTAGAGATTTTGCCCTCATTTTTGGGGACTTTAGATCTAATTTCAGGTTTCCTATATGTGTAAGCACCTATAGTTAATTACCCTTCTCAATGCTGAGAGAGAACTTTCAATTAAGGCTAGTTGTTAGATCGCTTAATGCGTAGCGTATAGTAGCAGCATGTGGAGTTTTGGAATTTAGATTTATGAAATTTATCATCTTTTAAACTTAAAGCGGATGGTTGGGGGAATGATGATGCGCCCGATCAAGATCCCATGGTTTCCATTATTTTATTGTGGTCTGTCTAATTTAGGAGGAGGTAGTTAATTTGATCGGCGAATCCTTCTTGCGTTATGGGTTGTGTTAAGGAATCGCAGACTGGGTAATGTTTGCCAGGAGATAAGTTTAAGTTCACAGTTAATATAGAGCTTTTGCCTTGCTCAATTATATACATAGTTTCCCGGCGAGCCATTAGGGAACATAGAGCTTGGTAATATAATAGTCTTGTTGGCGGCGTAGATCGAGGACTCTTGTAGCAGTATCATGTGGAGCTCTTGGCCACGCGAGATAGAGGGAATGCCACGTTCTTCGCATGAGATTGATTGAGAGTAAATATAGAAATACACTTGACTTGACATTAGTCCTTTGTGAGCTAGAGTTTTCTTAATTTGCTACTCACGACAAACATTTGCGGCAGGTGGGTTGGATTGAGTTTTATTGTAAGTTATAAATAGTGAATTTTATTTAACCATTTAGAACTTAGTAATTTATTTGATTTTATATTTGTATTGATACTTGATTTTGATTAATTTGATTTGAACTTGCAAGCATATTTTAATGATGAATATCCCCTCCGGTTGAAATCTCTATTCAACACAACCATCATCGAGATATATAAATCTACATGATCATTTAGTTTATTCTTTCAGATCTTGTCGACTCTGTTAATTTAATAATAGAGAATCAGATCCAATTTATATTTTGAGAATTTTGAATTTGAGATTATCGAATATAAATATCATATATATTTTGATAATAATGACCCCTCCGGTTGATATTTTCAACCAACTCAGTCATCATTGGGGAAGATGTATTATTTTGTTGTTCTAGATCCTATCGACTTTATTAATTTAATAATAGAGGATCAGATCTAGACTTATATTTTGAGGATTTTGAATTTGAGATTTTTGGATATAAATATCTTAGATATTTTGATAATAATGACCCATTCGGTTGATATTTTCAATCAACTCAACCATCATTGAGGAAGATCTTGTCAACTCTGCCTTTTTTCTTGTAGAGGATTGGGTCTAGAACTCTGTTGATTTTGACATTTACTTGAGAATTCATTGTCTTAAAAGCCTTGTTAACTCTAGTTTAAACATAAAGGATCGGGCTTAGGATCGTTGCTTAAAAATTTAGAGTCTTCTAAATCTTGTCAACTCTAACTTGAGCATAGAGGATCAGGTTTGGGATTTTCTATCTTGATAATTTGAACTTGAGAAGTATCAATGGATTTATCTTTTTGCAATTGTGTGACAGAATTAGCTTTTCAGATTTTATCAGGTTAAAATTCTTATAATATTATTATTGGATTTTTAAGTTTTGTTAACCCGGACTCGGTCCGAAGACCCAATCGGGAATCAACCCGCCCAACATTCTGGGACACTAAGTTTAAGCATTCAGCGTAGTGTCGGGGCTCATGTGGGTAATTCAATTCAATATTGATTTAACTTTAGGGGATTTGAATAGTGTTACTTATTTTGATTGAGCTTCATTGCAAGTTTAGGATTTTAGATAAAATTTTGACAGCATTTCGATAACCGCCAGACGTTGTCCCCGTATATGTGGCTACAACGGGGGTTGGGCTTGCCCACCATGCCAAGAAATGTATTTATGGGTTGTGTAAATACCACGATCGAATGCGTTATCCCACAATGCCAAGAAATACATGTATGTGTCTCTGAAGCACTTGCATGTAACATAAATTTTCCTGTCACACCAAGAAAGACATGTACATGTACTTATATACTTGCAATGTCAATTTAAACATCAATTTTAGGTTTATAGTTGATTTTATATTAAGCTGCTTAGGCCTGTCTTGGGTATGCTGGCCCTACTTATCATGCCAAGAAAGATATGTATAGGTGGTGTAAACACCACGGCTGAATGCACCATCTCTTCAAGCCAAGAAAGACATATATGGGGCTCTGAAGTACCTGCATAAAACACAGATTTCTCCGTCACGCCAAGAAAGACGTGTACGAGTACTTATATACCTGCAAGCAACCTAGATTTCAAACACCCTTTTTCTTGTTGTTCTTTGACACTCTGGATTCCGACATAATTTCGGCAGCATCTCTCTCAGCTAGGTGATTTCTACAGAAACTAGGCTTGCCCACCCATCTAAAAAGGCGTGCATGGGTGGTGTTTTATAACACAACGGGCGTGAGTCTCCCAACCTACCCGTCCAAAAAGACACGCATATGCTTTTTGGGTACCTATCAGAAAATTCAGATTTTTTCGCGACGCCAAGAAAGGTGTGTACGAGTACTTATACACCCACAAATAAGCCATTTTATACCTGTGGGAAAGGAACGGACGCTGGCGTGGGGTGGTGGGCGTTCGATACGCACACGCGGGCGCTAGGCGCTGCGACATAGCTGGGGGAGCTGTCCAGGTGTGTCACTCGCCGCCGGAGGAACCACGGCGACCCACGGGGGGTGGTCGCCACTTTGCTCACGCGGCTGCAGGAGCGGGATGGACGAATGGTCGGAGGGGAGTCGGCGACGCCGAGAGGATCTAGAGGTACGACGCCGAGAGGGATGAACTGGAGGTCGCGGCGAGGTGTTCTGACAAGGGATAGTACCGTGGGAGAGTTTTCGTGGGGAGTGGAGTTAGGGTAAGGTAAGAGGGGGTATTTGTATGATTTTTTCTTATTTAGTTATTTAATTAGCCCTAATCAGATTTTTTGCGTTGATATTACTACATGGATAATATATATGTTGATTTGAGATTATTCGATGCCAACGCAACGACGCGAACCCGCTTGATCGAGGCCATGGTTTTACGCTGATCAAAGGGTCAATTTCAATTTAAAAATGTGCATTATCGCTTTCGATGGCTCGATATTCGCGCATACTCATTTGAATTGAGCGCAAACAGTGTCATTTGAAAGGTTTCAACATTTCGACGCTAACAACACGATCAATTTCGCGAACGGAGGTTGTTTGGGCATCGTCGTAGCTTCCTGACCTCGATATGTGCGCGGCGCGTCGATGGATTTTCTTCTTGACCGGTCGACCGTCGAATTGTGTATTCTGATCGATTTCAATGTTCAGAACGGCGATGACGAAGTCCGTTCGTTGATTGGAGATCATTTTGACTTATTTTGGCTATGCCTAGTGCATTTCAGCTTCGATTTGCATATTGTTGTATCCGATCGCTTGATATTCGCATAGGCTCGTCCGAATTGAGTGCAGATAGTCTTATTTGATAGATTTCGAAGTTTCGAAGCTAACGACGTGACCAATTTCATGAACGGAGGTAGTTTGAGCATCGTCACAGCTTCCTGACCTCAATGTGCGTGTGGGTGCGTCTACGAATTTTCTTCTTAATTGGTCGACCGTCGAATTGTGCAATATTTATATTTCGATCAATTTCGACATTCTGAACGCGATGGTGAACTATGTTCGTCGATCGGAGATCGTTTCAACTAATTTCGGCGACGTCCAGTGTATTTCAGCTTTGATTTGTGTGATATCGCATTCGAAGCCTGTCAAATTTGTCTCGTGAGCTCGACTCGACTTATGTAGCATGTATGGAGGTCAATATGGAGTACATACAATCAAGTGCATACTAAAAGAAGAAATAAACTGATAGCATTGACGATAGACTCTCTGGTATACATTATGTATAACAAGAAGTTAAAGAAAAAATATTTGAAGAAATGGTTTCTAGACATCAATGAGGACCCCTTCAGTATGCAATAACGTGTCATCAGATGATGAATGACTAGTTGATGATGTTTATGAAGGTAGTCTAGTTGATTTGTAAGAAGAAGATCTCAATGTTGACTATTTTGATGAGGATAAAGAGCAGGCCATTATTAGTAGGCTTAATACATTGCAATAAAAAATAATAGAAAAGGTATTCAAAAATTGTGATTGTAGCTTTCAATATATATATATATATATATATATATATTTATTTATTTATTTCAAAACAGAATTATTATTGTTATTAATTTTTCTTCAATAGAGAAAAGAAAAATAATAGTAGTTGAAGATGAGGAAGATTGGGAGAACATTGATACTGAGGATGAGGTAGACGAGAAGATTCATTATGATGATTTAAATGACGATCCATTAAGTGATGAGAGTGATGGAGATTTCTAATTTACATATATTTGTGTTATTTTAATATGATCTTTATTTTAAATGACTTAGGAAAAATATTGTTACAAACTATGTCATTTTGAGTTGTTATGTGTTGAATTTATATTTTCCTGACATTATATGTTTGATGATTTCATATTATCATATTAGGATATTTAGGTTTAACTTTTACATGTCTTTGTTTGATCTTTTGTAATTTACACAATTTTTTTATTGTGAGGCTTATGCCTCAAAGTGCCTTGAGAACTTGCGCCTCGCCTCATGGATGAAAAGCACCTCAATACACAAAAATGTAATTTTACATATTGCTTTTAATTAAGTCATTTAAAATTTTAGTGATTCCTAAATTACAATATAGTATAACAAGTAAATTATAAATTAAGTAATTTATTTAAAAGAAATATTTGTTTTGTGCACTCAACGCATCTACAGTTATACCTATCTATAAAAATGAATTATTTAGGATATAAATTTGTAGCCTGTTGTTGTTATCTAGATATATCAGTCACAAGAAAACTAGAAATGTGATTCATTTAATGAAAAAGAGCAATTCATTATATTTGTTTTAACCTTCAAACTAAAGCATCTCGCATTAATATGAATGTACACAATGGAATCGTGATGGACAATAAGTTTTAAATTTGTAAAATGAAGTAGTATTATTTATCTTTAATTAAAAGTGAAATTGGATATCAAAACTAATTCCATACCTTGTGATTTGCAACCTAAAGTTAAAGTTGTTTTATAACCTTTTCAAGGGGCTAGACTATAACAACTTTTAAGGATTGCTCATGTTGTTTCATCGATGGAGGGTTATATTGCATTCTTCATTTTACTAACATATGAGGGTATTCATGTAAGTAGCGTTGGTCGGTAGCCAGTTTGTTTCCATAGAGGCTATTCAACTGACACCATTTTTCATTAAATTTCAATTTTTATGTTATGACCTTACAGTGAGGTCAAATTAATTTATTCTCTTTTACATCATTAAAATTAGTGGCATCCATCCAATTGATTATTGATTGGATCCATAAAACTTATTACACTGGATGCTTCAAATGCATGAAATATAATTGTGATTTCTAATCATACTAATTGTGTTGGAATAACAAACTTGGATTGCTGATGGAATTTAGAGTGTATTTTGTGGTTGTGATTGGTGAATCATGTGAGTTAAACTAAACTTTTAAGAGGTTTTCTATATGATGTTTGATCATCATTTTTTTCACATGTTTAATGAAATATTAGGTTATCACCAAATTATGCACAAGTAACATTCATGTTATAGATCACAATCACAGGCTTGATCTTGATTCTAACTATATCAAGTATGGTTCCCTCTATTCCAGCACTCTTTATACTTAAGACCTTGGAAAGGTCTTCTCCGCTGCTACTGCCCTATTTGGATACCATTTGTCCTGTAAACCTGTTAGAAAAACGATAAAATTAAATATGATGGAGCTAAGACATCAATAGTAATCGCCTCTTATTTAACCAAATAATTAGAAAGCAAGAGAAAAGAAAAAGAAATAAGATTGCAGTTGTGAAGGATGAAGAAACCTGCTTTCTTTGTTCACCGAGGGAGGGAGTATTCATTAGATTGCCCTTTGACTATTAAATTTGAAAATTTTTCTTCTTTCTCTACCCACCAAGCACCCATTCATTTTTTGGATGAATAGTGACTGAGCCTTTTGTGCAGGTCAGTTTAGTCTTGACTCAAAAGTGCTAATCACCTTCTGTTTTCTGATCTTTTTGCTCATGTCCTAGGTAAGTGGTGCTGTTTGTTGAAGGGTGATTTTTCACGCAGATTTTATTATTGAACATTTGATTAGGTGGTGAATGATTTTGTTTGTTTCAAGGAATTAGAAGATGGGGAGGAGAAGGGAAAGAAACAAGTTCCATTATCTTATGAAGGATAAGCTACAAAGAGTTATGGGATGAAGTATTGACTCATTATACTTACCCTAAATTGTAAATGGAAGATCATCATCATCAGTAGTTTTTTCATAGCTTTTGGGTTGACTTTATCAATCTTCATACTTTATTCATTTCTATTGAGTGTTGCATGATGTTTTAAATTTATCTTATGTAAATCTTTTTATGTTTTTCCATCAGCATTACATTTAGTGTACCATTCTCCTTGTGAATCCTTCCA
The DNA here is from genome assembly GCA_021442155.1 of Cymbidium sinense. Classification (NCBI taxonomy): domain Eukaryota; kingdom Viridiplantae; phylum Streptophyta; class Magnoliopsida; order Asparagales; family Orchidaceae; genus Cymbidium; species Cymbidium sinense. The sequence goes on from CM038229.1 coordinate 104,941,181, forward strand.
TATTTGTTTTATCTATCAACATTAGTGATGCACCTTGTACCCCTCTATTATGCATATGATAACTATGTAGTCCATTTTTTTTCATAGTTTTATGTTCCCTAAGTGCTCTTTCTAACATCCCTCTAATATGGTAGTTTCTTTGTGTAATATCCAATTAGATTAATTTTGTTTTAGCTAATTAACCCGTCGTTACTGTAGCAAACCCACTTTACTTTGCATGCAGCGGTCGGATTAAGGATTTAACGTGTGTATGGTTGGATCTCTCCCGCAGCTTCTTTACTTCATTTCCTTTCATACCGGCTCGCCCGCTTTGATCGGTTCGTCCTCCTTTCCGCTTCGCTTTCTTCACGAATCGATTTCGCCTTCGTCGGCCGACAAAGAATTGCCGCCCCGCAGTAACGAACGCCGAGGGAATCGCTGATAGGACCGTCGCCTCCCGTGTCGCCTCCTTCTTCCCTTGTCGACTTACCGATCCACCGATTGCTTTGCGCCTGAACCGCCGCGACCAGAAAGTCAATTTGTTCTTGGGTTGGGAACCGACGGCCGACTAGTGGATTTCGCCGTCGACGGGATGCTTGCTCGGCTAGGGATTTCCTGTTCCTGGCCGATCGAGGGATGCTTATGGGATTCTGTGACTTGCTGAATTTCTTTCCATTCCTTTTTCTTTCAGCCGGCAGCCTTCCTTGGTGTTGAAATGCGTGATTGGGGAGTTCAACCGCTTTGGTTAGTAAGTCTGATTTTGTGTATTAAAACGGGGTTTAGTATTGGCATTTTGTTAATTTTCTTGAATTTAATCGTAATTAATATTGGCAGTAGCTACGTAGAGTCGTTCCAGATTTCAAATATTATATGAGGAGATATCAATTTCGCGGTAAGATTGCAGTTTAAGTGATACCATCAGTATTAAATTTATTTATGAGTTTCATGTATTGACGAGTAATTCAATTATAGGTGAGACTCGAGGAAACGCCGAGCATATCACCATTGGCCTGTAAGAGACATAATTGCTAATTTAAATTCATTTATGGTTATGTATGCCATGTTTTACGATTTTTATAAATAATATGAATGACATTATAGATATTTCCATATCAGTATGCAATTACAAACGAGTATAGATTATAAGTCGGTTAGTTCATTTTCTTAATAGATATGATTTTGTTGATATGAAAATGTTTAAAACGCATTATTAAATGTTAAATGCGAATGTGATAAAGTGAAATGTCGGAAAAATTATGATAGGAAGGTTATGTTATAAATCGCAGGTAGAAAATTACAAGATGAGCCTTGAAGGATCTTAGATCCCGACTCGACATGAGGTTGAGTCTAGTCGTCCAACCTGTCGTCAAGTGAGTAGTATTTACCGCCTTTATCTTCGCCTTTTCTTTTAGGCCGACGGTGACCTTTTGTTATAAAGTCAAAATCATGAATTATAAATGACATTTCAGGAAAATGATTTGATATAACCGAAATTGCTTTCATTAAATGATAAATTATCGATACATTACTACTCTACAAAGATATTGTTCGTTACATTTCAGAAGATACTACTAGTTTTACTCTTCCAAATTTAAATGTATATGCGATTGTTTTACTGCTCGTTCGAGCTACTTTAGATTTTGTCCCATGCTTTAAATTTTACGACGCTACCATTGATAATTTCGGAAAAGACGAGATGGGTAGTTTCCCGGTTTGTTGAGTTTGGAGTGTATAGTTTGAGAAGATTAAAGGCTAAAGTTTGTACATGCACGATTGTTCTCGCCTTGTCTCGAGCTTACTTTAGATTCTTGTCTCACTTTACCGCTGATAATTTCGTGAAAAGACGAGCAGGGTAGAAGTAGTCCGGTTTTGTTGATTTGCAGTGGTGTATAGTTTTGGAAAGATTAACGCTTTTTGACGCAAAACTTTAATATCTTGCTTTAGTTTTCAGATTTATGTACAAACTTAAAGATTTTCATGCTTCCAATTTTGTGATATGAATTAATTAGTATAGGAATTTTAATGTTTGTGATGATTTGATTAGATGCAAATTTCACTTGCTCGTTCCGCAGTAGCACAGGTTGGAACGTGTTGGAGGAATCTGTGTCTAATCGAGTCATCCTATTCTGTTACACTTCAGACTGACCCTAGAATAAGGGGGTCATCTGGGGTGTGACACTTTGTATATCCTTCTAATTTTATTACTCATCCATTTAAAATCCCTGTTTGTGTTATGAATTGGTAAACATGTTGATTGTTATTAATAGGCTAACAACTATGTAAAAAGATTGTTGATATTGCTTGTATGTTATTTTTGATTATTATGAATACTTTGAAGAGGTTAAAAGTATAATAAACGATGAATTATGTTTAAAAAATTTTGAAACTTCAAGTTCCATTAAGTTGAAATATCTTGCTATGTAGATTATTTTAAATAAGTGCGCATGAACATTTTATTTCTATCACTATCACTATCACTATCATCATCCGTTATATTTTCTATAGTTCTTGATCTGTAGCATTCTTTATCTTCCTCATTTTTTTTGGATGCATCATTTTTATTTTCATAATTTGCTACTCCAAAATTTAGTTCTTGCGATTACATTTGATTAACTTGTTTCCAGTGAAGCTTGCTTGTCTGACTCATGCTACTCTTATATCATCTCAAATTAACTCAACTTAAGCATTTAAAGTAATAGCACCCATCTGTCAAAAAATAGTCAAGCTGCTTACCTTGGCACACCTTAGTAATTGCACATGCTTAGGAGGTGCGATATGAAATAAGCTTTTATTGCCTCACTTGAGCACTTAGATGAGTGTTCAACTCATCTTCTTTTTCACTTAGCGCCTTGAAGTTCATCTGTTGCGTATATCAAATCACCTAATATTGTCTAGGGAGAATTTGGTCAAGTGCTTTCTATTAGGTGGTTCGTTCAAGTCACCTCTTTGTTGCTGCCTAAGCAATCATGTAATTTACTAAAACTTAAATACAGTTTTCTTATATCACTATGTTTCCATTCAAGACTCTTGGTATGCCAGGAAGGTTCACTATTTATTCCTTAAACCTTGAAGGAGGAGAGCATCTAATGCCAATTGAGATGAAGACATCATGATCAAGAAAGTCCTTGAATTCCCTTTATATCTTCCCTGTGACTTTTGATTGATGTCATGCAACATGTAGCATAACTTGTCTTTGTTAGCGATTCCATCATTATAAGCATCATTAGTTTTATCCCATCTATTTAGAGCTGGCTTTATGAATACTCTTTCGTGCAATTTGATGGAATTTTGCATTAGATTTTAACTCTATTTATGTTGGTCGTGGTCTTTGGAAAAACTTCTAGCCATATTAGTAACTAGTAAACCTACGCTCGGTGTTTTTCCCCACCCCATTAAAGGAATCATGTGTTAATTAACAAGAATTTCATGTCAGAGATCATTCTTATTCATGTACTGCTACTTTTGGGCATGCTATCTTTAAAATTTTGAGTTTTGTTTTGTTTATTTATTTTTCAAATAATTAATTTTTTTTGCTTGTTGATTTAACAACTTATTATGAGGCTTCCATGTTTCTTTGCATGCTTTTTTCCTTTTATTGCTTTTTTGTACAGACATCTCTATTGAATTTTTCTCAATGTTATTATTATTTCTCTTGTTAGATACCAAAAGGAGTACAACCAGGCCAACTACTAGCATTGAGGGGCAAAGGTACGCTCATTTTTAATCTATCCATCCTCATTCTAATGTAGTAGTGCTTGTAATTTCTTTCTTGATATTGTAATGATGATGTTGTTCTATCAGGACTTCCAAAGTATATTGGGTCTTCCAGTCATGGTGACCAATATGTGAGATTCCACGTGCACTTTCCTTTGTAAGCACATCATCTTTTGACTTCATTTTTGTTAGCTTCACTAATATTGTCAGATTTGATGCATTCAGATTGCAGAAATTTTTGTTACAATGCAGAAATTCTTGGTTACACAATGGTTCCACTGTACTTTAGACTTTCAAATAAGCAATTTTACTTAAGAGAGCTATTCACTGTGGTACATTGTTTTTCATTGGCTTATATTGTTGTCACATTGAGGAATCATCAAATCAGACAGTTGTTTTTTCGTTCCAATAAAATGCTTTTCTTTTCATTCTACACAAGTGTTGTTTTTTCAATATATGATAACAAAAATGTCGATTTTTCAGTATATGCTTGATGACAAGCTTTGTCATGGGTATGGCTGCAACCAATTTCTAGTACAAATTTCATGGTAGACCTTGTAATATATGGCATCATAACTGGGCTGTATTTGTTCAAGTGATCCTAGAAGAAATTGTTGATAGTTTTTGTAAGCTTGCATCATTAGTATCCATGCACCTCAATGGATTACGTTTGTTTGCTAATTATTGAAAAATTTTTATCGAACTTATCATGTTCTGTTTCTAGAAGAAAAGGTTTATGTCAGTTGTCTTGGATACTGAAAGAAAGAAGTGAGTAGAAGAGAAATAGAAGAGTTGAGAAATACTCCATTGTGATTAGTCGGCCAAAACTTTACACTATTTATGGATTTTTACAATTGGTAAAATTTGGAAGAAATAAGTTACAATCTTGTAAGAAAGGAATGGAAAAAAATACATCAATTAAATTAAAATGCATACTACCTATTATTTGATAGAATCCTTGGGAGAGAAATATAGACAACACAAGTGTCAGTCTACCAAATCAACAATAATCGAAGTGGCCAAGCTAGTAATCTAGGTATTGTCCAGTCACCAAGACACTCAACTTGAGTGCCTAACTGCCGTCCCTGGTGCTGCCTAGTTATACACAGCTGTCCTTTCAAACATGGTGGCCTAATTGCAGCAATCCAAGATTTCCACTCCTAGGAACCCACCAGCACAGCTGCCTTCAGTAGCTGCAAGCTTATAAGGTAATTGAAATTTTCTTTCTGATTTCGGTGAGAAATGTTAGTAATAAATAAATATTCAACAATCTCTCTCAAGTGGGTTTATAAACATCCAACATATCAAACTTGTTAATCAATTTTTCAAATAGAGATCTAAGCAATCCTTCTGTCAAAATGTCAACAGTCTAATTGTAGGAGTAAATATATAAAATACATGCATCTTCACATTGATTTATTTATTTTTGATGAAACGCCAATCTATCTCCACGTGTTTGGTCTGATCATGATAGACATGATTGTGAGCTATATTGATATAGTTTATTGGCTTACTATGGTATCATAGCTGTCTTGATTGTTACTTGATATTCTTCTAGAAGTTGTTTAAGGCAAATTAATTCTTAATCCATTAGACTTATGATTTGAGTTCTACTTCAATGCAATTTCTTGCCATCATATTTTATTTTCTGCTTCTTTAGTTGTTAAGATTATATCACACATCTTTGCAATATGCATAAGTGAATTTTCTGTCTCAGCTTCAATGCAGGCATTTATAATTTTTTTTTCTTTTCTTATAAAAAGTCCTTTTTTAGGTCTTTCTTTTAGGTATTTGATAAATTTGGTAACATCATTCATATGTTATCTAGAAGGAGTATGCATGACCGACTTACCAAATCAATAACAAAGGCTTTGTTAGATTTGGTACTCATTTGTTATCGATTTGGTATGAGACAAATAGATAAATTTTTCCACCAACCTTTTGATATCTTTATCCATTAGACAACTAGTGCTAATGTCACTATTAAATTTTTGGTTGTATGCGAGTGTCAACTGATTTGCTTTTAGTTAAACTTGTTTCTTTTACGGGCTCTAGGATTTACTTTGAGATGGTGAGACTGTTTTTAGATATTTTCATTTTGAGAAAAATACCTGAGGTGTTAAGGTATTTAATTTTGAATCCTTCTGCTAGTTTTTTTCTTCAAGATGCTTACATCCAAATCATTCTCTCTCCTAATAATGGTTTCATCAACATACACAACCAATGTGGTAGATTTATCATCCTAGTATTTGTAGAAATAAGGTGTAGTTAGAGTGAGCTTATTTGAACCCTGTTGACTCACAACTTTTGTAAAAATTTCAAATAAAGCTTGAGGAGATTTTTTCAGATTATGAAGAGATTTTTTTTATTTGTATTAGGTCTGTCTTCTCATAGTCATTGATCAATGTAGGAGGATCCATATAGAATTCTTAATTTATGTCACTATTCAAAAATGCATTTTTAACATATAGTTGGTGTTGACCTACAAGTATATACCACTTAAAATTAATCAAATGAATTAGAGGTTAAAATACCTTAATAGCGATCAAAATCGATCTAAAATGCTTTAATTCGACAATTAGGCTTTGTAATACGTCAAAAATATTAAAATTAATTAAAAAAAAAAATATCGAATAAGTTAATGACCAATTAAATAATTAAAATCAATCTTTAACAAAATTATGTGCATTTCGAAGTCGGGAAGCCCCGACGACGTCCGAACGACCTCCGTTCGCGAAATTGATCGCATCATCGTCGTCGAAACGTCGAAATCTATCAAACGATGCCTTCCGCGATCGATTCGGCAAAGTGTATGCGAACGTTGATCAATTCGAGCGCAGTGTCGCATAATTTAAACCTAATTTCACTTCGGCTGTCGCTGACGTTGTCTGAACAACCTCTGATCACAAAATCGATCGCTCCGTTGCGTTCGGCACAACAGAAACATCTAAAATCAACACTCATATTGCTAGGGTAAAATAATTTCCTCATATCTGATGCGAAATGACATTAATTTGCACTTAAACTAATTAGCGGCTGCTTAATCTTTAATTTCTCTAAGTTTTATCCTAATCCCGCCATTTGCATGTCCAATTAAAACTGCCGCCCGCTAGACTAATGAAAATAGCCGCCCGATATCACTTATTGACGCCGCAGTGACCAATCGGCGTGTGCGTAATATAAATCCTGGCAAAGCTCCTATCCTCCATTTTTCATGCTATCTGCTATCGATTTTTCTGCTTCGGTTTTCTTTTTCTCCTTCTTCATCTCTCACGGCTCCTCCATTTTACGCTTACTCGATCCTTTTCGTTTCTCTGCTCGGTTCCAAAGCTCTTGGTCTCCCCTCTCTCATTTCTGCTTCTCAAGTTCTCCAACAGGGACTCACGCTCTCTCTCATTTCCGATTACTCTTCCTAAGCAAACCGAAATCCCTCTCCTCCATTCCTCTTAGCGTTCGACACTTCCAGGTCATCTCTTTCTAACCTAAACTTATTTTCACACATTTAAGTGCTTTTGGAAATTATGGTTTTGTTAAATATGCTATATCTTATGCTTGAGATTATGCTAAGAGTTTCTTTTGGAGATTTGGGATGATGTATGGCCCAAATCTCATTTTATTTTCTATTATCTATGGATTTTATGGTTATCTTGCTGAAAATGCTTTGGGATGATGTATGGCCCAAATCTCATTTTATTTTCTATTATCTATAGATTTTATGATTTTTATCTTGCTGAAAATGCTTTGGGATGATGTATGACCCAATTTCATTTTGTTTGTCTATTCTCTATGGATATCTATGCTTCTAATTTGCTGAAAATAATTTCTGCATAGGATAAAAATGTCTCCCATAACTTATTTTATGGTAAAGTGAAATTCTTAAGCTATGTGCAAGTATTCTTTATCTTTATCCAATGCTTATTGAATTTCTTCTTACCTATGGAAAGTTGGTCTAAAAGTATGGAAGTATGTTTAAGGGAAGTGCATGATACAAATCCCATGCTGTTTTTTTTTTTATGGGTTTCATTCTTATTATCTTGCCTAAATCAATTCTCGATGGGTGAGATGATGCATGTCATGCCTCTTTTATATGCTAGCTTAAAATCTGAAATTAAAAGAGGGGATTTGAAGTATCATATGGCTTGAATCCTAGAATATATGCAGAATTATGTTTCATATGCTAGTTTGAAATATGAAATAAAAAAAAAAGGGGAGACGAGAAAGGGTTTGAAGTGTTTACATACTAGTTTGAAATCTGAAATTAAAGAAATGGGATTTGAAATATTGCATAGCTTAATTCCAGATTTTGTGTAAAGTCTCTTGTCTCTTTTATAATTCAATTTTTGCTGTTTTCGGAGGAGAGAATGCTTGTGTAATTTTTCCTACATGCTTCAATGAAAGTCTGAAAAAAAAGAAAGAAAGAGGGGGCCTTGGGTGTTGTGGTTCTAATCCTAACCTATTAGCAAGTTCCTCTTTATCTTTGTATACTTCAGTTTTTGCTGTTTTGGGAGGAGAGAATACTTGTGTAATTTTTTCTACATGTTTCAATGAAAATCTGAAATGGGAAAAGAAAAGGGCTTAGGGTGTTGTGGTGCTAATCCTAACCTATTAGCAAGTTCTTCTCTATCTTGTATATTTCAGTTTTGCTGTTTAAATGGAATGATGCATGCTAAGCCTCGTTCATTTGGCAAATACTTGATGTCGAGTAATGCTTATTTTAATCTCTATTTAAATTGACTATATATCATGTTTCTTTTGTCTAAACACAAGTTTAGTATGAACATCTATTTTATCTTACTTGTTCATCTTTGCAACAACCCTTACATACCTATGCATAGTTGAACATAGAAAGAAAATATATTCTATTAGCACATGCTTATGCATAGTTGAACATAGAAAATAGATGCATTTTATGGGCATATACTTATGCATGGTGGAACATAAAAAGAATATACCTTCTAAAAATGCTTACATGAAATGATGTTGAACATATTTAAGACATGAAATTAGAAGGGACTTACAAATTAAGATGATCCAAAATTGGCTTTTCCTTTGCAAGTTGGGTGGATTCCGTTAAAGGATTTAGGCTTGTATTTGTCTTGAAAGAAAAGATGAGGAATGGAGAGGTAAAGTTTCATGAGAGGGGGCTTCATCTCTTATTTATAAGCCTCTTAACATAAGGCCAAAACAAAAAAATAAAATAAAATAAGGGACAAAAAACAAAAAAGGGGTGAGACTTGTGTTATCCCATTAACTTTCTTTTTCTTTATATCTTTTGTCATGAGCTTGCATGTGAAGAAGTTTGATTTTAATTAATCTACTTGTCTTCTAATGACATGACATGATTTATCTTTTGATTGTCTTTTGGGAATATGACATACTCTTATACATCTTTATCATTCCTTTAATGTCATATGACAAAAATATGGATTTGAGAGAAATAAACTCTTTTTTTGCCATATCTCCTTAATGAGATGTGATGAATACTTGTGCCTTTTTTGTCATGGGCTTGCATGCAAAGGAGGTCATACAATGGAGGTTGATTTTAATTAATCCACTTGTTTTCTAATGACATATGACATGCATTTCTATATTTTGCCATTTATCTTTTAAGGACATATGACATGCTCTTATACATCTTTATCATTCCTTTCATGTCATATGACAAAAATATGGATTTGAGGGAAAAATAAACTCTCTTTTTGTCATATCTTCTTAATGAGATGTGATGAATACTTGTGCCCTTTTTGTCATGGGTTTGCATGCAAAGGAGGTCATGCAAAGGAGGTTCATTTTAATTGACACATTTGTCTTCTAATGACATACATAAGGCATGCATTCCTAACTTTGTCATTTGTCTCTTAATGACATGTGACATTTACTTATATCCTTGTCATTTCCTCTTAATGTCATATAACAAGCATAGATCTAAGAAATGATTTTAACTCCTTTTGACATTTCTTTTAATACTCCCATAATGTAAAAATGGATTTCTTTACAAAAAGAGAGGGCCCATCTAGGATTGATGCACTCTAGAATTAATACATCTCCTCTTTATATGAAAAATTTATTGGGCTTCATACTTGATCCAATGGGCTTTTAAAATGGGCTCCTAAAATGTTAAATTTCAGCCCCTTTTGTTTGTTGATTGGTTACATAAGAGAGCATTGTTTGCTGATTGGTAACATAAGAGAGGGTATTTGATCTAAATAGTGTTCATATCATATCCCTAAATAAATACCAATTTCTATCTTGCATCAATGACTTTATACTTGATCAATTGGGCTCCTAAAATATTAAATTTCAGCCCCTTTTGTTTGCTGATTGCTAACATAAGAAAGAGTATTTGGCCTAAATAGTGTTCATATCATACCCCTAATAAATACCAATCTCTATCTTGCATCAATGACTTATACTTGATCAATTGGGCTCCTAAAATGCTCAATTTCAGCCCCTCTTGTTTGTTGATTGGTTACATAAGAGAGGGTATTGTTTGTTGATTGATAACATAAGAGAGGATATTTGGCCTAAATAGTTTTTATACCATTCTCCTAAATAAAAACCAATCTCTATCTTGCATCAATGACTTTATACTTGATCAATTGGGCTCCTAAAATGTTAAATTTCAGTCCATTTTGTTTGTTGATTGGTTATATAAGAGAGGGCATTGTTTGCTGATTGGTTACAAAAGAAAAGGTATGTGGCCTAAATAATGTTCATACCATACCTCTAAATGAATACTAATCTCTATCTTGCATCAATGACCTTTTACTTGGTCAAATGGGTCCCTAAAATGTTAAATTTCAGCCCCTTTTATTTGCTGATTGGTTACCTAAGAGAGTGTATTGTTTGCTGATTGGTCATTATAATGTCATTATTTCATAATTCACTCATTAATGAGTACCAAATTTATACCTTACATAAATGGTTTTACATTTGAGTCAATGAGCCTTTAAAATGCCACATTGAATACAACTTTAAACCCCTTTTAGTTGGCTGATTGACAATGTTTAAGTTACGTTTTACCGCATAGACATTCAACTTACATCGATATGATCCTTCAAAATCATTTTCTATACATGAAGCTCAAGTCCCTCGAGAAAGTTCTTTGGATCCTAAATATTTGCTCCTTAAATGAGAAGTAAGTGAGTAGCTTAATTAATATAAGCATCATTTTTATGTACCACTCTTTCTTTTCTATGTGCATATGAAAGGGGTTGCTAAATTTAAAGCTCTCTTTTAAATTCAAAGAGGCATGAATAAGAACCCATGTATATGCTTATGTTTGAATTAACATTCAAACATCCAAATCCTAGTATGCATAAAGGGGATTTGGTTATGATGTGCAAATTTATATGATTTCAGTCTGCATTTGGGAATATTAAATACCAAAAAGAGTAGATACAAGTTTGATCAAAAAAATATATTACTACTTGTTTTATAACGTGTATTAAAGGTGACATGTTATACTAAACATAGTTATTTCAACTTAGACATTCACATGTCCATACAATTTTAAAAGAACAGATACTCATATGTATGTTGAAATGTCTATATTAGATCAAACATTTAGGGAAATACGATTCCCAAATGCAAAATAAAAACAAAGTAATGAACGGATGCTATGCTTCCCAGTTTGGTCTTCGGACCTGGTCCGGGTTAATAAAACTTAAAAATCTCATATCAAAACTCATACTTGCATTTTGGTGCATGCATCATGTCAAATTCAATTATTTCAACTTGTATATCATATGCCCATGCAATATTTCAAAGAATACATGTATGTTGAAGCATCCAGTAGATCAAATATCTAGAAAGACATGTAATCCAAATACAAGATAAAGAAAAGAACAGATGGTACACATCCTGGTTTGGTCTTCGGACCAGGTCCGGGTTAACAAAACTCAAAAAATCAAAATCTACAATTTGACATATAAACTTCAACTTAGACATCTTAATGTCCGTGCAATTTTCAAAGAACATATATTCATGTGCATGTTGAACTGATTATTAAGTCAAAGTAAAGAACAGATCTACATATCGGTTGTTCTGTGACCGTTAAGTTAACAAAACCTAACAATTTGATATTATAATTTCAAATTAATAATATCCGGTAGTTTAATCATATAATTATAAGATATGAATCAACTAACACAAACGAAGTTCAAGCCCTCAAGAAGAAATGTCCCAAACCCATCCTCATGTTCAAGCTTAGAGTGACAGGTTTGAAGGATTATACTTCAGATAATAAATTTAGACCATCCCAAGAAAACCGCAGAGACAAGGTTTATTAATCGATATTACCCCATGATCGAAAGAATCGTTGTTAAAATTCTAATGATAAATAATCAGATATTCAAATCTAAATCAATCATAAAATGATCAAAAATTCAAATAAAAATAAAATAAAATATAAATAAAATGAAATTAATTATTTAAATTCAAACTAAAAAAAAATCAACCCACCTCTCTGTACCTGTTTGTCTTGGGGTGACAAATCAAGAAAACTTTTACTCACAAAGAGCAAATGTCAAATCAAATGCATAACTATCTTCATACTCAAATATTCCTGCGTGGGGCGTGGCGTGTCCTCCGGTAGTTTGTCGAAATGGAATACATAAATGGCAGTTATGACCAGAGCCCTCTGACCGGGTGGTTCACCGCAATATGATATCACTAAATTACGGTCACGCACTACGTACCAGATGTTCCCAACCGCTTTACTCTTGAAATGTGAAATGTTGAATGTATTTGGGTAAAAAGCATGTTGGGGCTTATATTTGTCTTATTGACAAACTCACCCCGCGTCTATAAGGACACCTTGGATGACGTAACCCATGTGTGTTCAGGATCCTTCCGTTGGGTTGACTACCTCCTCTTTACTGCGGACCGGACTGGGATGATGGAACCATGGGATCTAGATTGGGCGCGTCATCATTCCCCCCACAAAAAGGTTTAAATTAAAATGATAAATTTCATAAATTCTAAACTCCACTCACTGCAATTAAATACTCGTTATTTAACGATTCATTGAATAAATTTTAATCGAATGTGCTTCTCGATGGGAGGTAATTAACTATAGGACTTGCCTATAGGAAACCTAGAACCAGATATAAAAGTTCTCACCAAAGGCGAAAATCTGCAGTAGTGTCTTATCTACTATTCATCTACCTTCTGAAATTTTCACCGACACTAAAATAACTCTTTTCTTTTCTAAAAGAGGTCGGTGGCGAATTTTCGGATCCCACAGTTGGTAAAGTTTCCAATTAAAATTTCATCATAGGAACAAAGGTTTTAGAATAGCTGATCATATAAGTTTTGGTGAATCATTTTGCAACCAATCATACTTATTTTTCTCGATGGATCTTTTAGATCGATATTTCGAAGTAAAGACTCTTGTACATCCCACATTGATGACATCCTTGGGTGGGTTTTTGAATAACTTCTATTATTTCTTTCTTTTTTTCTCCAAGAGCTTTTATCTACTCTTCAACTAAGGGTTTCTATCTAGGAGAGAAATAATAGACATCACAAAAAAAGTGCTGTCTATCAAATTTGCACTAGCCAAAGTAGCCAAGTCACCTATCTAGGTGCTGTATGGCCTCAAAGACACCACTTCGATATCCTCCCTATCATAAAGCATTGCTTAGTTAATGAGCAGCTGTTTTACCAAATATGGTTGCTTACTAGCTATATCAGGCTAAGATTTTTGGCCTTTGGAGACCCGCTTGCAGGCCAATATTTTTGCCCCTGGGTGACCCGCCTGCACACTTGTTTTCAATAGCCACAAGCTAAGGCAATCAAAAGTTTCTTTCCAATTCCAGGGAGAAACGACAACAATGAATCAATATTTAACAGGTTCATTAAAAGTCATAATGAATGCGGTTGATGATAACAAGAATTTAGTAGAAAAAAAGGAACTTCTAGGAGAAAATGGACATTTATGTGTAGCAAAAGCATTTTAGTAGAAAAACGGAACTTTAGATAAATGGTGTTTATCATTCATAAAAAATAATTTCATAATCTTGGTGGAAATTTACTTTGATAAACTCATAATGGTAGGATATAAAGTCACGCATGTTAAGTAATTTTTATTTATTTCAGTAAAGGTCTATACTTTTTGGATCCAAACCTTGGACTTAAAATATGAAAACCTCAGGAGAATAAGAACTTATGATAAATTGGAAAATTTTGAAAAAAAAAAGTAACGTATCAACATTTGAGAAAGCATAGTGAAAACAACTAATGAGGATAGGGTATCACAGTAGGTTGTGATAGCGTGTTATTTCTTAATGGAGAAGGGAAAGAAACATAGGCAGGAGCTATGATTACTGTTAATGGTCCAGGGAAAAAAGATCAGGGAAGAAAAAAAGTTAAATGCAAAATTACCATGTTTAGCAGTTTGAAACACTGTTGCCTTAAGTAAAACTATCACTAAATGAAACTCTAGTGTAAGAAGAACTAAAAGCTAACCCAAACATTTAGCATTAATCTATGCTAATGGTATTTTCGTCACCTGGTATTACTGTTGAAAATTTTTCTCATTAAAAATTATCTGCTCCCCAAGATATTTTCATATTTCATGTTTTCCTTCGTTAAATTCTTGGATGTTAGGCCCGAATTACATTGTTACATTCCTTAACTGCCTGTAACTAAAGCTGCTTCACTGTTTATTTCTTTCAGATCAGTTAATGAACGCCAACGAGAATTACTGGAGGAATTTGCCAAGGAGGAAGTAATTCAAGAAAGCAATCAATTTACTGATGGAAACTGGTAAGCTAATTAATGAAATTTTCATTTTAAGTGAACTTTTATTTGAAAAGCTGTAATGTCTATAGATATTTTTCTCATTTGTATTTTTTACTTTATGTTATCTATTTTGTTTCTGAATGTCATCAAAATTACAGTTGTCTCACTAGTCCAGTCGGCTGTACAATTGTTCCTTTTTGTCATTCTATTTTAATAATATTTTGATTGAGTTCTCAGTTGTTGAAACTATCTTTTTTTAGTAGCGTATACTAGGTGTCTCAATTTTAATGTCTTTTTGCAAGTATATTGACAAGTAATCTTACAAAAGGTATTAATTTAATAATGATTGTTGATGTATTCTTACAATAATTGAAATTTTTTTGGTTCTTCACACATGATTGTTTATTTTGTGTTTAGACATTGTTTAAGGAAAAAAAAAATTGAATATAATTTTCTGAGTCACAATAACATAAATGTAGTCCACTAACAATAAATATAAAATTTTCCTAAAATTATATTGTATTCCTAACACTCTTCTTTTAAGTTAGAGCATATATATTAATGACCATGGCTTATCACATAATTAAAAAAATTGTGGACCCAAAGCCTTGATAAATTTATTTATTAGCTATTTTAAACAGAAAACATAAATAGCCATAATTTTTTTTATAGTACTGTATCCCAAATGAAGTTACAAAGTAACTTAATGTTTATAGATTTTGGCAATTAGAACTTATGATCGTAAGTTAGTGCAATTGGATAACCAAATTTTTTTAGGAGGGTCATAACGCACATCATTTTGCATGAAGAGTATTTTATGACTCCATATTCTGTATATTAGTATTTGATGCCACCACTTGTTTGTTTTGTATTCTTCCAAGCGACCAAATTAGCTCCCACAAATATGCATTACCTAAATGTTAGTTTTCTGTCAATTGATCTATATCATATTCTACATAAGAAAAAACTTTCATATGAAGTTGCTCATTCTTAATGCACAATAGTCTTTTCTTACAACTTTTTAATTTATTTGAGGACACATAGATCATCTTTCAAATTTTTGTGTTTGTGAGTTTGTATTTTGACCCCCTCTTACAATAAAGGGGACATCTAGTTATGTGATTGTAAGATGGATGAATCTATTAACTAAGTTGCAACAATGGGAGACATTCTTAAAAATTTTCTTTTATAAGCAATATTTTGAGTATCAATGAGAGTTTTTCAGTAGGTTTGTAACCTGAAAGATCAGTTTTTCAAGGTCAGTAGCAAGTTTCTTTGAGGCTAGAAAACGACTTCACTGTGGACAATTTTTATTTCCAGAAAGCAATTGAGATGACAAAGGTCTTTGATCAAAAAAATAATTTTAGATATAGTCTCTTACTTTTAAAACCCCTTTTGGTTCGGTTCCTTTTAAGCAGGTTGTTATCAATGTTAACTGCCTTGGTAAGCTTTAACCTATAGATGATCTTATTGAGTTACATACTCTAATCTCTCTCTCCCTGAACATATTTGATGTTTGCTCCACAAACAACACTTATTATCTTCTAAATTATTGTGGCCACCTAAATCAGCTGTTAAACTCCCTTCCATCAGTGCGAAATACCTAAAGGCTTACTCTTTATTGTTTGAACCATTGCTTTGCAATTTTATCCAAGCTTTGTACAGTTTGTACTCTTGGATTTATAATGGGGATTTTTGCAAATGAACAACAGGCTTTTTCAGAAGCTGTCTACTGGTTGAAATTTCAGGTGGCGGCAGTTCGTTGATTATTTTAATGGACATCAGTTCTTGCTTGCGATTGGCCTTCTCTTGTTGTTTCAATTGTTACTGAGCAGAAGTGTGAGCTAAAGTTCTTACCAGCATGATGGAAGAACCTGCATCATAAAGGCTTAATTGAGCACAAAAATCAGCTAAGAAATGTCTTAGGCTGAGCCTGATTTCTTCTGTGGAGGTACTGATATGTGACTCCCGCTTTCTATGGTAAATAATTCAGAGACAGTTAATTCTTTATGAAACAACCCAAAACTAAGTACAGGCTACATTACTGTGCAAATTCATAGGAAAAAATGAAGGCTTAATTTATCTTACTGATTATAGATGTATCAATAAAGTTTTCATCATCAGTATTTACAAAATAACATATACAATTTTTTTTTTTTTTGTGCTTGTAAGCTTCTTTTATGGGCAATGAGAAATAATTTTTCATTCTGTTTTGGATTGATCACTAATCAAAGTTGGTTGTAAAATATCATATTCATATATTTTATTCTCGAATTTCCCTTTGAGGTGTACAGAGCTTACCTGATGATTGCCGCCTCCACCATATTTGCAGGCTAATTGTTTACAGGGCTTTTAAAATATATTGTCTTGTTTTTCTCATCATGTTCTCTGGTGTTACTACTATTGTTTCGGTTTCGATTTTAGTGCCCAGTGTTGAAATAATTTTTATGTTAAGAATGCTATCCAGAGGTTTTTATGATCTAAATTGACACCCTCCAAACCGAAACACGTATAATTGTACAGCATTTTGTTAGCTTGGTTGATTTCGGATTATATATATATATATAGAGAGAGAGAGAGAGAGAGAGAGAGAGAGAGAGCTAAGTATTATTTTATTTAGCTCTCATTGGAGTTTAGAAATGAAGTCGCATAAGATGAGTTGGTCATGGATAAATGCTATTTTATTTTATTTTAATTTTTTTTTATTTCTAATCATTTGAAATCTGATCAATGGTAGAATTGGTCGACTTAAGAAATCCGTCTGATTTATCAGATCAATAAGCAATTCTGTATTAGGTTTTGAATCTGAATTAAATTGACAGAAAGATCGATTCATAGCAGTCTGAGCTAATTTTTGAAAACATAACCTTATAAGTGTTATTTATGAATCAAATAAACAATCAGTATTAAGAATTGATTAACGTTCAAAGAAACAAATATAGTGAAGTATGAAAGCTAAACGTAAATGATTCACTTTTTGGTGCCAGCAAATTCAATTAATACAAATCTTAAAAGTTATTATAATAGTTTCGAATTCAGATTCTTTCTATAACAGTTTTATGCTTTTGGTCCCTATATTCTCAGAAAAAAAAAGATCCAGTCTATGGAGCCAAAAAATCATAGCGGTTGGAGAATGATTTCACATAAAATTCATGATTGTAGTCACAAAAAAATCCAACTATAACACTGAGAGTTCAAACAAAAAAGGCATAATAATTAGATAGATCAAGTTATGATTTAGATATTGGCCGACAGATCGCACAAAAACAAGCATAATTTCACCCAAATCAGTATTAACTCTTCAATACCCAGTCTTATTCATACATTATATACATGACTTACATACTCACCTTCTAAACCTTAGACAGGTAGTTTGCATCAAACAAACAAATTCTTACAAGCGTAGGAGATCAAGAACAGACTTATCCTTCAGCTTGTTGCTTTGTTGATACTCCATGAAATCTCTATACTTGATGCCACGAAATGCAGGGGGATGATTCTCTCTTTCAACCAATATTGGCGCAGGAACAACCACAGCATCCAGCGAAGGCCCAATCACAGTCACTACTGAGATTCTAGTGTTTTTGTTGTTTACCATTGCTCTATGCAACACGCTCTTATACCTTCCATTGCTGACTATCTGCAACACGAGAATGAAAATGAGAATAAAAGCAGTGAGGTTATCTGATTTGTTTTGTATGGGTCAGAAAAAAATTAAACATTTCTAGTGGTCTTAGTTGATGTGAAAATGTGTTTTTTCAGAATCAAATTTGCTAATTTCTTGTGCTTATAAATTTTTATATAGCCAAGCAGTGTGGGAAAGTGCAACGATTTGAAATTGAGGGTAGACTATAGGGTATAGATGCAGATTAGGTTGCTTTGTGATATGGAGGTCACAACTTACCTCATAAAAAACAAAATTTTAAATGCAAAATTAAGGCTGTGAACATTCATTCTCTTTCAAGCATCATTTTGGTGGAGCAGCATCAAGCATTGTGTATACGTTTTAAAAAAAAAAAAAATTAAGATTAGTCATCAAATTTTGAGCTACAATGATTTTTCTCTCTTTCTTTCCCTATAAGCTATGAGAAGTTAGGAAACAAGATCGCAAAAGAATAAAGTTAAAATTTTGTTATTTTAACAAGCGTACCTCCATATGATCACCGAGGTTGACGAGGAAAGAGTTGGGGAGAGGCTTCACACGGAACCATTTTCCATGGTGCAACACCTGAAGCCCATCTGTTCCATTTTGCATGAGAACTGTGAGAAGGCCATGGTCTGAATGAGCAGGCAAGCCCAACGCCAGCTCTGGCTTGGGGCATGGGGGATAAAAGTTCGCCACTAGAATTTGGCAGCAAGACTCGAGACTTAAGGCCTCCTCCATATCATTCTCCTCTAGCCCAAGGCTTTCCCATATTGCGTTAAGAAGATCTTTACTAAGCTGTCTGATATGTCTGGAGTAGTCCTCAGATACCTCTCTGATGTTGAATTATTTTGCATTTTTGTGAAATGTATGGGAAGAAAGATGACCAGTTAAGCAGGATTTTATTTTGGAGCAAGGTTATAAGAACAGAAAAGGCCATGGTTCTAATTGATATCAGATTTTACGACACAATTGCAGGTTAAAAGTTTGAAAATTTAGATCCTGGGTAATAATAAAAAAATCAAAAGATACAGGTAAGCAACAAAAACTTAATGAATGTTATGGTGGATTATATTTGCTATGATCAATAAGAAAGATAAATATAAAAAAGAAAATCATTTTTGGCTTACGGAATTCACAAAGAATATGATGGTGATGAGCCCATATGAGAAGGGTGTAAGATTGATGTTGGATCAATAATTAATTAAAAGAGTCATGTCAAGATTGATGAACAAGCTAACCACAAATCATCAAGAAGGCTAATTATGAGGATGGAATACGATGGCTTATGCTCCACATGGGTGTGACTGAGTGTCGCTCGTGCTGACAATGCCCATTACCTGTGACAAGCTTTTTAACCTTTGTTTTTAATCTGTAGCAACAACCGTGTCCTCTTGTGGTTATCTAGTCGTCTGCCTTAATAGTAGTGACAAATGATCTTTACATGCTCACACGTATTAGTCTCGTGAAAGTTGCTAACTCCAACACCATTATTCTCATACTACTTTCATCTCAAAAGTAGTAGACAACATAAGGCCCATAGTTGCCTCACTCTCACTTTATTCTATTCTAGAAAAATCTCAATTTCAATCCTTCTCCCACTCTACGAAATTTTCAAATAAAAACAAGGTTGCAAATGAAGAAAGTTACATTATGTTATTTGCATGCTTGCCATCATCGGATCACCAAGATTGATGATAAAAGAGTTTGGGAGTGGCGTCACATGTGTGTAATCATTTTTCTTGGTGCATCACCTTAAATTCACCAGTTTTGCTTTGCATGAGAATTGAGAAAAGACCATGGTCCGAGTACGCAGGCATGCCCAACGTCGGCTATAGCTTTGGGCATAAAAAAATTGCTACTAGAATTTGAAACAAGACTTAGGGCTTAAGGCATCCTCCATATCATTCTCCTCAAGCCCAATGCTTCTCCATATTGCATTAAGAAGATCTTTGCCAAGGTATCTTATATGTTGAGAATAATCCTCATATACCTCTTTGGTGTTGAACCATTTTTTATTTTTATTTTTGTTGAAATGCATGGGAAGAAGGATAACAAGATAAGCAAGATTTGATATTAGAGTTAAGACTATGAAAACTAGGGCTGCAAATGAACAGAGTGTTCAACAAGCTACTAGTGGCTTGGCTCAATTAGAGCTCGTTTATGATCATTTGACTAACTAATCGAACGAGCTTCAACACTTTTATAAATATTCGATTGCTGAATGAACAAGCTTGAATTCAATTATGTCATTTTATCATTTAAAGCAATAAGCTCACAAAGAGCTCGATTATGTCTCGATTATGGCTCGATTGAGTCTTATTATGTATAGTATTGTTTAAATTTTTATTTTTTTAGACTTAATAAGCTTTAGTTGATATAGCTCATGAATATTTCATAACAAACTACTCACGAATAAGGCTTGATTAAGGTTTGATTAAAGCTTATTTATTTCATTAAACAAGCTGCTCTTTAAAAAGCTTGATAATCTAATTTAAATCGAGCTTGAGCTCGATAATGGTAAACAGGCTTAAGCTTGAAGTTAAGCTTGAAGACCATCCTAAAAAGCTTGAATCGATCTCGAGCTTCAGCTCGATAATGTTAAACAAGCTTGAACTCGAACATGCACATGCTCGACTCAGCTCGGTTAGTTTGCAACTTTGATGAAACATAAAAGGTCATGGCTTACTACTTGAGATCATATTTAGAATTTTGGTACTTTATCATAATAAAAAATTAGCATATGCAAGCACTTAAAAATATGCTAATCATGAACATTACAGTTTACTATGATTAATAAGGTAAATATTAAAAAAATCATTTTTGTTCTTGTAAAATTTACATAAAGCATTAGAGTAGCTCTAGTGGCAGATAAGATTAGAGAGAGTCGCCTTGGATGATTTAGTCACATAAAACGTCAGTCATCTGATGAGCAAATTAGAAGAGTAGATGTATTAGATTTGCCTTATGTTAGGAAAAGTAGAGATAGACCTAAAAAGACTTAGTTAGGATGTATAAAAAATGATCTTAGTTTATCAGAATTAAATGAGAATTTGACACTTAATAGGTCACAATGTAGTTAACCCCATATAGTGGGATAAATGCTTATTGTTGGTTGTTGCTGAATTTACAAAGCATATAATGGTGATGAGCCCAAATGAAAAGAGTAGAAGATTGATGTTGGATCAATAATCAATCGTAAGACTCATATCAAGATTCATGAAAATGCTAACAAAAAATCATCAAGATGGCTAATGATGTTGAAGAAATACGATGCCTAATGCTCCACATTGTTGCTATAACCTACACTAACAATGAACAATAGCAGTGAAAGCTTTTGACCTTTTTGTTAGATCCTCAATAATGATTGTGCCCCTTGTAGTCATCATTTAGCTATTTACCTTAGTAGTGGTGACAATAGATCTTTGCACACTTATATGTGTTAGTCTCGTGAAAGCCATCTCATAAAGTAGATACAAGAAGGCTCATAGTCACCTCACCTTCACTTCATTTAGAAGTTAAAAAAATCCCAATCTCAACCCTCTACCCTCTCTTCTTTTCTTCTTTTCTCTTTCAAGAACCAAAAGCCACCAACCACTTGAAATTTTCAAATAAAGCCAAATAACAACTTAGAAGACCTAAATAGGGAACCAAAGTTTATATATATAACTATGTATATATATTCTATGATATTATATATAAGTTTTATATATCTTTAGTTAATCACCTTTCCCTTTCCACTTTGATTCGTTATCAAACCATCCACTATTTGGTCAAAGATAACTTATGGCAATCCCCTTCAAAAGCCACCAAGTTGACCCCCTAGGTAGTATCATCACCTTGAGCCTCCCCATGCATCTACTCATGAGAAGACCATCTATCATCATCCCTTTACAACAACTATCATTACCCTACTGCAACTCACCATAGACCACCATCTAGACATTAGACATCTAGCTTAATTTGAGGGCCAATCATAAACTTCAAAGGAATACCAAATGCTAAACTGCCAACTTTTCATCTATGCTGCTACAATTGTATACCACCATAGCTATCAAAAGGACCTCTCTCATCAGTGATGCTTCGCAAAACTTAGCTTCCTCAACAAATATTGCTTTCAACTATCAGGACCTCTACCACTGAAAAGTGAAGTTTGAGAACTCATAGATACAATCTTGTCTTGGTATGATTTTATAAGAATTAGAGGCTATGATATATTACAAAAAGAAAAAAAAATCTTTTTTGGAGATTTCGAAGGCTTGATTTTAGTAACCAAAATATGAATAAATATTGACATGAGATTTAACAAATATGAGAATATCATGAAATTGTCCATAATAGCCTTTGTTCAAAGCTTTCAAGCTTCAAATATCTAGAAACCTAAACCATGATTTATTCAAAAAATTATAGAGAGAATTTAAGTTTCACATCTAAACAGATTCACCCATCTTCACATCAAATCTTAGGTCAAACTCAACCAATATATTAATAGTTTTTTATGTTATTCTTCTCCGCCATATGATAGTTATCAAGCCCATGTCATTCCTCACTTTCACTTTGGTGCCAATCAAATTTATCCTACCTATATCATCCTACCCTACTTTTGTATGAGGCAAATTCAAGGAGATAACCTCTCATGCCTAATGGAGGTTGTTCAATTCCTCCAGTTAATGTTTTTGTCAATCACCTATCATCATATTTTTTTGTAATGAGCATGGCCTCTTTGGACCATAAAAATTTGGGGAACATTGGTCATTTTACCATATTAGAGACCCACAAGAATCTACAATTTAAACCTAACTCTTCTGATTTTCATTTTGAATATGCCCCAATTATGCTTAAACTAGGCTGGATCCATCGTTCACATTATACATAAACTCTATTGATAAGTTGATAAGGTACACATAATCTTAGCTTCCATTAGGTATCAAGTGCTTACACAATTTTGACCAAATCTTTAAAGATCTCATGCAATTATTTTCATTCATTGCATTTAAAGCCCTCATTTAGTCTCTTAGAGCTCTAAAGAGAACTAGAAATCTAGCTAAAGCCCATTTGTGAATAGCGAGATCTCTTACAATTAGATTAGTTAAAGTGCGTTAAACTACAATCTAAGATTTTCAACAAGACAAAAATTTGGGTTAGCTATCCCATGCCAAAATCACTAGAGGTGACATAAAAACTGAATGAACTGAAAAACCAATCAAATTCAAAAAGAAAACAAAATCAGTTCCATTTAGTTAGAGTTAGGATTAATTTGTTCAAGAAACCGAGCAAATCAATAATTTTGTTTTGGTTCAGATTTGAGCATTTTTCTAAACGGAAAAAAATACTTAACTGAACCAAGTTTGAACATATATACTGAAATAAAACTTAGGCATTCCTCAGAAAATTCATAGCCTTTCATATCTTAATTGCCCATAAACGAACAACTGCCCTATGGGCAGACAAGCTAACATTGAATAGATTATGACTTAATAGATAAAGGTGTATCTAAGAAAGTTGAACAAGATGGTGAATTGGATTCATTTGAACAAGCAATTTTTTTATTCCAATTTATAGCATACATTTACGTTGGAAGAATGAAAAATATGTAGAATGAGGGTAACTTTAGCTCTTTAATAGATAATTGCAATAACATGAGTGGCTTTTAACATTGTAAGCCAGTTGATCGCTAGAAACAAATTAAACAATCATTATAAACTTCTAACCAAATCATTCGGAACAGTTCAGTCAGTTTGGTTTCTCTTTAGATGATTCGGTGTAGATTTGAGATTCATAATTTTGGTTCAGTTCGATTAACCGCCAAGATGCAATAGTGGCTTCCAAGTTCTAACTAATACGGTTGGTAAATAATGCTATTGATAAATGCTTTGAAAGTTATTGTCGAGGTGCCTAATTCATAATAACTTTCACCTTGGCGACTTTGCAGACCAAAACCAGAAGGCAAGTTATAAAAAGATTCCAAATTTACTTGAAAACGGTAGGCTTCGGGGGGTTGTGGAATACTGGATGCACGAAAACCTTAAGAAAATCCCTCCAGTACTGCACATCCTCCACCGTCGAATTGAAGCTCGTCCCACAACGTATCGGATCCATGACGTGCCGCCCCATATACTCCTCCTTCTCCTCCGCTGTCAGATCGAAGAACGCTGCACAAGCGTTCATCATCGCCGTCCGCAACTCCGCTGGCACGCCGTGGTTCACAACCTAGACCGATCATGGAACAAAATTAGCTAAATCAACACCACATAGCATCACAAACCCTACCCTTTCCCTTCATGGCTGCTGTTTTCTTAATGGTTCAACTTACAGTGAAGAATCCCCATTCCTCGCAAGCACGACGGAGTTCCCGGACGATCTGCGTACGATTATCTGGGTTCCTGCTCGAAAGCCAGGAGAAATCGATGGTTGGGATCTGTGTCTCGACAGCGGCCTCGTGTTCGTCGTCGTTCGCGGTGGCAGCCGAGGGGTTTCGGGTGATGTAGTTGAAGGGGAAAACGGCGGCGGCGGCGGCGGAGTCGGAAAGATCTTTGGCTGTTGGAACTGGAGTGCGGATCATGGCTGGGGATGACACGAATAATGGGCTCTGAGCACGTTGTGCAGGTACAGCTAGTGAACTGTGTTACCACTAGTGTGCTAGTGTAGGCTGCAATTAAAGAGTAATTATTATTATTTTTGGATCATTTAAATTATTTATATGATAAATTTATATATTTTAAAAGATTTGATTTCAAAATCTTCAAAAACAAAGCAAAATTTCAACCAATTAATTGAGGCAAAAATACAAACGATAAATTATGTAAGAGAAACTATTATATTTACAGTTAATTCAGATGATCTGAATTATTATTATTATTATTATTATTATTATTATTATTATTATTATTATTATTATATATATATATATATATATATATATATATATATATATATATAATATATCATGTATTTTAATAATTTCTTATAATTTGAGCCAAGCTGAGATTTAATTTAGTTATATTAAAAATTAAGAAAATTTATAATACATAGCATATAATCCTTTAAAATTTATATATGTAACATCAAAATTTTGATATTTATGAAAATGATACTTTTTTATGCATAAAAAGATTTACACTTTTAAAAATTTAATGATGGAGTTATTTTTTATGTAATATTAAAAGTTAAGATGTTATTTATATAAAAAATTTAGATGTTAGAAAGATAAATATATAAGAATTGTGAATGCCCCCAATGAATATGCTATTTATATTTGATTTAAACTTGTGTATTTAATTAAGCTAATAAATTAATTAAAATTTTAAATAAATACTTGAATTCTCATATTAATAAATATAGATGAATGAAATTAGCATTTAACAACTTGATATTATTAAATAATATAATTTATAAGTTATTAATAAGCTTTCTAACATCCATATAATGTACATTAGTCGCATTTATGTTGTCTATTTCTTGTTCTTATTAAGATTTAATTGAGATTTATTCAAGATTTAGGTTAAATCATGCCAACTATTTTTCTGGGCAAATAAATTATATATCTGTGTCTGAAATTCTAAGGGATTGTTTGGGATCAATTTTATTTTTTTTAGTTTTTATTTTTATGCTACTTTTTAAAATATATTTATTCAAAATATTTTACAATATTTTTATATTTAATTTAGTTTATTAAATATTTGTAAAAATGTTAGCAATATCTTGAAATTAAATATTTTTATAGAAGTTATGAACTTCAACATTCTTAAAAGAATAGTAACATTAATAAATAAAAAAATAAAAAATTATATTTGAACTAATTAATATAATTTTGATATTTATATAATTAAGATATGATAAATAAATATATTATATTTGACCAATTTTTAATTAAATAATATAAGAGCCATCATCATATTTATATCAAGTTTTTAGTAAATTATTTGTTGATGAACATAAATAATTTAATCTATTTTTTTTTATAAAATGTTCAAACATATTTGATTGCTAACTTCAAGTTTGAATTGTTTGAATTGTTTATCAAGTTTATTAACTCAGTATATTCCTTTCTTGTATACATTACTCACATTGGAGTGAGCATTATAATCATTTATATAATATCACTTAATTTGTTCATATCTCTATATTTAATACCTAAAGTTTTATATTAATTTATATATTAATTTAATCTATAAAATATACCAAAGATATATAAATTAATTAAGAGAGATGTTTGGGAGTAATGTAAAGATTAAAATATTATATAAGCAACTAATTATAGTAATTAATTGTTAATTAACTTAAAACTATTCTTTTGGTTGGAAGTGATTAGTCCTTTATGTTAAAGAAAAATTAGAAGTAATATTGATCTGAAACACTTGCAAAGATTAGCCAACATGGCGGTAAATAATATTCTCATTTTGAATACAAAGAAAAACAAAGAAAAACAAAGAAAACATAAAATTTATCATTCAATCATAAACATTAATGTCATGATATTCTAAATAAGTACAAAATAATTAATATTTATTATTTTAAATTCTTAGAGTCATGACATAAAATTGTCATATAAACATTTGAAACATACATAAACATTTTATTGAAGGGACATGCATAGAATTCATAAACTTTATAAATTTAATTCATAACTATTGATATAATAATAATTTATATATACTTCTATATATCGAAATGTATAAAATTGAGAGTAAAATTTTATAAAAATATTCTTCATGATCTTTGAGATATGAGAAAAATGGGATATATTTTAAAATGCATAAAAATGTGAAATTTATCTCACCTTTTTGAAACTTTTGGGTATTACATGTTATACATACTATTCATGTTATGATGTTGTGCATTTATGTCATTTATGTTATGTATGCATGCTATGTATGTGTGTATGCTCTATATGCTATATATGTTACACATGTATGTTATGTATGTGTGTATTGGTGTTTGTATGCATGCGTATGTGTATTTCTATTCATGTGTATGTGTTATTCATATTATGTGTGTTATGCATGTATGTTATGTGTGTTATTTATGTTATATAAGTTGTTATGTATGTATATACTTTGTGATCCTTAATAGAATAATAACTTTAAAAGATTTCATAGGATGCATCCTAAATGTTCATAAATCTATGCATAGCTTGTGAACTAAACCGAGAATGAGCTGCAAAAGGTAACTTATTTACTTAAAATAGTGAAATAAACAAAAATTGTAATGTGCTACAAAAAAAATGTAAAGAAGAAAATAGAGATAATAGACACAAGATTTTTTACGTGGTTCTGTCAAAAACTCCAAAACAGGCCTACATAATTTTTCCAATTTAATGCTTTAGATTTAACTTAAATAAACAAAAATTGTAATGCTAAAAAAAAATGTAGAGATGAAAATAGAGATAATATACATAAGGTTTTCTAAGTGGTTCTGCCAAAAACTCCAAAACAGGTTTACGTCTATGCCTAGCTACCCCGGCTATGAATCCATTATCCCAACAAAACTAAATTACAACCGTAATCTTTTATAATGAGGCAAATACAACTCTTACAAAACCTTATATTCTCCTATAATGGGAGAGTACAACCTTGACCAAAAATAATTTTAAAGCACAGAGAAAACTTAGAACAAATGCAAATTTGACACAATAAAATCTAAAATATCTAGCAACCTATTTAAATAGAATGATGATCTTAAAAAACAAAATGACCACTTTACAAATATTAATTTGTAATAAGTTTTACAAAGTAAATAGCTCATAAATTTTTAAGAAGAATGGCAAATTTATCTTTCAAAAATTAAAATTTAAATAATATTTAAATATTAATATTGGGTGTTTAAAATAGTGAAATAAACAAAAATTTTAATGCACAAAAAAATGAAGAGAAGAAAATAGAGATAATAGATACAAAGTTTTTTATGTGCTTCTGCCAAAAACTTCAAAACAGACCTATATCTATGCGTAGCTACCCCAGCTATGAATCCTTGTTGACTCACAACTTTTATAAAAATTTCAAATCAAGCTTGACGAGATTTTTTCAGATTATGAAGAGATTTTTTTATTTGTATTATGTAATATCCAAATTAGTTAATTTCCTAATTAATTTTATTTTATCTAATTAATCTGTCATTACTATAGCAATATTATCGTAGACTAGGCAAATGGTCAGATATTGCTTATTGGATCTATCGAAAGGTATACCCGTTCCTTTTTATTTCATTTTCTCCAAGTCGATGCCTCAGTTTCTTCGCTGATTGAGTTCATCTCCTCTAAGCCCAGCTAATCCTTTCCCTGCCCTCGGCATCGACATCGACAGGGATTACTGCTCCCGCGACACAGAACGCACGAGCCATGGAATCCCGCATCAGCTTCGATTGGAACCTCCTCCTCCCGTGTCCGGTCCTTCTTCTCATGTCGCTTTCACCGGACTCCTCTCCGGCTTCACTGAACCACGCCCAGAAGTAAATTGCAGTTGGGAAGTCCAGGAATTGATCGCTGGGATAGGGATTTCCGTCTGTCCGACGGGAAGTCTGGAATTCTTGAGGTTTCTTTCCTATTCCTTCTTCACCTTCCTTGGTGTAGAAATGCATAATTGGGAGTTCTGAAATTTTCTAGAGGATATATTTTTGGTTGTTAGGTGAGTTACATAATTTTTGTGTATTAGAATGGGGGATTTGTATTGGTATTTTTGTTAATTTTATTATACTAATTTAATCAGGTAATTAGTATTGGCGTTAGTCGATTACTTTGGAGTCATGCTCTTGGTATTTCAATAGATTATATGAGGAGACATCAATTTTAGGTAAGAATGCAGTTTAAGCTGGTGATACTATTGTGTTAAATTTATTTATGAGTTTCATATATATATTCAGAAGAGTAATTCAATTATAGGTTGTATACTTAAGGAAACATGGAGCACCTCACTACACTAGCCTAGACATTGAGGTGAGACATCATTGGTAATTTAAATTCAGTTTCTGTAGTCTTATGTATGCCACTGTTTCTACTGATTCTTATCAATTGTATGAATAACATATAGATATTTCTGTCATATTGTATGCAATTATAAATGCTCGTTACTTGACCTAGTATAGACAATGATTATAAGCCAGTTAGTTCATTTTCTTTAATAGCATATGATTTTGTTGGGCATATGGAAATGTTTTAAAACATGCATTATTAATTGTTAAATGCAGTAATATGATAAACAGAGAAATGTTAGGAAATATTATGATAGGAAGACTATGTTATAGATATCTGTGCAGATAGGCAAAAGTTTTGACGAGATGAGCCGTGAGCAGGGGATCTTAGCATCCTCGACTCTGACATTGAGGTTGGAGCCGTTAATTTGTCAAGCTGGTGTCGAGCATTAGAAGTAGTATGATTCGGTCACGCCTTACCTTCGACTTTTAGGTAGGGGTGGCGACCTTTTGTTAAGAAGTTAAAATCTATACTATTATAAATGACATTTCTAGGAAAAGGATTTGATATAGAACTGAAATTATTTTTATTAAATAACTGAATAAATAAATGACTCCTATGAAATGACAAATTATTGATACATTACTACTCTACAACATATTGTTCAGTTATATTTCTGCAACATAGTTACCACTTTTACCTTTATGCAAATTTTAAATGTACATGCACGATTATTTCTAATGCCTTGTTCTGAGCTTACTTTAATAATTATTGATCTCACTAAGCTTTAGCTTATGATGTTACCGTTGATAATTTTAGGCAAAGATGAGGTGGGTAGAAGCTAGGCCGTTTTGTTGATTTGTACAATTTTGGGGTGTATAGTTTTGGGAAGATTAAAGGTTTTTTAGGTACGTACAAAACTTTAATACTGATGCCTTTAGTTGCTCTGTATTTATGTACAAACTTAAAGATTTTCATGCTTCCAATTTTGTGATTTGAATTAGTTAGTATATGAATTTTAAATTTTGTGATGATTTGATTAGATATAAATTTCACTTGCTGTTCATGCTTGTTGGAAGCGTGTTGGTGGAATCTATGTCTAATCGAGTCATCCTATTTTGCTACACTTCAGATTGACCCTAGAATAAGGGTAGGGGGTCATCTGGGGTGTGACAGAAAGTGGTATCAGAGCAATAACATTGGGAGCAATAAGATTGATGAGCAATAGCAATGGAAGCATGATTTGGATTTAGAATAAGTGTTGAATTGATCAATACAGAGCTATAGGATGATTAATTTTGGGTTAAGAATCCATATGTTCTTAACTTCATGCATGTATGATATTTAATAAATATGTATCAAATAAATAATTCTTGTAATTAATCTGTACAAATTAATTTGCCTGAAGAAATGCTAGAGAGGTTAGATGGTCAGTCCTCTAGACTAGCTACAGACCATGAACTACATGCCGGAGATAATTCTAACAGGAGTGAAATACAACCTAGAGCAAGTGGTGAAGGTGGATCTAATGAATTGCAAGGGGTAGTTCAGCTGATTGCACAAGTGGTTAATAAGCTAGCATCTATGAAAAAATCTGTGACAAGTGGGCCTAGATATGAGTTTGGTTCAGAAGTGAATCAACATTTGAGGATATTTCAATCATTCAAACCACTAGTATTCAAGGGAGCCAGTGATCCTATAGTGGCAGAAGATTGGCTGCTTAAAATTGAAAAAATTCTGGATGGGATGGTTTGCCTTGAAAACAGAAAAGTAGTACTGGCTACTTTTGTATTAGAAGGGGAGGCAGAAAAGTGGTGGCAGGCTCAACACAGGGAAAGGTTTGAAATGGTACTGATTACATAGATTAAATGGGATGAATTTGTCAAAGTGTTCAAGGATTGGTTTATTCTACCATGAGCCCGACTTGCTATACAAGACAAGTTTTTCAATCTAATTTAAAGAACAAAAACTATAATGCAGTATGAAGCCAAGTTCACTTCTCTTTCTAGATATGCTCCACATTATATTAGTACACAGGAAGAGAAATATCATAGATTTTTACGAGTCCTCAAAGATCAATTAAGGTTGGCATTAGCACCATTTGATATCAGTGAGTTCTCAGTGTTAGTTGAAAGGGCTAGGAGAATTGAAAATGAGTTGAACTTTTCCAAGCAACATTGGGATTCACAGGTGGGCAAGCGCAAAAGCTTTGAACGAAAGCAAGATTTCTCTAGCAAGAAATTTAAATTTGATGACAAACAGAAACAAATTCAGTTGGAGAAACCTATTTATCATAAGTGTGGAAAGAGACATTTTGGACAATGTTTGGCTGGATCAGGGAAATACTACATATGTGGTTAGGTTGGAGATCGTGCAACAGATTGCCCATTGGAGAAGAAGAAGGATATAAAATCATTCAATTATCAGGGACGGGGTCAACAAAGAAAGTTTTTGGAAGCTAGGAAGCCAGGTAATACACAATTTATGGGGAAACCTTCAATTCAAGAAAAAGGAGAAACTTCATAGCGTAAAACCAACCCTCCAGTAAAAGCCAGAGTTTTTGCCATCACCCCGCAAGAAGCGAAGGAATCAAATGAAGTGGTGACAGGTATGCTTAAAATTTCAGATTATTTTGGTTCAGTTTTGTTTGATTCTGGTGCTTCACATTCGTTCATTTCTGATTCCTTTTCCACCAGTTTACCGGTTGATACTATTTATTTCACACATGTATTGAATGTGGTGATGCCTTCTGGTGATAGTTTGAGTACAAATAGGAAATGCGTTGTTGACATTAACATTCAAGATAAATAATTTTCTATGGAACTAATTATCTTACCAATCAGACATTTTGGCATTATACTAAGTATGGATTGGTTGATCAAATACTTTGCAATAATTGAGTGCTGGAAAAAGGAGAGTAAAATTTTGCATGCCTGGTGAAAAATCATTTTATTTTTCTTGTGATAAGAATATTGTGTCTTCTTTGATTAGTGCAGTGAAGTTGAGTAAATATTTAAGAAGCGGTGAAATTATATTTCTGGCCAAATTAGATGTGTTGAATAAGGAAGTGTTTGAGCTGAAAAACATTCCAGTTGTTTCTGAATTTCCTGATGTGTTTCCGGAGGAATTACCAGGGTTGCCACCAACATGAGAAGTGGAGTTTGGGATTGATGTACAACTTGGAATAACTTCTATACATAAATCTTCTTATAGGATGGTTCCTAAGGAATTGCATGAATTGAAGTGCCAGTTGCAAAATTATGAGACAAGGATTTATTATTGACAACTCACCGAGTGCTCAGTCTATTTGTTAAGAAAAGGATGTCTATCGATTGTGTATTGATTACAGGGAGTTAAATAAAGTAACAATCAAGAACAAGTATCCACTACCAATGATTGATGATTTATTTGATTAGTTGGAGGGAGCTACGGTATTTTCCAGAATTGATCTGAGATCTGGATATCATCAGATTAGAGTTAAAGATATTGATATTTTTAAAATAACTTTTGGAACCAGGTATGGACATTATGAATTTCTTGTTATGCCATTTGGTTTAACTAATGCTCCTGCAGTCTTTATGGACTTAATGAATCATATTTTCAAACCCTTAGTGGACCAGTTTGTTATCATCTTTATTGATGATATTTTGATTTATTCTAAAATTAATGAAGAGCATGTAAATCATCTAAGTATTATTTTAGAGATGTTAAGCCAGAATCAATTATATGCCAAATTTTCTAAATGTGAGTTTTGGATGAATAGTGTCACATTTCTAGGTCACATTATCAGTAGCGAAGGAGTTTCTGTTGATCCTCAAAAAGTAAAAGCAATTTTAGAATGGTCCTCACTAAAGAATTTTACAGAAGTTCATAATTTTCTAGGCTTAGTAGGTTATTACATAAAGTTTGTCAAGGGATTTTCTCATATTGCAATGCCTCTATCTAATTTAATGAGAAAGGATGTCAGATTTCAATAGACAATTGAATGTTAGTAGAGTTTTCATGAATTGAAAAAGCATTTAACCACTGCACCAGTTTTAGCTATTCCATCAGGGACTGAGGGATTCCAAATATTTAGTGATGCATCTTTAAAAGGTTTGGGTTGTGTTTTAATGCAGAACAGAAGAGTAATTGCTTATGCTTTGAGATAATTAAAACCTCATGAAAAAAATTATCTCGTGCATGATCTAGAGTTAGCAGCTGTGGTTTTTTCTCTTAAAATTTAGAGACATTACTAATATGGAGTGAAATGCAAAATTTTTACTGATCATCAGAGTCTTAAATATATCTTTACGCAAAAAGAATTGAATATAAGACAAAGAAGATGGCTTGAGTTCATTAAAGATTATGATTTAAATATTCAGTATTTTTCAAGAAAAGCTAATGTGGTGGCAGATGGATTAAGCCGCAAGTCCACGGGGAATGCCAGTTGGATTATTACTCAAAAGTCAGAGTTGATCAGAGAATTAGAGGCTCTACAGCTAGAAGTTAGAAGATTTAGTGATACTGGACATTTATATCAATTAATAGTGCAATCAACTTTATTTGACAGAATCAAAGCTAGACATAAATTGGATCGGGGATTTCAGAAATTTATTGAACAAATTTAAACTAGTCAAAAGTAAAATTTTACTGTAGATGCAGAGGGTGTTATTCGGAAGAATTCATAATTATGGGTACCAGGTGATGCAGAATTGAGATAAGAAATTTTACAGGAGGCTCATCATGCGGGATATACTATTCATCTAGGTAGTTCAAAAATATATAAAGATTTAAAAGCACTATTTTGGTGGTCAAGTATGAAGAAAGACATAGCTGAATATGTCTCTAAATGTCAAGCTTGTCAGATTGTTAAAGCTGAGCATCAAAGACCGGTGGATTGTTACAGTCATTACCTATACCTGAGTGGAAGTGGAAAGAAATTGCAATGGATTTTGTTATGGGATTTCCTAGATCTAGGCAAGGTCATAATAGTATCTAGGTTGTTGTGGATAGGTTGACCAAGTCTGCTCATTTCTTACTTATGAAACAGACATATTCAGTTGATAAATTGTCCAGCTTATATGTTAAAAAAATTGTAAGAATTCATGGTGTTCCAAAAGTGATCATCTCTGATAGAGATGGTAGATTTACTTCCAGATTATGGAGTGGAATTCAGAGAGGTTTGGGCACACAGTTACACTTAAGTACAACTTTTCATCCTCAGACTGATGGACAATCAGAAAGAACAATTCAAGTCTTAGAGGATTTGTTGAGACTATGTGTTTTAGATTTTGAAGGTAGCTGGGAAGATCATATTCCTATGATCTCGAGTTTGCTTACAATAATAACTACCAATCTAATATTCAGATGGCTCTGTATAAAGCATTATATGGTCGAAAGTGTAGAACTCCATTGAGTTGGGTCGAAGTTGGAGAAAGACAATTGTTAGGTCCAGAGTTGGTTGATCAAGCTACAGAGAAAATCTGATTAATCAGGGATAGATTGAAAGCTGCTCAGGATCGTCAGCAGAAGTATTATGACTTAAAGCACCGAGATGTAGAATTTTAAGTTGGAGAATTTGTACTTTTGATTGTTAAATCAATGAAAGGAATTAGTAGATTTGGTCACGGAGGTAAATTAAGCCCTAGGTACATAGGACCTTTTGAAATCATTGAAAGGATTGACAATATGGCTTACAAGCTTGCCTTACCCATTGAACTGGCAGACATTCACAATGTCTTTCACATTTCAATGTTGAGAAAATGGATCACAGATGCAGAGCAGAAGATTCCATATACAAAATTTAAAATACAACCAGATTTGACTTATGCATTGTAGCCAGAAAAGATTTTAGAATTTAATGTGAAGATATTATGAAATAGACAAATTTCTTATGTTAAAATTAAATGGAAGCATAGACCAATCAAATAAGATACTTGGAAGGTTGAACAAGAGATGAGACAGAAGTTTCTCTTCATGTTCGAATGATTGAGAATAAATTTCGAGGATGAAATTTTTTTAAGAAGGGGAAATTGTAATATCAAAATTAGTTAATTTTCTAATTAGTTTTATTTTATCTAATTAATCCACCATTACTGTAGCAATATTACTGTAGCACTTAGGCATGCAATGGCTGGATTAAGGAATTCGATGCTCGTATGGCTAGGATCTATCAAAAGGTATACCTGTTCCTTTTTATTTCATTTCCTCCAAGTCACACCTCTTTCGCCGATTGAGTTCGCTCCTCTAAGCTGATCCTTTCCCTCGCTCGGCATCGACGGATTTTGCTCGTGGCGAGAGCCACGGTGAATCGCTTCGATTGGAACCGCCTCG
Organism: Cymbidium sinense; assembly: GCA_021442155.1. Lineage (NCBI taxonomy): Eukaryota > Viridiplantae > Streptophyta > Magnoliopsida > Asparagales > Orchidaceae > Cymbidium > Cymbidium sinense. Next base: position 104,976,484 of record CM038229.1, read on the forward strand.
TGTGATACTTCTTCCGTGTGTCACCCGTTGATCCCTCCTGGAACTGTCATGTCCGTAAGGCAAATCACATGGGTTGGGAAGTCTCATGAACCTCGGATAGGGATTTCTAGTCCTGCGTCGGAAGCTGAGAATTCTGTGAGTTGCTAGGTTTCTTTTCCTATTCCTTTTTCCTTCGTGACCTTCCGTGTAGAAATGTAATTGGGAGTCGAAATCTGTAGGACATATTTTGGTGTTAGTGAGTTCTTGAGAATTTTGTATTGAATGGGAGATTTGTATTGGCATTTTTGTTAACTTTATTATACTGATTTAATCAGGTAATTAGTATTGGCATTATTAGATTACTTTGGAGTCATGCTCCTGGTATTTCGAGATTATATGAGGAGACATCAATTTCAGGTAAGAATATAGTTTAAGCTGGTGATACTATTGTGTTAAATTTATTTATGAGTTTCATATATATTCAGAAGAGTAATTCAATTATAGGTTGTATACTCAAGGAAACGTGGAGCACATCACGACACTAACCTAGACACAGAGGTGAGATATCATTGCTAATTTAAATTCAGTTTCTATAGTCCTATGTATGCCACTGTTTCTATCGATTCTTATCAATTGTATGAATAACATATAAATATTTCTATCATATTGTATACAATTACAAATGCTTATTACTTGACCTAGTATAGACAATGATTATAAGCCAGTTAGTTCATTTTCTTTAACAGCATATGATTTTGTTGGGCATATAAAAATATTTTAAAATATGCATTATTAATTATTAAATGCAGTAATGTGATAAATAGAAAAATATCAGAAAAAAATTGTGATAGGAAGACTATGTTATAGATATCTACGCAGATAGGCAAAAGTTCTAACGAGATGAGCTGTGAGCAGGGGATCTTAGCATCCTCGAATCTGACATTGAGGTTGGAGCCATTAAATTTGTCAACGGTGTCGGCAAGTAGTATGGTTCCCCTACCTTATCTTCTTTAGTAGATGGTAGGGTGGCGACCTTTTGTTATGAAGTTAAAGCAATTATAAATGACATTTCTAAGAAAAGGATTTGATATAGAACTGAAATTGCTTTCATTAAATAACTGAATAAATAAATGACTCCTATGAAATGACAAATTATTGATACATTACTACTCTACAACATATTGTTCAGTTATATTTCTACAGCATAGTTACCACTTTTACCTTTATGCAAATTTTAAATGATGCACGATTATTTCTAATGCCTTGTTCTGAGCTTACTTTAGCAATTATTGATCTCACTAAGCTTTAGCTTATGATATTACCATTGATAATTTCAGGCAAAGATGAGGTTGGTAGAAGCTAGTCCGTTTTGTTGATTTGTATAATTTTTGGGTGTATAGTTTTAGGAAGATTAAAGGTTTTTTGGGTACGAACAAAAATTTAATACTGATGCCTTTAATTGCTCTGTATTTATGTACAAATTTAAAGATTTTTATGTTTCCAATTTTGTGATATGAATTAATTAATATATGAATTTTAAATTTTGTGATGATTTGATTAGATGCAAATTTCACTTGCTCATTCCGTAGTAACACATGTTGGAACATGTTGGTGGAATCTGTGTCTAATCGAGTCATCCTATTCTGTTACACTTCAGATTAACCCTAGAATAAGGGTAGGGGGTCATCTGGGGTATGACATATTAGGTCTGTCTTCTCATAGTCATTGATCAATGTAGGAGGATCCATATAGAATTCTTAATTTATGTCACTATTCAAAAATGCATTTTTAACATATAGTTGGTGTTGACCTACAAGTATATACCGCTTGAAATTAATCAAATGAGTTAGAGGTTAAAATGCCCTAATAGTGATCGAAATCGATCTAAAATGCTTTAATTCGACAATTCTGTTTCGTATTATGTTAAAAATATTAAAATTAATTAAATAAAAAAATATCGAATCAGTTAATGACCAATTAAATAATTAAAATTAATTTTTAACAAAATTACGTGCATATCGAAGTCGGGAAGCCCCGACGACGTCCGAACGATCTCCGTTCTTGAAATTGATCACGTCATCGTCGCTGAAATGTCAAAATCTATCAAATGATGCCTTCCGCGTTGATTCGACAAAGTGTACACGAACGTCGATTAATTCGAGCGCGATGTCGCATAATTTAAACCTAATTTCACTTTGGCTGTCACCGACATTATCTAAACAACCTCCGATCGCAAAATTGATCGCACCGTTACGTTCGGCACAACAGAAACACCTAAAATCAACACCTAGATTGCTAGAGTAAAATAATTTCCTCATATTTGATGCGAAATGACATTAATTTGCACTTAAACTAATTAGCGGTTGCTTAATCTTTAATTTTCCTAAGTTTTATCCTAATCCCGCCATTTGCATGTCCAATTAAAATTGCCGCCCGATATCACTTATTGGACACCACTTAGGTGACCAATCGGTGTCTTGGTAATCTAAATCCCGCTCCTTTCCTCCATTTTTTTCTCGCTCTCAATTTTTCTCCTGCTTTCGGTTTTCGCTTACGGCTCCTTTGTCTCTCGGCTCCTCCATTTTACTTGATCCTTTTCGTTCCAGCTCTCAGTCTTCCCTCTCTCGTTTCTGCTCTCAAGTCTCCACACATCAGAAGGAGCTCACGCTCTCTCATTCTGGTTACTCTTCCTAAGCAAACCAAAATCCCTCTTCTCCTTTTCTCTTAGCATTACACTTCCAGTGGAGTCTCTTCCCAACCACAAACTTATTTTCACACATTTAAGTGCTTTTGGAAATTAGGGTTTTGTTAAATATGTTATATCTTATGCTTGAGATTATGCAAAGAGTTTCTTTTGGAGATTTGGGATGATGTATGGCCCAAATCTCATTTTATTTTCTATTATCTATGAATTTTGTGGTTTTTATCTTGCTGAAAATGCTTTGGGATGATGTATGGCCCAAATCTCATTTTATTTTCTATTATCTATGGATTTTATGGTTTTTATCTTGCTGAAAATGCTTTGGGATGATGTATGGCCCAATTTCATTTTGTTTGTCTATTCTCTATGGATATCTATGCTTCTAGTTTGCTGAAAATAATTTCTGCATAGGATAAAAATGTCTCCCATAGCTTCTTTTATGGTAAAGTGAAATTCTTAAGCTATGTGCAAGTGTTCTTTATCCAATGCTTGCTGAATTTCTTCTTACCTATGGAAAGTTGGTCTAAAAGTTAAAGGGTCGAATTAGTTTGTTGTACTTCACCTATTCCTAATTTTCTAAATATGGATATATACATTAAATTTAAAGTGGGTCCTAATGCCTTCCCAAAGAATTTGTCTTCTAGTCTAGATATAGAAAAAAAATGCTTGAATCCTTAAGTTGTAGGCAAATTTCTTTGCATTATGGCATGATAATCTTTAGTTAATCTTACAATTTTATTTTATCTCAATTTTCATCTTCTATATAGTCTATCTTTCATGAAATTTTCATAGGTTGGCATTTGTACAAGGGCTTCTATAATTAGGATATTTATAAGCAACTTCTTGAACAAAAATTTTGAAATTTATTTATCTAAATTTTATTTTTGAAGTATTTAAAAGAATGTTGGTGGTCCTCTCTTTCATTTTCTTAAAAGCTTCTCTCTCAACTTCTCCTTTCTCCCTTTTTATTCTATCCACTTTCTTTTCTTCATTTAAGACTTCTAAATTTTCAATCTTGTTTTTCAAATTTTCTTCCTCTAATTTTGTTTCCCCTAGTTCTTTTCCACTTCTCAATTTATTACTTTATGTTATTCATTACCCTTTTCCTTAGGATTCATTTTAGTGTTAATTGTTAAACTACCATGGAGTATATTAGTTAGGTTGTTAGTCAATTATCTTAATTGAATTTCTAAGTTACTAGTGCATGTATCTTGACTTTGTAATTGGGTCCCATTTGTAACACTAATTCTTTTAATGTTGACTTCTTTTCCTTAGGTTTGTTTTGATGAGGATATCCATGTGAAATCATAAGTCTAATATTTTGATTATTATAATTTTCCAAATTTTTATTTTGATTTAGATTTGCATTATTGATTCATAAGAAATTAGGGTGACTTCTCTAACCATGGTTAAAAGTGTTCGAGATTGGATCAATAGGTATATTGGCTACATAATTAAGCATCTCTACTCAATTATTTGGCTCTTATAATAAGAAAATTTTTGGCTACCCTGAAACTATTTATTTTCTTAAATAAAGTTGTTACTTATGAAGGTGACATGAAGATTGCATCATGATTATGTGCTCTACTAATTTTCTTATGGTTAAGTCTATTGGATGGCCATTGAAAGTTGTTAGTAATCATCTCTGTTATTAAAGTGTCAACTTCCTCAAAATGTCTATACATATGACTAAAGATAGCTACAACATCTATAATAATTCTAAGAGATCCTGCTAAGCCATTATAAAATAATTTAATAATCAACTAATCAGGCAAAGAGTGATGCAGACATTTCTCAATAAATCTTTATAACTTTCTCTAGCTTGATAAATTGATTCACCATTTATTTTAATAAAGGATGGAATGTCATTCTTAAGTTTAGTAGTCTTAGATGGTAGAAAATATTTGGCTAAAAATTTCTTAGCTAATCCATTTCAAGTTGCGATAGATCCTTGAGGCAATGAATTCAACCACACTTTAAGTTTATCCTTAAGTTAGAATTAGAATAACCTAAATCTAATGGCATCATATCTAACCTTATTGTACTTGAAAGTCACATAAATTTCTAAGAAATTAATAAAATGCATATTAGGATCTTCTATTAGTGAACCCCCAAACTAAAAATTTTGTGCAAGTTGACTTATTGGAGGTTTTAGTGTAAAATTAATAGATTGCAACATCAACTAAAGGTGCAGCATAATCCCTATGTAGTATAGGATGCTCTTACTAGTTGATTAGGCATTTTCAAATTCCTAAGCTAGTTTTTTCTCTTTCTTAAGTATCTTGATGTCTTTTAATTTCTAAGTTTAACAATAATATTCATACACTTTTTCTACGTATACAAGACCTAAACACAAATTTAATAAAAGTAAAAAACACAATAACAAGTTCAAACACAAGTCCAGTAAACTACATTAATACAAAGGAGCAAAATTAAAAATAATTTAGTTAAACTAATATTAATTTTAATGTAAATAAGTGTTAGATCCCTAGCAATAACACCCACAATATGACCAACCAAAATGGTGATTGTAAGTGCACATGTCATTCAAGTTAATTACTAATCTTTAACTAACCTAACTATTATCCAACTTAGTAAAATTTGCAAAAAAAATTTAAAGACTTAAAAAATTTAAAACTTAATTTTGAAACTAGAATTTTCTTAATTTAAGAAAATTTTACTATGAATTTGTAAAATTTTGATTTATTTTTATGTAAAATGTAAATGTAAGTTTTAATTTTGTAGATTTTAATGAGGAGCATTTATATCTTATAATCTAAGCTTAGATCAATAATACCTAATTATTTATATTTTTATAATCTAATTAAAATAAGTTATCACATTATACATTTCCCTTTTCATGATAGTAGATTCTAATTATCTTATGTCTATGCATATTCAAAAAATTTGTTTTCTTTTATTAATTGATCTTGATATCTCTAGTTGACACCAAAATTTAATATTACAATTTGCTACATCATAATTTAAATAGTTATTTAAATCACCTTGAACTTAAATATTCATTATACATTGCACAAAACTCCAAACAATATAAACTAATCACCCTTTGTGCTAAGCTAATAGAGAAGAATTCAATGAAATTAAAAGCCCCAACAGGTGTTTAGTATTTTGAGAGTAATTAACACCTTAGTAAAATTTAAATTAATAAAATTAATTATAAAATACAAGTCCAATTTCTTTGAAACCCTTAGAATGTATTATTTATGTTCTTACTTAGTTCTAAAACTTTTTTTCAAATTTTTTGGACTTGTGTTTTATAGATTATTAGATTTTTAGAGTTAACATGAATAATGGCACAATTAATTAATTTAAAAATAGAAATTTTTTTAGCATTGCATTTTAGGGGTCTAAATAATTTAATAAATAGAAATGATCATAGGAAAATGTCAAACACATTTAATAATCACCAAAGTTTTCACACATATTAATTAATTTATTAACCTATAACTAAAGAATCTCTTAAATAACTCAACTTTGGTTCAAATGACTTGAAAATTTTATGTCTAGTTTTAGAGATAAGAGGAAATGCCTAGGAATATTTTCATAAAATTTTGACTTAATATAATATATTTTGAAATTATATGTATAAATAGTCATCTAAATATAATTTATAATTAATAGAATTATATTAATTATAAAAATAAGCTTAAAATCAATAGAGTGTCCATATTATGGTTATAATCCAATATATATATATATATATATATATATATATATATATATATATATATATATATATATTTGAAATATTCTCCAAATTATTTCAATAATATTCATATTTTCTTTAAGAAATAATTATATAAAATATAATAAATAATAAATAATATAATAAATTATTCAAATTTTTATGAAATTTTTTTAGGTCCCTTTTGAACTTAGAAAGTGATTTTAAGAGATTTAAGGCTAATTAGGTTAATTAAGACTAATTTCAAATTAATGTATGTTTACTTTAATATCAAAATTATATTAATCTCCATTTGATTTAGAAAAATCATAATAAATAAAATAAAAGCAAGAAAACCACTAAATTTTAGTTATAAGTTTTATATCAATAGAGATTTTTTTTTTTTTTGTAAAAGTGATTTCATTAATTTCAAAAAAGATATAAAAATAAGGCAACCATCGCAAAAATAAAAAAAACATTAAATTAGCTCTGATATAAGGTATACCTAATCTATCACTATGAAGTAACCTATGAACTTTGTTATCTATAACATTAGTAACTTCTATGCAAAGAGTGCTCTTACCTTTCTTGGCAAGGTAATTTGTTGCCTTCTTTCCCTCCCTTGAGATATGGCTGATGGTGAAGTTAACTCCTATAAGATCCATGATCTATTTAGTAATATGACCATGGTATCAAGGAACATTAACTTCACTCTTCAACAAGTTCAGAACATTAATGGAGTTTTTCTTTATCCATAAGTTACTTCCCCTCATACATTTAGCCAATTTTAGGGCATTCATCATTATTAATGATTCAGAATGGAGGTTTGAGATTGCAATGCATGATATTAAGAAATGAAGCATGCATGATCCTAAATCATCTCTAAAAACACCCCCAAACCCAGCTAGAGCATCTGAGCTCCTAAAGTTGTCATCTACATTGATCTTAACTTATTTATTGTTTAGTTTCCTCCAATTAATAATCTGCCATCTTCACTACATCTTGAGAGCAATTTAAATATCAAAAAAATTTAATTCATTGATAACCCCTTTAGTAATTGATTTCTTAATGCATTTTATGTGACAAGCTTTAAGTAGCATTTTTTTTTAAATAATCTGATCATTTTCAATCCAAGCTTCATCATTTTTTAAGGTTCTTCTAGGATTATTTAAATAGAATATTTACTATAAAAATATAAAAATTATAGAAATAGACCAAAATCATTATAAAGATTTTTATCAACATCATGGATGCTAGAAAAATTAATTAAGCCTTATGGATTATTCAAAATCTAAGAAATCACTTAATTTGGGCTTAATATAGAATTAAAAATTTAAACTAAAAATGACAAATGACTAAAAGGCTTCATCATTGATTGAGCTTGAACTTTAAAAATTTATAACAAATTACCTATCAAACTAAAAAGTACAAATGACACCTCTTTGGATTTAACATAGAGAGAGAAATCAAATAAAATTTAAAACTCTAAATTTTACTAAGCATTTTAGGAATAATTTAAAATTTATCAATAATAATAATTTTTTAGGTAACCTTAAAATTCTTGATTAATTAACTTGAAATTTTGGTCATAGGTTCACCATGCCAATGTCCACTTCCCATAAAAGTTTCATGGCATTTAGGTGTTTGGATCAAAAGTTATGAATTTTAGAATACCTAATGACTAAATTCACCTAATAATTAATTAGAAAAATCCTATACTAAGTTTGTATTTTAATGCATAAATTCAATCACATAATATGAATACACTTAAGAAAAATTTTCAAGATCTCTAGTTGTCATTAAATTTCAAAACCAACATTATTAGAATTATTTGACAATTAAAAATTTATTAAATGATCTAGGACTTAGAATATCCACAATTAATTGTATAGGTCTAAAAAAATTATGATCAAGCCCTCTTTGTGCTCAACTAATAGAGAGGTTTTTAATAAAATTAATAGTCATAATTATTTTGGGGTATTTTGAGTGTAATTAATAACTTTACTTTTATTTATTTATTTAATTAGTCATAAATAGCATGCCCAGATGTAATAGAACTTTTTAAAACTTTTAATGCACTTCAAAACATTAAAACAAACTTGAATTAAGAGCTAAATCCATAACATAAATCTATATCTAAAATATTTATCATGTAAATCATGAACACCCTTGTTAATAAATTAAATCTTCAATCATAAAGTATAATTTAAAAATGAAAGCTTAGCTTTGTCATACCACACTAACCTCAACACATACTTTAGTTTAATAAGCCACATATACAAGTATTAAGTTAGGATGATGCTTTATTGTGGATTAATTTTTTACTTGGTGATGTAATGTTTTAGACTAGGTGTTAGGTTGTATGCTTGTAGACTAGATGTTATTATGAAATTAAACTAATATTATTTTATGTAGGGGGTTGTGCTCAATAAAAAAGAATATTATAATAACTTTAAAATTAATGAATTTTGCTTGTAGGTACAATATATCCCTAAGCTAACCCATTAGGACAAGTGGGTTTGGACATTGGATAGTGCCACACCCTACTGTATAGAATATAATTGCTTTGGTGTTTATGTGTGATCTAGTTATTCTCTATTTTACAAGTATAATTAGGATTTTACTTTTCTTTTCAATTGTAATTTATAATAGTATTAGAATTAGAGTCATGGGGCATAAGATGAGTAGTATCTACATGATTTGATATAAGCGTCCCTAAGAAACCTGAAACTCCCAACATTTGAAGTTGAAGATATGAAGACCCCATTAGCTTCATTTTATGTACTATTTAGCTTAGGCCAAGCTTTCTAAAGGTAAAGCTCAGCTACCACTTTTATTCTTATCTTCAAGGGTGAATAGTAGATTATGGCCACACCGGCCTTTCTCTTTAATAATTTGATGTATTTTAGTGTGTTTATTTTGAGTGTGCAATAGAACTCCAAACTTTCAATAGTTTTTTTTTGATTTTGTGCTAACATTTGGCACCTAAGATAAAATTAAATTTTCTACTTAACATTAATTAATAAACTCAAACTAAATGAATATTGCTCATAACTTCACTCACTTAAAGCCTTTGGCTTAAATACTAAAAGTAATTAAAAATCCTTAGAATTTGTGAATAATGTTTATGCAATGTCTACAATAAGATGCAATCAAAAAGTGTTTATTGGCTAAATCAAGAGAGAAAGCAAACTTCCCTTAGAAGGGTGGCCATTCTCACAAGTCAAATATCCTCTTATGTGCAATGCTAGACATGCTCAATTTAAAGAGAAATGAAGAAAATTATTTAAATAAATTTTATCATAAAAATATTTAAAAATTGGAATTATATTGTGTTAGTTAGAATCATTTTATACTAATTATTATCTTAGAATCTTAAGAACTGAGTTTAGGCTCTTAAACTTTTTTTTCCTAATAAACAACAATCTAACCATCTTGCACTTACATGAGGCTTCTCCACATGGATTTAAAAAGTGTTTCAATATATCCCACTTCATCAAGTAGAAGTTAGTCAATCATCTAGCTTGTTCTGAAGCACGCTTATTTTAACATCTGAGGCTACCTATTCCTTCTTTACTATAAGCATAAGTTCGTATCTCTTAAGCATTTCTACAATCTTGTGTTGTTGAAATATAAGTCCTAGCATTTTAATAAATTATCAAATCAAATATAATAAATCTCAACTTGAAATACATAAAGCCTAACTATTAGATAGATTTGGGCATTTACTAGGCTTCTTGGTATCTAAATGCTCCCTATTTATTCACCTTGTCTTTTGATAAAAATTATTCTCATTTGAGTTTTCCCACTTGATTCTCCAAACAAAGTAATCCTATAATCATAGTCATTAAAATCTATAAAAATGATGATTGATTACTTTAATCGAGAGTTTTCTTATGAGATCCCATCTTTTATGATGTATGAACTATGAGAACTTGTAACTCCATTTAAAATAAATTATATCTTAATTAATCCATGTATGTAATGTAGGAGAAAGTTCTCTGGTATACATAGACCCATCGCCTTAGGTGATTAAGTCCATCAAAGAATGATACTTCTATCTTCTGAGATGGTATTTCATTCTTTGATGTCACACTCGATCATTTCAATAAGTACCCCCTAAAATTTATGTGATGTTCCTATGACTATATTATTTTTAAACACCACAAGCCATATTAAATCAATTGTTATAATTGTCAATGTTTTATACTTTGCTTTAGTTAATGGTCAAGCAATAGTAGTTTATTTTTAACAATCAGTCAAATGAGTGTTTTACTAAAGTAACTCTAATAGCCAATTATTGATTTTTGTTTATAGAGTCACCTTCTTAATCAAAGTCAGTGTAAGAATGCAATGAGTGGTTGGCTCGATAGATTGGTAACTCATATAAGAGTATTCCATTAATATAATGCAGTAGTCTTTCAAGTTGTTGGAAATAAAGATTAGATGGTTGATTTATTTGTTGGCATGGCCAATTAATGGTAAATGATATATTAAGCTGAGTGAGTGTGAGATATTATAAGGGGCATACAACTTGTAAGTAGAGCAACAAATTTGAGTATCAAAAATTAGAATCATATTAGGTGAAGAGTTTTTAGAGGTTCATAAGAAACAATTTCTACATGTTGTATTATTTAAGCATAGTGAGAGTATGCAAGATGGATTACTAATTTGGTAAAAGTAACTTGAAAATCAATAAATTTATTTGTTGAAGTTATTATAATAAGGTTATAATAATAGATTTGTTATCGCCTATTAGCAAGATTTCATCAATGAAGATAACAATATATAGGGTGGCATCATTTTAGTTGTTGAGGAGATAAAATTGCTCAATTATGCTGAAGGTAAAGCCAATTTATAGTAGAAAGTTTGACAAGGTAGTAAACCATAAATGCAATACTTGTTTGAGGCTATATATGACTTTTTTGAATAAATAGACATGGTTAGACACATAAGGATCAACAAACCAGTGTTATTGCTTCATGTAAATTGTCTTCTATAAATGGCCATTAAGAAATGCATTGGACATGTCTAGTTTAATTATTTCACATTAGCTATGAAAAGCCTTGCTTAATAGGACACAAATGGTTTGAAATTTAGCTAGTAGACTAAAAGTGTTGTTGCAGTCAATTCAAATTCTTGGTTGAATCTATGGAAAATGAGACAAGGTTTGTACATCCCTGTTTAATTGTTTGATATGTTTAGTTACATCCTAGCATGTTTTGATCTATGTTGGGTGGCACAAGTATCTAGATTCTTTGCATTTGAAGAGCATAAAATCCTTATACATAGTATTATACTAGTAGGGTACTTTGATAGCACTAAAAAAGCTAGTTGGGTCTATAATATGTGTGCAATGATGACATCGAATAAATTTATTTAGATTTTAGGATCCATATTTTGAATTTTTAGGATAAGATGAGAGATATGAGGTAGTGTAGTAGCCTCAGTGGTAGATGGAGATTCTTCCTATTGTAAATGTGGTGATTATGAGTTTGTGTTGGAGAGTACATTAGTTGGTAGTGGTGAATCTAATTATGTTGATGGTATATTTGTATTAGATAGTATGAAGGTTGTATGGGAAGGGTTTGGGGCAAATTGTAGAGGGTTTTGACTTCTGACAAATGAGAGGTAGATGAACGAATATTTGGTAAAAGTATGAGTGGAGGATGATAAGTTGGTGGTGAAGGTGTTATATTGGTTAAAGTTTTTTAGTTATCAAGAAAGGTTAGTTTATCAAATATGGCATATATAAAGATGTAAGTTTTGTTGTTATTTTGTTGGTTGAAGCGTTTGTAGGATTTAGAGTTGGTGGTATAGATTATGAAGAAACATTGTATGGATTTAGGATGTAATTTGATAGAATAATAGGATGACCCATGGAAAGAAAAGGTAGCCATAACTTTGAGGTGGTTGTAAGATTGTGGAGCTTCATATATAAGCTAATGAGAAGATAGATTATTATTGACAGTGAGGGCATTTGGTTAATTAAATAGACAACAAGGTTAACCATTACTCTTTGATGTGGTGGTGAATCATAGAAGTAATCAAATTGGTGGATTATGGGTTCTCCAAAAATTCTTAGGAGAGTAAGGTTATATTATATGGAGTTATATTTAAGTCGAATTAGTGTTTAGAAGGGTAAAGTGGTTGGATAAGCACTTAAGACTACAACAACAACAATAATAAGCCTTTATCCCACTAAGTGGGGCCGGCTACATGAATCCTTCGTCTCCATTGTGCCCTATTATGTGTCAAATTCTCATTTAATTCAAGTATACTAAGGTCATTTTTTATACAACTTAACCAAGTATTTTTAGGTCCACCTCTACCTTTCTTAACATAAGGAAAATCTAATGCATCTACTCTCCTATCTGGGTCATCGGACGACCGACGCTTTATGTGGTCAAACCATCTAAAGCGACTCTCTCTAATCTTATCTGCCACTGGAGCTACTCCAACTTTTTCCCTAGCATACTCATTTCATATTTTATCTCTAAGAGTAATGTTGCTCATCCACATGAGCATCCTCATCTTTGTAACACTTAACTTAGTCTTATGCTTCTCTTTTATTGGCCAACATTTTGCACCATAAGTCATTGTAGGTCTTACCACCATCTTATAAAATTTTCCCTTAAGTTTAAGTGAAACTTTTCTATCACACAATAATCCAGATGCATTCCTCCACTTCAACCATCCAACTTGAATTTTACTAACAACATCTCCATCTATTTCACCATCATTTCGAACAATTGAGCCTAAATATCTAAATCGCTCACTCTTATTAATGACTTGTTCACCTAATGTCACAACACTACCACTAGAACTTCTACAACTAAAATTACACTCCATATATTCAATTTTAGATCTACTTAAAATGAAAACCTTTAGACTCTAATGTTGACCTCCATAATTCAAGTTTCTCTTAGACTCCATCTCTAGTCTTATCAACAAGAAGAATGTCATTAGCAAAAACCATACACCAAGGTACATCTTCCTATAAATACCTAGTAAGAACATCCATAACTAAAGCAAAAAGATAAGGGCTTAAAGCTGATTTTTGATGTAATCCAACTGAAATGGGAAAATATTTTGTCAATCCTCCTTATGTTTGTACACAAGTAATAGCTCTAGATTACATATTCTTAATGACTTGAATATAACCAATATTAACTCTTTTCTGCTCTAGAACTCTCCAAAGAACATCTCTTGAAACTTTATCATAAGCTTTCTATAAATCAATTAATATCATATGTAGATCCTCCTTATTTTCTCTATACTTCTCCATCAAACCTCTTAACAAATGTATAACATCCATAGTAGATCTACCTGGCATGAAACCAAACTAATTGTGAGAAACTTTTATATCACATCGTAACCTATGCTCGATTACTCTCTCCCATAATTTTAATGTATGACACATTAACTTAATTCCTCTATAATTTGCACACTCTTATGCATCACCTTTATTCTTAAATACAGGAACCAACAAACTCTTTCTCCACTCATCTGCCATCTTTTTAGTCTTTAAAATAACATTAAAAAGATTTGTAAGCCAAGAAATTCCTTGATCTCCTAAACATTTTCACACTTCTATTGGAATATCATCAGGTCCTACTATTTTTCCACATTTCATTTTCTTTATAGCTTCTCTAACTTCAAATTTACTAATATGACTATAAAATGAAAATTCTCTATTTTTGTTTAGGGTATTAAGGTTGCTAAAATCAATCATACTTTCAGATCCTTCATTGAAAAGTTTATCAAAATACCTCATCCACCTATTTTCAATATCCTTTTCTAAGAAAAGTATTTTATTATTTTCATCCTTAATACACCTCACTTGAACTAGGTCTTTACTTCTCCTATCTCTTTGATTGGCTAACTTATACATACGTCTTTCACCTTCTTTGGTATCTAATCTATTATATGAATCACTAAAAGCTAATTTTTTGCATCATATATTGCTTTCTTAGAATCTCTACATGCCACTTTATATCTTTCGCAATTATCTAAGTTTTTACATCTAAACTAAGTTTTATAACAATGCTTCTTATTTCTTATCTTTTCTTGAACACCTTTTGATTCTCCTAGCATATTTTTTGTAGCAACTTGTTTAATTTCTCTTGCTACTTTTTCCCACATAACATTAGCTTCCTTATGAACATCCCAAATTCTAAGCTCTTGTAGCTTGCTCTTAAAAATATTTTTATTTGTGTTTTTAAGTGTCCCCATCTCATTCTAGGATAATAATTTGATTTATTTTTTCTCTTATAATTTTTCATCTTAAAATCTAAAACTAACAACCGATGTTGAGTACTTAAACTTTCACTTGGAATGACCTTACAATCTTTACAATCTAAATGATCTATTTTTCTTATTAGAAAATAATCAATCTATGTTCTACTAGATCTATTTTTATAAGTAATAATATGTTCATCCCTTTTCTTAAATAAAGTATTAGAAACTACAAAATCATAAGCTAAGGCAAAATCTAATATAGTCTTACCTTCTTTATTAGTCACTTCAAATCCATAACCACCATGAATACTTTTAAAATCTTCTACCACTCTACCAATATGTCCATTTAAATCTCCTCCAATAAATACTTTTTCTTCATGAGGTATCTTTTGTAATAATCTCTCTAATTCATTCCAAAATTTTTCTTCTGAGCATACATCCAAACCTACTTGAGGAGCATAAACACTTATAACATTAATAATCTTAGTATCAACAATAATCTTTAAAGCTATAATTCTATCTCCACATATATTAATATTTATAACATTATCCTTCAAACTTTTATTTATAATCACACCTACACCATTTCTAGTTTGACTTCTACCTGAATACTAAAGTTTACAACCTAAACTATCTCTCCTTGGCCTTTTCTTCATCCCATTTAGTTTCTTGAACACATAAAATATTTATCTTTCTATGAAACATAATATCTATTAATTCCATTAATTTACCTGTAAGAGTACCTATATTCCAAGATCCTAAGCTAATTCTAGTTTCATGGACTAACTTCTTTGCCCGCATCCATCCATAATGTGGGAACCCTTGCTTGTTCAACATTCCACCCGGGCGCCGATGCAACGGCCCTTGCACATTTTTCACTGTATTCAAGCCATACAACACGTCGCTTCCAGGGGACTCCTAGCATTAACACAATGATTTAAAGGATTCATGTCATGATTATTTTGACAAGTTTTATGCTAGCTGTCGACTACCTATCACAACCCTCCACTTTTCACTTCTGGACTTGGGACTGCCAAGCACTTAAGACTAAATAGTCCAAATATGGAACCCCAACTTCTAATAATTAAAACTTTTCATCTAGTTGTTCAAATTAGTTGAAATAAAGTGGAAATTTTAGGGTGATGAATCTACTCATGATCATGAAAGTTTAAATAATTTTAAAGGTATTTTGATATATTTTTTCTATGAATTTTTTCTAGGATTACTCACAAACAAAATAACCAGATGATTCTTTAAATTTGAACTTAGGTTTCTATAAAATTAGAGATTTTGAAAACATACCCCAATCAAAACTTGGAAATGACAAGGAATTATGTTATATTATAATTTGGAGATTTTGGTAATTTATGGTGGAGGTTCAGTTAGGCAAATGAAAGCAATACAGACTAGTTCAAAAAAACATAAAACTAGGATGACCTTTTCTAAAAAACATTCAAATATATTATAGAGAGGAAAAGTAAGAATTTAATTTCTATATGATAGAACATCATCCCAAGAACAATTCACAAAAAATAATTTCAAGGAAAATAATGTACATAAAATTAAATTTATTAATAGTACTAACCAAAGTAGTGTTGAAAGTAGGATCACCAAATCATCTCCATTTGCCAGCCGCTAAGCACAAACCATAAAAGTTTCTCAAGTAATTTTTTTTAAAAATACAATATCAACTCTTCAATAACAAAAGAATAAGGTTTTAATGTAAGTGATCCCATCAAATTTTGATTTTGGAAGGAATAAAGGTGGAGCCAACTAGCTCAACAATCATAACCACTCGCACTAATTTTAGTCCTCAACCCATCTTGCATACTTAACTAATTATGGATAACTAAATAATCCATAATTACATGTTAGTATAATTCATACTAAATAAAACACAATATTACATAATTAGATCAATTATATAAAACAAAGCACATTTGCATATTATATAATAAAATACTACACAACATGACAAATTCTAAAGAAAGCTATGTCTTATGCATGGCTTTTATGCATCCTTTAAACTCAAAAGTCTTGTTAATACTATATTGCTTCTATTGATGGGACCTTCATGAGTAGCCTTCATTTTTCTTAGTTTATATCAAGTCAAGAGACCTTGTATTGATGCCACATCAATCTTGGCCATTTGGCATGAGTTACATATAGAATGGGATGAAAAAGTACATATATTTGGATTAAAGTTAAATAATTCTTAATAAGTAGATAGAGATGGGTGACCAAGTGTTTTGTGCTAGAGTGATGGGTCTTTGGAATTCAAGGTGAGTATTGAGAAAGATGGATGTCATGGAGTGGGTCGAAGTGAGTAGAGACTATTTCAAACTGGAACTTGAAGAAGAGCTTGTTAATCTTGAAGTCCTTGATGGAGTAGCAATAAGCATCAAATGAGATGAAATATTTATTTTTAAAAATAAGTTTGTTAATGCAAAATTGATTGTAACTAAGGTATGCTTGATAGTTCTAAGTTGTAGCTTTTGATTAAGAGTGGGAAGTAGTCTTCATTTAATAGAGGTGATGGGTAGAGTTTGGCTACTACAAATAGTGAACCATAAACATAGTGCCATTTTCTACACTAAGAAAGAAGAATGCCAAATTCCATATGGATAACAAGTGTAAGAAAGAATTTAAAAGTATAAAATAATACCTTAAGACACCATTAGGATTAGTTTCTCCCATCTTAAGCAGACTACTCAACTTTATATTGCAACATAGTGGTTTCTTGTCTCTAGAAGATGTGACTCCCCATGCTTTCTTCTTAATACTTGACCATTATATACCAAAAGGCATTTCTCCTTGGTTGGATAGTCCTACCTTGTGGTTGGTAGATGACTCTCTTTGAATTGGTAAATCTGAGTTAGGTCTTGGCTTCCATGGCCCCTACTCAGTGCAATTCATCATAAACCTATGGGATCCATCATAATTGGAATAAACAAAACTAAAAATGAAATTAATCCTTGATAATCCTTGAGTTGATCTAAGTCCCACAGTGACATTCACTCAATAGTCAGCCCTAGGTTGAGTTCAATCTGTTGCCTTGCCAATAAATTATCCCAGCTATTGGTCTTTACTTGGAGGATGTAAGTCTACTATGCTTTCTTTTTAGTACAACTACTGCATACTAAAATGCATCCCTTTGGTTAGCTAGTCCTATTACGTGTTTTGTAGACTACCCCTTTAGATTGGTAAATCTGAACTAGGTCTTGGCCTCCATGGCCCCTATTCAGTACAACCCATTGCAAACCAACAAGGTTCATCTAAAAGTCCAAACATAAAAATTGAAAAAAATTCAACCCTCTTCCCTAGTGGAACCAATCAAATCTTTTATCCCCAGTGAGAATCAAATCAAACCTTTCATTCTCTTGTGGATGACTTGAACCTTCCCTAGTGGAAGGTTCACACTCTATCCTTTAGTAGATTTCTTCCCTCTCTCTTATGTCTTGGACATAAGTAGAGCCACATTGCACTAAGCTCTGGATTCTTTCTTTTCCTTGGGTTAAGGATAGTTTGTTTCTGTTAGTGCTTGTGATCTCTCAGTATTGTTGATCATTTTGGTCAACACCAATACATGTGGTGTTCCTTGCCAGTCACCCCACACCTATTGGACGCCCTTTGTTGACCTCATTTTTAGAATGAGCTCTCAACACCTCTATCTTAGACATATGACTTCTCTTAGAATTTAAGAGTTCCTTAGTCTTAAGACACATCTAATGATTAGGTGGACACTCTCCTAGCCCTAGAAGACTTAGAAGAGTTAGCCATAGGAATAGGTCATGCCTTAGGGGTGTTACGAAAATTTTCTACCCTTAGCTTAAACCATTCCTCATTTTCCTTCCTTCATGTCAAAACCCAAATCAATTCCATTTGATTTTCTCTAAACTCAAATTAGTTTTATGGTTCAATTCTATGATTGAAAGATATGATTGAAACCCATGACCAAAATCCATCAAAAAATTTCTAAGTTCAAATTTTCTAAGTCCTTAACCCTTTCTTAAGGACTTAGCCAAAATCATGATTCAAACCTATTCAAACCTTTGAGATTTTCTCATAATCCATTTATATTCTCATTTATATTCCCATATTTAAATGAAATATAAATTCAAACCCATCAAATCAAATTCAAAATTCCAAGTCAATTCATGAAAATTTTCTAAAGTCCCTTTAATTTTTCATTAAAGGACTTAGCCAAAATCAATCCTAAACCTTGATCAAACCTATTCAAATTGATGGAATTTTCTCAAAGCTTATTTATATTCTCATTTATATTCTCATATATAAATGAAATATAAATATAACTCAATCAAATCAAACTCAAAAATTAAATTCCAAATTTAAAATCCTTGAAATTCCCTTAAATCACTTAATTTTCCATTAATGGATTTAACCTAAACTTTGATCAAACCTACTCAAACTCATGGGATTTTCTCAAAACTTATTTGTATTCTCATTTATATTCTCATATATAAATGAAATATATATATAAATCAATCAAATCTAATCCAAAAAATTAAATTTCAAATTAAAAATTACTTTAAATCCTTTAAATTCCCTTTAGTGGATTTAACCTAAATCATGATTAAACTCTTTCAAATTCTTGAAATTTTCTCATGATCAATTTATATTCTCATTTATATTCACATATATAAATGAAATATAAATTCAAACAATCAAAATAAATTCCAAAAATCAAACTCAAATCCATTCAAAATCCAATCTAAGCCTTTCAAGCCAAAATCTTAAACTTAGCCAAATCAATTCCAAAGCAAGCCAAACCCTTGATTTTCTCTCATGGTTCAATCAACCCTACAATCACGAGCTCATATATAAATCTAGACTTCAATCATACAATCAAAACCCAAATCAAAAATCTAACCCAAGACCCCTTCATATTCTTCCTTTGAATATGAAACTTTCAAATGGATCAAAACCCATTTGACTTCAAACAACTTGTAAATGGATTTATATTTCAATCATAAGTCCATATACAAGATTAATTAACTTCAAATCAAGCTTTGACCAAGCCATTTGACCCACTTAGGTTCACTTAACCCAAACTGACCTAAAGTACCATTATGAGCCAACTTTTGATCCTAATCAAATTGGATTGAACCAACTTCTTATATCCCTCTCATCATGATCAACAATCATCATGGGATGATCCATCAACCAACATGGGTCAAACCAAGTCAAACCTAAGGGTTGACCAAGTCAACACTTAACCCAAAATGAAACCTAACATAGCCAAATTATACCATAGGCCAAATTGATTGAAACCATTGATCTAAGTTCACTCATGACCTATGTTTGAACTTGACCAAGCCAAAATTTGAGCCTAACCTAGCCCAATTGGCCCACTTGATCTAAGTTGACCCATTTGACCTAAAGGGTCAAAATGTGTCAAAACTTGATCTACGCCAAATTGATTGGAAACAATGGGTCAAGTCCATCCCAAATCACTTATGGAACTTGACCAAAGCCTCAATTGGCCAACTAGACCCAACTTAGCCCAATTGACCTTAGACCCAACATGACCTAAAGGGGTCTTACGTATTGCTAGCATTGAACTGGCAAATTGATTGGAAACAAAGATACCAATCCACTCCATATGACTAACCAAACCTAAACCTACACTTGGCGTACCCCAAATAGGTCAAATGGGTCAAATAAGTCAACTGGACCCATTTGACCTAAATGAAGTCCTATGAGCCAAATTCAAAACTATACCAAATTGAACCAAACCAAAGCCACCAAAGTATTTCAAATGGTCATATGAACTTGTCCCAACCTTTGGTTTGATCTAATTTGACCAATTAGTCAACTTGACCCAAGTTGACCTATTTTGACCTAAATGGGTCAATATGAGCCAAACCCTATCAAATGGATTCCAAATCCAATGAAACTTGGCCAAACCTAGTTTCTTCACATACCCAACATGTCCAAAGAAAAAAAAGCAAAATTACCATTCTACCCCTAGGCCATAGAACAAATTTTGGCCTAACCCATTGGTATTTTTGTCATACCCTCTTCACAATCACTTGAGGCTTTCCTAAAAGCTCAAGGGGACTTAGTGATGAGTGGTGCACTCAACCTAATTGGTTTGGGTCAGCCCATTTGGTCCCTAGACCAAACCCGACCACTTAGAGCAAAATTGAGATTTCAAATCCCCTCATAAGCTCAATTTGATGCACTGGGAGGTTGAGAATCCACTCAAGACCTCAAATCGACCATGTACAAAATCTAGCAGCCTAAAAAACCTCTCAAATTTGAGCAATTGGATCAAAAAGGCAACTCATGGTTCGACTGTCCGATTGCCATAGGGGGAGATATACTCCCCCTAATTCAATAAAATTTTAATTCACTCTCTATTGATTGGAGCATAGGAACCCTTAGAAATCATCAGAGAGCATTCCCAAGGTCCTTAGAGAGGAATTGAATTCTTCCTTCTCGATTTTGCACAGTGCAAAAATAGGGGAGGTAGAGTGAATTGCTAACTTCATCCACACTTAATTTCTTCCAAATTCCTCCTACACACTTCTTCTAAGGACCAATCCGAGCTTACTCAAGCTCACATTGGAGTTCCTATAGCAAGGAGAGGATCAATTCAATCAAAGCCGAAGCCCAAGTGAAGTGGTGTTGGTCCATCCATTGATCCACTCAATCTCAAGGTCTAGGAATTTCAACAGGGCTTCGTCTCCACTAGACGAAGCTATCTCATCGATCTATAGCACCGGTGATCACCTCTGGCGAGGTATGGAATTTTTTGATCACTAAAATCAATGAGGCGTGGAGCTTTGTGAAAAAAATTTTCACCTCATCGAATTTTGGCTATTGGATTTGCCGTTCTATTTCTCTAGATAGCCTGGGTTAATTTTGGTGTGATTCCATGCTAGATCGAGCTTGGATCTTCCCCTTAATCATGGATGGTCTATGTTGATCAAGGTGAAGAACTTGGCTCATCTCAGCCATCCATCTGCGCATCTTAGATGGATGGCCAAGATTATTTAGCACATTTAGTAAATCCATTTATCTGTTTTAATCCACGGGTGAATCTTTAGCCAGTTGATCTTTGATCGGATGACCAAGGATATAAGCGCATGCATCACCGTCGCCATTTGGGATGTGAAGTTTAAGTCACCCTCTCACGGCATGATGTGTGTGTAAAGGCGTGTCGCCATACGCCATGCGAGAGTATTAATAGTTAATTAGTATATTATTAATTCTAATTAATTGAACTTCTAAAATTCATAATTCCCTCTAGAAAAATCAAAAGAATAAAAGGAAAAATGCTATGGAAAGATAATTTCATCTAGAATATTTTAAAAATCATTTCAATGGATTTTGAATTATCCTTTAATTAGGTCATCAATTGATCTCAAATTTCTAGGGTTCATTTTAGGGGATGACCTCTACCTCCCCTAATTTTCTTGAGATTTATTGATGACTCAATTTAAGAAATTTCTATTTCATTTCTTAATTACCCCTTTCATGCAATTAATGGTAGTTAGTGTATGATTAGTGGATTTATCCTATGATTAGGGTTGATTAAGGTCAGATCCAAAAATTAGGAGGTTTATGAAATAATTTTGGGGCATTTCCCCTAGGCTATTCCTTAAACCCCCCCTCTCTCTTTAATCTCTTCTTAATTAAGGGTTAATTCTTTAATTATCCCCTTAAATCAATTTCAAAAATTCTAAAAAGTTCCAGAACTTAATTAATCTACCTTGGGTAGATTCTTAGGTGTTTAATAGCCTTAGTTTAATTAAGGAAATCAAGATCCCATTCATAAGTGTGAAACGGTATTTTGAAATTACTTAAGCTAAACCCTTAGCTTAATTAAATTTTTATTGTGAGCCAAATTACATTAAGCCATTTCATTATAAGGTGCATTGCAAATTAAAATTTCTTGTGGGTTTTATGTCATCTCATTGGCTCATAATTATTTAGTTAATTCTTCTAAGGTGGTGTAGGTAAGGGTTAATTAAGCTACTTAATTCATACCTTAACTTAATCAATGCTTAAGAATGGATTTAATAATCTAAAAATTAAAAAAATACAAAACACATGTGGGAATGGGTTAGGAATAGCAAACTCATCTCACCTTTTTAAATTTAAATCAAACTTCAAACTAAACAGAAAATCATTTTGAAATTCACTTTGATTTATTCTAATTTTTCTTATTCTCTAAGAATGTCTTTAGAATTTAAGTAAAGTTAGTTTGTTTACATGCTTACATTGCTTTGGATCTTTCCCAACATGCTAAGTTTTATGTGATGTGATTCATGCATTCATAATTTCATATTTTAAATTAAAAAAATGAAATTATTTACTTTATATCAAATGTGCATGTGTTGGCTAAAGTAAAATATGAGTGGCTATTATGACTACTAAATCCAAATTATTTTCAAAATACATAAATCAAATACTCAAATCTAAATGTGTGCTACTTATACTTTAATTATAAGCTTGCATGTGATAGATCATAAAGGCATGTTTAACATAGGTTTTCTTTCTTTCTTATGTTGGTATAGTTTTGAATAAGAGTTAATAATGTGTAGGGTTCATTTTAAAAGAACCCAACACTTACCTAATTTCATACCCTATTCATCTCTATGCTATCACTTAAGATAGTTTACCTATACTTGTATGTGTAAATTGCATAAACAAAAATAAATCTATTAAACAACTTTTGCATATTCCTTTTCCATTTCATTTCTTATATATATATATATATATATATATATGTTTGTACTTAAGGAAAGTGGTATATTAGTCTAGAAAACCCTAAGGTTGTGAGGCTTTAAGTAGCCCTAAGTAAGTCTTATACCTTACATCTCTGGTTAACAATGGCGTTGTACTCAGTGATTCCTTTCTTACTTTCATGTATGTATATGAAATTTTGGATAAGGAAAACCTTTTCTACTTAATAAAAATCATGCATATTTAACTTCTAAATTTTTTTAAATGGATTACTTAGCATGCATCATAAAGTATGTTAACTACTGTCATTTGCATGTATAGATATGCTTAGGGTCCATCCATATGCATGTTATATATGTTGGGAAAGAAATGAAGTAATGTGTGTTGTGTGGATTTTGATTCATTTTATTTAATCTTAAAATGTCTTTCTTTTTGAATAGGTTTGTTTTGAGTTTATCTAAACTTATAATTAATTAAAAGATTTAATCAAAATATTTACCTAAATGAAACTAAAATATGAACCTACTTTAGAAAATTACTTAAGGTTAGGAAAGGAAAGAGAAGTTCTCTTCTCTTTCCCTCTCTTCATAACTTAGTAATTAATTGTAGGATCAACTAAAACTAAATCAAAACATGAAATAAAACTAACACAAAACATTTAAACAACTTAAATAAAACCCTCCTCTAAGTTGAACATGTGACTTCACACTTAGAAAATTTGAATCTAAAGCCATAACTAAGCATACCACGCAAACCTTTAAAGCACACACATTAACATAAGTCACCACTTCTAGCCTTAGGTTAGGTCGATGCATGGTTTGATGTTATATTTTATTTTATGATGTATGTTTTAGACTGGGTGTTAGGGTGTATGCTCGTAGAATGAATGGTAGGAGGTTCTTAGTCTAACTATTCTTTTCTGCAGGGGATTGTGCTTAAGGAGTGCTATTATAAATAAAAATATAATTTCTTCTTACTTGCATGTGCTTATACCCCTTTGCATAATGCATAGGTCAGGTGGACTTAGTCACCCATGTGTGGGGTGATAAGTCTAATATACATGCTTGGGATTTATGTGGTGTGATTTAACTAACTTTTGTTTTGCACGTGTTAGTTAGATTTCTATTTTTTCTTTCCATGTAAAAATTTGTATAATTAGGATTTTGGAATGATTTGTTAGGGGAATTAGGATGAGCATTGGTCATAAGATCCTATCTTATCCACCATGTGAAGCCTTAGAGCATCCACCTTCCAACCATCCAAAAGAAGAACCAAAAAAGAAAAGAAGAAAAGAAGAAGATAGAAAGAAGAAAGAAGAAAGAAGAATAAAGCTTAAAGATCCCCATAATAATGAATTCCTTTGCGTAAATTATAATCTAATTCATTTGTAATCTGGGTTGTATAAGGGTAGAGCTCGGCTACCCAATTTGATATTTTCGAGTTTGTGCGGTGGTGCCTGCCTACAAACGACCACTTATTCTTTTTGTGATTAGCTTTATAAATTGATTGATGATTTGTTTAGCTTTTGCATTAAGTGGCATGATTTTCTTAGTTTCTTCTTTGCTTTATGTATGGTCTGGATGTAGATTAGGCTCTTTAGGTAAAAATAAATCTTTTACTCAACTTAATAATTTAAATTAAAATTAAACAACTCATAACCTTACCTAAAGCTTAAGTTTAAAGTCAAGATAAAAGAATTAGCAACCCCTTAGCTGGATGAGCATTTTTTTTATAATATCATGCACAAATGCATCTTATTTCACTCTTTATTGGAGGGCTCCCACCTTTGCTAGAGAACTCAGCTTGACCTTTGAGGGCCGTGGTGGAAACTCACCTCCTCCCTTCTCACTGATTTTGGCCAATAATCTGATTTCTCATGCATTAGTCATAAAGATCCTATTATCCTCAGTCAAAAATGATTGTTCAGAAATGAAAAATAAAATGAAATTTGAATTACATTAGTTTAGGTCATTTGAAGCATGCCCCTTTACATGATCTAGTCTCTTTAGGGAGTGAGCTTAAGGACTTAATATCTTTTTAAATAAATAACATCCTAGTTATCTTGCATAAGCATAAAGACTTGCCTACATGTATTTAAAATTATAGGAGGAGTTATTTGGCAGCCACCCCCAGATAGTTGTAAGTCCAAGTTATTGGGTGGTTTTTCCTCTCTTGTGGAGATAAACTAATTACCCACTTTTCATCTTAGATTTAGGTTATGCTTTCGGCCCTAGCTAAAGCTCCCTAGATTTAGGTTCTGAGGTCGCTTCTCCCCTTTATGGGCCATAAGCATAATTCCTCACCTCTTATGTGTTTCCTTAACCTTGTGTTAAGGAATTTTAAGTCCTAAAATTCTAATGAAAAATACAACTCAAATAAACTAAATCAATTTCTAAAATGTAAAGCCCAACTATATGATAGTTTGAGATACTCGCTAGGTTTCTTAGCATCGTGGGCATCTCCTACTTATTTCTCATTTTAGCTTCGATAATAACTCCCTCTTGTGATCAATCCCATTTGATCTTCAAAAATATAAACTAATCGATTAATAGTCCTTCCCTATTGAAATCTTTAGAGATAACGATCATTTACCTTAATTGAGGGTTTTCCTAAGGGATCTCGTCTCTTTGGATGTAATTAACTATGGGGGCTTGCCCTTGTAAGAAACTTAACGAAACCAATTTAAAATAAACCCTGCTTTACTTTTCCATGTAAAGTAGGGGAAGAATATCTGATACATATGCAGACCCATCAACCTTGGGAGTCCTTATTGTGGTGATTGGTTCCATTAAAGGGTAATGACTTTTGTCTTTCAAGATAGTACACTATACCTTGATGACGTACCCGATCACTGAATAAGTACACCTATGGATCTGCGTGGCATCCTAAAAGATGAATTTATATAAGGTCTCTTCTTTCTTTTCTCCATAGATTTGAAAGGTGACTCCCTATTAGAGATTTATTCAACACAATATGAAACTTGGCTTCTATATATAATTCCCAAAACTTGAGCAGGAGAATAAAAGAACCCAAGGTTTTCTACCCTTTTTTATTGAAACCATGAACCATCAACTTATCTTTCCCAAGATGTCAGATATCAAGTGATAATCCTCTCAATACTTTTTGACTCATAAGATTGATAGAAGAACCTGGATCAATCAATATTCGGCTGATTGAGATTTCATCACTCTTTACAGTAACATATAAAGGACGGTTGTGATTCACTGTTCCCAACATAAGGTCTTTTTCAGAAAATGTGATTACTGGGAGATCTTGAGTTTGCAATGATTTAGTCATGCATTTTTTAGCAAAGTAAGCTTCATAACTTTCTGGATCTTTGAGAGCCTGTATTAAAGTTTCTCAAAGGTCTTTTGATATTAAGAGAGTCTCGTACACACTCAGTTGTGTAGAGATCTTTCTTAAATATGATAGAATATTATTATCTATCTTTTCACTTGATTTAGGCTTTATCTTAGGATTTTTTGGAATGATATCTTTGTTGACTTCAATTTATTTTTCCTTGTCTTTATTTATGTTTCCCTTCATTGATGAAGGTGGTAAGACTTTACTGCTTCGCAACTGAACTTGAATCACCTTATCTTGCTCAGATTCTTCTGAAGAGGTAGTTTCTTGAAATTCCCTTCTTATTCTGGATGGTTGACCAAAAGGGCTAGACTCACTTTTCAGTTGCATACATTTCATACATGATGATATTGATGAGTCTGACTTTTCTCCACCGGGAAAACATAAATCTTCATCTGAATTATTATCTTCTTGTTGGGTCATTAAATAAAATTTAGATGTTAACTCTTCAGGCTCTTCTTGCTTTCCAGATAAGAATTTTGATGGGTTGATCGAGTCTATCTGACTACCCATATCATTTTGGAGTAACTGATGCTAAAGAACATCTAACATCACGTAAATGATTCGTCATGTCTCTATCGGACAAGATTCGCCATTATCATCTTCATCCGATTCAACAATGCGAAGTTTAGGCATTAAAGCTGCAAGCCTAAATGGTTGTCTTGCTGGCTAGTGATACTCCTCTAAATTATTAATAATATTTTAAGTTGTAGTTCTCTTCTTAATCTTCTTTTTCTTAGCAGACTTCTTTGATTTATGAGGCAAGTGTTTAGTAGACTGCTCATTGAGCTGTGATGAAGTAGCCTTATCAAAATGCCACTGAGAAGCCCAAATATTTGGTCTAGGTATCTCTTTAAGTCCAATATAGGTTCAATTGGTGATTTTCACTTAACACTAGGGACACCCTTCAGCTGTTTCAGCATTTTTACGGTCTTCTTAGAGACTACTGTTTCTCATTCTCCATCCTAAACTGATTTTTCCTTCTTTTTGTCTTTGATGGATGATATAGAAGAGCATGTGATCATCCTTGTAGACTCTCTTTTTGGGTTGACTAGAACATTGTCAGATAATATAAATTCACCATGTTGATACTTCCTTTCTAGCCAATCTTTGAAGACATAACAACCTTCAATAAGATGATTGATGATCCGATGATATGATAGTAATTTGGATTACTGACTTGATCAGCTTCTTCAGGCTTTTTAATTTTTGGTAATTGTAGACCAGCTTTGACTGCTTGCCAAAATAATTTAGCTACACAGTCCATTCTAAAGGAATAATCTTTGTTCATCTTTTCCTTAAGAGACGGCTGCATTCGTTCATCATCTCTTGTTGCTTGTTTTGGATGCTCCCCACCACTTGGAAAACTCTGAGGTTTATCATTGCCTCCCAATACTAATTTTGGTTGTGGATTAGAATAGTCAGGCATCTTTCCCTTATCATTAATGTACATTGGATATTTTCTTTTATCTACATTATATATCATCTATTTTTTACCATTTGAGCTATAGGAAGTGACATGAGTTTCATTTCTTCTTGAGTCCGAAGGTTTGTTTCTCTTTACTTTATCTGCATAGGTTTCAGACTTAGGGTGATTAAGCTTTTCAAATTTGGCCACCCTATCAAGAAAGTCTTGGAATGTTGTAATAGAGGACATACATACAAATGGTTCCATTTTATCATCCATATTTCCCATTAGCAATTGTATCACATGTTCTTCTTCCAATTATGCTTACACTTCATACTTAGGTTATGCTAACGACTTAAGAATTTTGTCATTCACTCATCTTTTCTCCTTTTCAGCAAGGCAAGGTCAGCGATTGTTATTTTCTCAGTTGCATTGGTGAACCTCTTCATGAATATTGTCTCTAACTCAATAAAGGTTTTAGCCTCATTCGACAATTCTACATACCACTCGAAAGCAGCTGAGGTCAGGCTACTGACGAATTGATGAAAAAGCAGCACATCATTCTCTCCTATGTTACCATAAGTGGCCTTAAATTGGGCTAGATGTTGTTTTTGGTTATAAGCCAACTGAAAGTATTAAATTTGGGCACTGAGTAACCTTTAAGGTATGACACTCGATCATATTTAGCTGGGTAAGGGTGACCCTTACTCAAAAACTTTTCAGCCTGCTCTGAAGCTATAACTACATTTATATTTTCATTAATTATTATTCTAGCTAAGCAGCTATTACCGTTCCAAATGTACTAATCATATTTTGAATTATCAGCTGGAGAGATAGTTGGTTAACTTCATTCCTCACTTCATGTGTAGCATGTACTATAAGAGCTTGAGGTACTAGAGTGATTGGTGGTATAAAAGTTGTATTATTAGCTACCTATTGATTAGCATACAAGATAGGTGCTACATTTAATGTAGTATTCTTCTGCAATATCTCTATCATGATATTCATTTATTCCATCATGTCATTCATCTTGGTACCAAGCTGTGCAATTTTCTTATCTTTGACTTTCATTTGATGCTGCATTTTTCTTTGCCTCTAGCTAGCGCCACGATGTCAACAAGTACAGGCTATTCTTCTTCCTCTATTTCTTATTATTGTTCTGATCCTTGCTCATCTTCAGGGGAAGAATTTGACTATCTTTCTCCTTGTGCATTTGCAGGGGCAGTTATTGCTAGGGCTAAACAATGACACTGATTATAAAAGCGTGTACCAGGCTGATTATTTTTTGGTTTGACCATATAAACAGCTTCAACACCTATGATCTCTTTCTCATTTTGATCTTCTTCTTCTTCCTCAGTAGAGTTTGAAGATCCATCTTCTACTTGCTTCTATGAAGACTCACCTTCATAAACATCGAATTCAGGTTCAAGCTCCCTAGATTCATGTTGCTGATGATGCTGAGCAGAAAGTTTATTTATGTCTCTGACCATATAGATGACTTCCACTTCCACAGTGTCCTCTTCATTATCTTCTTCTTGCACATGAACTTTTGATTCGAGATTTCTAGTGGATCTCTGGTTCAGTGTACAGAACAAACACTTCTTCCATTAAAGGACTGCGATCAAAGTCAACCTTCTCTTGTGGGGGTGAATCTGATCGATGATGGGATCCCCTAGAGGATTCTTCAGGGTATTGACCATCATGTCTTTCATCAGTGATATCCCTTCTTTTAGGTATCCACTTATGATTAGTTATTTTTGTGGTGGATTTCTGAATATGTGTTTCAGATGTCACACCTCTTTCTTTCTTCAGGATTTTATCATGGGGCCTTGGCCTCCATTTATGCTTATCATTTTGCCAGGACCTTTTGGTAGTGGATTCTTGGACACGTTGTCTGAGTGTCACCCTCCGATGCTCACCATGCGAAGCATATTTAGCTTGGTGACTAATTACTAGAAGAGATGACAACCTCCTTGGTGGAGCTTCAGTATTTTCAATCACCACAGGCCTTTGAAATTTTCTTTTTATCTAGCCTCTTTCCTTAGCTACTTTAAGAACATTATATATTCTAACAGATAGTGTTTTAGGCTATCTCCTCTATGGTGGTGGAGCTTGATGTTATTGAGTCCAGAAATACTACTTTACTTCACCAATAGAGTTATTCCTTTTTATCACTTTAGATTGTCAAATTTGTTATGGGTAGGAATACTCACTTTTGACGGTAGTATTGCATGTTCACTAGGTCATTTGAATGGGATCTGTTGAGCCATCATCTCAACATTTCTTCTTTTTCTCTAATTTATAGTTAATTTACTTCCTGATGAGGAAGATTCATGATCATGCTTTCCAGGTATGAAAGGTTCAATCGATGTAGCAATTGTACCATAAGAAATTAAAGACACAGTTTGCCCCCTCACAGTTCTTTTCATTATTGGGGCTTTAGATTGACCTATTCTTTTAAAAATTAAAGTTTTCTATTGGGAGAACTCCTTAACAGCGGTTGGCTGCTGAGCAGATTGAAAAACATGGCTAGTAGGAGCTTCCGTAAATTGAGGCCTCCTGGCATGACTTCGGATGAGTGTAATACAGGTGGGTACTTCAAGAGTTGCAACTATAATAGTTGAAAAATTTAAGCTACCAAATTGAATGGTAGCTCCAACATCTCCTGTGTTGATGACAACATTAACTAAGCAGATGTTTGCACCACACCCAAGCTGAACAGTGAAAGGAGTGCTCTGTAGATCCATTCTGCAAAAGTGAAAGATGAGGATTAGTAATTAGCATTTAATATTTCATTCCACACTTTTAAAATGCAGAGGTACAACATAACAAAATAATAGTGTAATAAAAACATACTCTATAGAATAATTCATTTGATATAGAGTCTCATACATTGTTAATTTGAATTTATTACACATTTAAATCACCATTTTTTGTTTTAAATTTTCAAACATTTTGTTGCTACTATAGCATGTATATGACTAGCCAATGATGGAAAGAGAATCCTGTGCCCATCGGAGTCACCAAAAATCTGTGGGCTTTGAAAATTCTCTATCAACCTCTTGATATTAAATGAAGAGAGTATGATTTGAAGTGCCGGTAAAATTTTCAGAAGGCAGATGGAATAGTAGATAAGACACTACCCAAAGATTTTGTCATCATTTTGTGAGGACTTTAGAACTGGTTCTAGGTGTCCTATAGGTGTAAGCCCCTATAGTTGATTCCCCCTCTCAATGCAGAGAGAGAACTTTCAATTAAGGCTAGTCGTTATATCGCTAAATGTGTAGCGTATAATAGCAGTAGGTGGAGTTTTGAAATTTAAGATTATGAAATTCATCATTTTAGCTTAAAGTAGATGGTTGGGGGAATGATGACGTGCCCGATCTAGATCCCATGGTTCCGTCATCTTGGGCTATCACGGTCCCTAGTCTACTTAATCAGAGGAGGTAGTCAACCCAACCTGGTCGAAGGATCCTTATCAGCAACACATGGGTTACGTCATCCAAGAAATCTTTGTAGACCTAGGGTGGTGTTTGTTTAAGAAGATAGGCTTAAGTCTACCTTAGCTGACAGAGGGCTTTTTTTCCAATCAAGTATACCCTATGATTCACAACTCAAAGGACAGAGCCATTGAGAAGCATACATGATACGATTATGATCGTAATATAATAGAGCCTTCTAAACCACGTCGACTCGGTCACTCATTATTTGTTGCCTACTTGGCCAAGCCTTGAGGACACGCCATGTCCTTACTGATATGAGATTGATTTAGAGTAAACATTGTAGAACACTTGATTTGACTTTGGCTCTTTTGTGAGCTAGAGTTTTCTTAATTTGTCACCTCTGATAAACTATTGCGGAAGGTGGATTGGGTTTCAGCTTTAAGTATTGACTATTGAATTTTACTTTGACATTTAGAACTTAGTGATTTGCATGATTTCATGTTTATATTGATCTCAATAATTTTATATGATGTTTAGAATGTATGTAAATAGGAATTGAGAATTTTTTTGCCCAATTTACAGAGTGCACACTCTATACACTATGGAGTGTACAATCTTATTTTAAATTTAAATAATGGGGGGACTCCTAAATTTGGATCTCAATGATTTTATATGTTGTTTGGAGTGGCTTTAAACATGAATTGAGAATTTTTTTGGTCAATTTTCTAGAGTGTACACTCTATACACCCTGGACTATATAGCCTTACTTTTTAAATTTAAATAATGGGGGGACTCTCAAATATGGATCTCAATGATTTCATATGTTATTTGGAGTGGTTTTAAATAGGAATTGAAAATTTTTGGTCATTTCTCTAGAGTGTACACTTTGAGTGTACACTACACCTAGATTGTACAACCTTATTTCTTAAATTTAAATAATGGGGGACTTCCAATTATAGATCTCAATGATTTTATATACTATTTGGAGTGGTTTTAAACATGAATTGAAAATTTTTTGGTCAAATTTTTAGAGTGTACACTCTGTACACCCTAGAGTGTACACTATGTACACCATAGAATGTACAACCTTATTTTTTAAATTTAAATAATGGGGGGACTCTAAAATATTGATCTCAATGATTTCATATGTTGTTTGGAGTGGTTTTAAACAAGAATTAAAAATTTTTGGTCATTTCTCCAGAGTGTACATTATGTACACTCTAGAGTGTACATTTTGTACACTCAAGAGTGTGTGGGCTCTAAAATTCGCCACCGACCTCTCACATTGAAGAGAGTATGATTTGAGTGTCGTTAAAATTTTTAGAATGTAGATGGAATAGTAGACAAGAAATTATCCAGAGATTTTTCCTTCATTTTATGAGGGCTTTAGATTTGGTTTCAGGTTTCCTATATGCACACACACTTATAGTTAATTATCCCTCCCAATACTAAGAGAGAACTTTCGATTAAGGCTAGTTGTTAGATCGCTGAATGTCTAGCGTATAGTAGTAGCATATGGAGTTTAAATTTTAATATTATGAAATTCATTATATTAACTTAAAGCAGATGGTTGGGGGAATGATGACGTGCTTGATCTAGATCCCATGGTTTTGTCATCCTGGGCTATCGTGGTCCCTAGTCTACTTAGTCAGAGGAGGTAGTCGACCCACAGAAGGATCATTGTCAGTAGCCATGGTTGTGTTGTCCAAGTAATCCTTATAGACCTGTGATGGTGTTTATTCAAGGAGATAATATTAAGTTTACCTTAGTTGAGAGAGGGATTTTTGCCCTATCAGGTGTACCCTATGAATCACATCTCAAGGTACAAAGCCTTTGGAGATCATATGGGTTACAATCATGATCATAATTTAATGGTGCCATTTGGCAGTAACCACGATCAGAGGACTGTGGTCGAAACTGCATCATATGTGGAGCTTACTGGCCAAGCCACACAGTCAGACGACATGGGCCATGTCCTTACTGGCGTGAGATTGATTGAGAGTGAACATAGTAAAATATTTTATTTGACATTGGCTCCTTTGTGAGCTAGAATTTTCTTAATTTATTACCTTCAACAAACTATTACGGAGGATGGATTGAGTTAGATTTTGCTTTAAGTTTTTAAAGATTGAATTTCATTTAACCATTAATAGCTTAGTGATATATTAGATTTCACATTTGGATTGATACTTAATTTATGTTAATTTAATCTGAAATTACAATCACTTTTTGATGGAAGTATCCCCTCCGGTTGAAATCTTCATTCAACACAGCTATCATCAGGGTTTATGAGTTTGCTTGATCATTTAATTTATTATTTCAAACCCTGTTGAATCTATTAGTTTAATAATAAAGGATTAGATTTACTATCATATGACAAAATTAGTTTCTCAGATGTTTCAATAAGCTAAAATTCTTATAATAATTAGATTTTTAAGTTTTATTAACCCGGACTCAGTCCTAAGACCCAACCAGGAATCAGCCAACCCAGGATCCACATACACTAAGTTTAAACATTCGACATAATGTCGAAGCCCATTCGGGTATATTTAAGAATGCTTGCATAATTTTAAGGCATTAAATTTGAGTTTTAGTCCTACTTCATAATATGTGCAAGGGTTTAATTGAAGCCTTAATTAACACTTTTTATTCACTTAGACAATGTGTTCCGAATCCGGTGGTGTATGTGGAGCAGAATTAGATTTCTATTTACACTCAAAAAATATTGTGTCTTTGCTTGCATTAAACTTATTTGTTGAAGTTCTAATTTTGAATAATTAATTCATGCTCATTAATGAATAATTGAATTTTTGTGAGATTCACTTAGCCTATTTTAACTTGTTCGATATGTCAAAGCATAACTCATTCGTTCATTGAAAAACCCTTCTTAAGTTGGTTAACAAGCTATTTAGGTTTACCAAAAGTTTTCATTTGTGCTCCCTAAAGAACCCTCAAATGTAATATAAGTTTTATTTTTGAAGCTTTCTTTGTATTATTTCTATCCATTCAATATGTAGCATAACCATCTATGTGTTTTGGAAGGCATTTGATCCCACTACAAATTCTGTCCAAATCACCTTGACTCATTCAATATAATTATAATACTTTGAAAGTTTATAACATTCTATTTATATTTCTCTTGCTTAAGAGTAAATTTTCAATTTCGACACTAATCATCAGTTGCTCAACTCAATGCTTAATACAAGTTGTACTAAGATTTGATTATTCAATTTAAAGTCATTTTTATAATTATGGGCGGGTCATCAAATGATGCTCATTCTCCGTTATAAATTGGAGTGCTAAGGGGCTTCATTTCATATGCTTGAGTTTGGAGCACCTTAAAGAGGAGGGAGATCCTAGTTTAAATTTTGGGTGAGCCTTTAGTTTGCTTAATTTTTTTTGTATGTCTCCTTTTTTATCTGTTTGTTTAATGCTCATATTCACATTATTTTCCATGTTTACTTAATTCTTTTAACTCGAACTTAATTTTAGATTTTTTTAGTGCTTTTAAGTACTTTTGGTTTTCCTCCCTCTTTTTTTAAGTCCAAAAATTTAGTCTAAATTTTGGCAGCATTTCAGCATAGGGGTGCAACATCTAACAATTTTGCTTTTGCATCATTGAATAGCGATGTCTTCAGACACCACATTCTTTATCCACTAAGCCCTATAGGGCGTTAGTGGGGTCTTGAAACCTTAATGGTGCCAACAATATAATAATTGTATCACCCAACAGCCAAACAAAAGCACTAACAAATCCAATGATAGTCTTATCTTCAAACTCAATATCATAATAATCATCACGATTATTTTCCTCTCGTGTTTAAAGAACTACCAATGGGTGTTCAATTGGAAGAATATAGAGGCAATATAAGTTGCGAGCATCACAATGCTGCATACTCTTGACAATGCTAGAGTAGTGACTGTCATTACATCATGCTATCCATAGTTAACAACAAATCGAAACATCAAAGGAAGCACATGATAGAGCACCAAGTAGCAAGAGAGAAGTGTTCACATCCGTTTGTTTATGGATAAGGAAAGGTTTTGGAGTCCAGTGGAAGCTTTTCCTTGGCATGGATTCTTTGAGTTTTGGAATGGCTGCTGTACCTCAAGGACGTCTCCATCCCTGTCACCATACCTCCTCACTTAGACTGTTGAAATAGCAGGTCAGGTGTGGCCAGAGAATCAATGAAGACTATGGTTCTGCATTGATGTGAGAGGGAAGGACAAAGAACACGGCCATGTGCTTGCTAGCAAAGAAGAGGCAGAATCGATAGGCTTTGCTGCGAAGGGAAAGAGAGGAGGATGAACCGTGTCGTAGTCGAGTGGAGCATTCTGTTAGGAGTCCCCATGATACGAGGAGACCAATAGAGGAGCGGAAGGCTTGCGGTTGAGGGAGATCGTGCGTGCTGCGGTTTTTTTTTTTTTTTTTTGGTGGATTCTTGAACTTCTGGTTTCTGAGGTTTTAGGGAGACAGGAGTGGGAGTCAAAGCCACAGGTTTGCGACTTCAAGTGGGAAAGGCGAGAGAGGGAAAGGGGCGAACGAACGAAGGAGGGATTTCTCCTTTTCTTTTGTTTTGTCATTTTATAAAACAATAAAAGACAAAAGGTGGGGAAATTATCCTCTCTTTTTTTCAATATTAAATTTATACAAATTTTAGACTTTATTTTAAAAATCTAATTTAATTAATTTACATAATAAAATTTATCTTAATTAACTTATTTTCATTTCATTTTTGTTCTCCTTTATTATTATTATTATTATTGTTTATTATAATTATTATATATTTTTTATAATGTTATTTTATCCAAACTAATATATGCATACTTTTATTCAAAATAAAAAAATTATTTTAAATTTTATTTGTTTAATATATGTACATGAGACAACATTTAATAATATTTATTTAAATTTTAAGATGGTAATTTAGTTTTAATTTCAATTTTCTTTTATAATAAAATTAAATGTGTAACATTTATTTATATATTTATAAGACATATATAACTTTATTTATAACATATATATATATATATATATATATATATATATATATATATATATATATATATATATATATATATATATATATATATATATATATATATATATATATATATTATCCCAAGATAATAATAATGAATGTCCCCAACAAATATAATATACGTATGACGTTGATCTTATTTGTTGCGAGCTAATTGACTTCATTGATTTTTTTTAATTTTCAAAAGTGATTGTTTATTACTTATTTTTTATTTTTTTTCTTTTTAGATATTTTCCCTCTCTCTTATCTATTTATTTATTTGCTGCTTTTTAGTATAGCTCTTTTGAGTTTATGTTTTGTCATGCTATCACATAGATTCTTATATATGTTTCCTCGATCATTTGACAGGAGGATGTTTAGCTTGAGGAGACCCGATGACTTGTCATCTAGTGAGCTAGCGAGGAAGCTATTTGGTTGGAGATTGGCAGACACGATCCTCATGGAGATGCTGATATCAGGGATAGAATTGAGCAGCACATCGATATGTTGAAAGGGCATGATCTTTGCTAGGGTTTCTTTGCACTATCCTTCATTCTTCCTAACTGTACTTCAGACTCTTTTGCTTCTGAGGATCCCGCAGATTGGGTGGCTACCATTAAGTTAAAATGTGGGGAATACAATCCTCTGGATAACAAAGTAGCTCAGGTCAACTCCGAATATTATGATATTTATAGCCTGTCTCTAACAGCATTGAGCAGACGAGATAGTCTAGATTTCTCAGCCACCGTCTGTTACAGTCGAGCACATTAGACTTGCTTCAAGATTCATCCGTTGGAAAGACCCCTAGTGTTCCACACACATGGATATATCACATGGGCAAGGTATTTCTTGCAAGCTCAAAGAGAAACTTTACGGACAGCTAACATTTATGAGACGGTATTTGTCTCTTTATTTAATTTTGGAGGTATGCCTTCTTCTTGGGCTCTAGGAGTAGTGGAGTTCTGGGATGCTAGTAGTAACACTTGTTGGGTTGGCTTGGAGGAGTTGACAGTTACACCTTGGGACTTACAAGTTGTGTCAAGCCTTCCGGTGTTTGGTTATCGCTACGAGGAGTACATTCCTCCAGATGAGGAGTTATTCCACAGGCAGCCTTCAGATGATAGTGATCGACGAGGTAGGCTAGCCGTGCCATCTATTTATATTGATCTTCTGAACCTTTATCACCAAACTTTCAAGGCATTAGGATGTTCTAGACGTTCACGGGCTACACTGCATGTGAGTTCATAGATCCAGAGCTTCTTACAAGATTATGTTTTATCTGAGGAGACTGTAGCACTACATGATCTTTTGATTGGGTGTGTCTGATGGCAGTTATTTATCTAAGGAGATTGTGGAGCCTATTATACTAGTAGGGGGGATTTCTCCAGCTATACATGGATTGAGCGGGAACTTGTTCTTAGTAGAATTTATAGTGACATGGCTCTGGAGTTTTGTACTCCCTGTTATAGAGATTAATTAGACCAAGTGCTTTATTAGCAGCTAGCAAGATCTCTTGAGGTGACCGAGTTTCTCTGGTCCCAGTAGTCTTAGCCAGGATTTACAGGATATTGGGGGTGATTTCTGGGGTAGATTCTGTAGAGTTACAAAATGTGACTCTACTTTGCCAGTACTTGTATGCTTGGGTTCACCTCCACATACATGGCGCCTTTGCTTGTTTTGAATATCCAACATTCTTTTTAGAGCAAGGATATCCTACAATCTTGCAGTTATACCAAGCATCATCTACTTTGGAGATGGAGCGGATTTGCATGTTCTTCTTTGCTCCTTATTTGGTCAGAGATTGATTTTTATTAGTTCACCAGCTAGACATATTTAGCCAACCATCTGACTTGATAGAGGTTGATCTCATTGATGATTTCGATGAGAATGGCAGACATTCATTGCTTCATGGCTGACGAACATTGAGAGTAGTTGAGTACTTTTTAAGTATACATCTAAAATGGTTATGTTATCGATTTAGTCAGTCAGTTGTTATAGAGGGCTATCAGCCCAACTAGGTTGCATGATAGTTTGGTTTTTTCCTGTCGACTGCTCACGATGGTAGGCCATTCATCCCTGGTGTGGTGGATATTAGGAGATCAGGATGATTTTCCTTGAGACATGATACTTTACTGCTTCTATTATTTGGTTATATTTACTGAGATTTGGTACTGGCTCTCATTCTTGGATAGTTCCTCCACAGAGTCACACAAGGGTTAGTTATACCCATCTCACTTGGGTCCGATTATCATTCGGTTCTTTCTTAGAGCATGGTGCTAGAAAGTCACAGAAGGTGAGATCCTTAGGAGTTGCTCAAGATTAGAAACCTTGTCATCAGTCACCAGTGGCAAGAGACAACAGTGTTAGAGGTATAATCTATATCTTTCTTCTTTTCTTTATTATTTCTTTTTTTGTTATATCATTAAAATATGTTTAGCATGTCTGATATTTAATTTGATTTTTGACAGATGCAGCAGTTGACGAGTAGGTTAGGGCTGAGGACACCACTCTTTATAGCAGGGTACAAGCTAGAGATTATGCTCCTAGTTATACTGAGGTTCCTTCACCGGCTTGCAGACGTTGGTGTAGTCAACCTATAGAACTCATTCGAGCTTCAGTTGGTTGATCTATGAGCCCGCTTCTATAGTGACTTCGGACTCCTAACGAGGTGCCATAGGTGTCAGCTAGTACTAGATGTGCTACTGAGGACTTTGGAGTTGAGCCGTCGAGTGTGCCTGCCTTTGATACTATCGCCTCAGATTTTGTTTCTTCTTTATATTTACTTCTTTATCTTATGCTAATTATTTTGTTTATTTCTTGCAGTGCCTAAGGTGGGTTACGAGTCTAAGATTAACCACCGATATCCATCTGCACCAGATCTACACGATAGAGGCATGCGGATTATAGCTTGATATTTTTGAGGGATGTGATTTTTAGGCTCACTCCGGGCTCACCAGAGTCACTGGACTGCTTCACATAATACGCGAACACTATTCTAGATCTTCTAGTTTGCACTAGCTTGGAAGAGTAGGTTCTCATGTATTGGGAGATTCTTTGTAGAGATGTAGAGTTTTTGATCCACCAGATAAGATCACTCAGTATCGTTTGCTCGAGCACTTCACTAGAAGAGCTTCAGGAGCAGATTAGGCTCCATAGAGAGGTGGTTGACCTAGCACTTGATGAGTTTGAGGAGAGTACTGAGGCCCTACGATACTACCGTCAGGGATCAATAGATACTACTTCTAAGTTAGATAGACTTACTACTAGGATCAGGGAGTTGTGGAGGGATCTCGTGAGCACGATATCCACAGTCGTGAGCTCGAGCAGAGAGCAACCAAGAGAAACACCTCTTCTTTGTACTGCATTTGAAATTTTGTATCTTCATCTTTGCATATCTTCAAGATATTTTACACAGATAATGTTTTAATGATAAATCATATTATATAATCTTGTTTATAGTTCATTAGCTAGTTAAGAGAACTTTTGATGTTGAATTACTTGGGTATGTTAAGTCGAGTCAGCTTTAGGCAGAATAGCTATTGTCATTTGACTAGCAAGTGGGGGCTCTACCACTACGGTATTTTCTTATGGCTTATTGAGTGAGAAGAGCAGTTAACGACTCAACCACATTTGGGCTTATTAAGCCTGACGGTCAGGACTACCTTAAGTCTTAGACTTGAGCTGAATAGAATTACATTTCTTCAACTTAACAATATTGAAGTTTACAAATCAAAAATCCTCTCACTTGACTTTTAGGACTTTCATAAGCATAGAAGATGAATCTTTTAATTGCGGAATCATCTTATGTGCAACTTATTTAAAGATATATTTCCACTACTCATGATAACTAAAAGTATCTTTAGCATTGGGATAATGGAGTAATCAAATGGGTATTTCAGATCAAAGTACGATGTCTACCTGAATCAAAGTATATTCAGGGATCTCGCCTTATAGCACGATATCAACCCGAATGAAATTAACATAAAATAAAAATGCCCCATGTCTTGCAGGGATAATTCTAAAGCACTTGGAAAGAAATTTAAGATGAAATTAAGCAAATACATCAATATTTGAGTTAATATATTTGACCTTAAAAAGGCTTAACATATAATATTGATTCCATCTCATATATGAAATCTAAAAATGCCCCTTATCTCACGGGGGATTTTCAATGGTGCAAATTTTTTTTTATCATATTGAGTATGTATATTCATTTAGGGATCTCGGCATGAAGCACGATGTCAACCCAAATAAATATACATAAAAAATGCTCCCTGTCTTGCAGGGGGATTTTTATTTTACCTTAAAAATATATGTCATATATAATAATTTTTAAGCTATTAACTATTAATTGGTGGCTTTTTTCATTCACCATTTAGGTCAATGAGTTGGTATGCTCCTCATTGATACACCATTTTGATGACAAAAGGTCCCTCCCAATTAGGCTCAAATTTATCACCAATTCTTTGATTATGAATAATTGATCTTCTCAGCACCAAGACTAATTCTCTTTTTTGGAATGTTCTAGGACGCACCGTATGGTCAAAAGCCCTAGACATCTTTGCTCAATAAACCTCCAAATTTTGACGAGCTTGCAATCTAACTTCATCAAGCTCATCGAGTTCTTCCATTCTTAAACGAGTATTTTGTTCTCTAGTCAAATTATATTGGATGGCTACTCGAAGTGAAAGCAACACAACTTCAAGCGAAAGGACCGCCACAAATACTAATGAATAGGGAGTGGCTTTAGTTGGCATCTTGTAGATAGTTCAATACACCCATAATGCCTCTATTAATTTGGTATGCCATTATCTTTTATTTTTAGTGATGATCTTCTTGAGCAGCTTAACTAATGTCTTGTTAAAGGCTTCTACCAAACCATTTGCCCTTGGATTGTATATTGATGAATATCGCTATTCAATTTTTTTGTTGATCGATGAATTTATAAATCATTGTACTTTTGAAAGCTGTGCCATTATCATAAATTATTCGATGTGACACTCCAAATCTATTGGCCATATTATACATGAAGAAGTTGATCACTCGATCAGTAGTAACTTCTTTAAATGGGATAACTTTAGCCCACTTAGAGAAATAATCAGTCGCTGCTAGGATAAAGTGGTGACCAGCTGATGACTGCGAATCAATTGGTCCAATTACATCTATATCATAACATTCAAAAGGCCATGATGCTATTGTTGGGTGTAGTGGATTTGGAGGTTGGTGGATTATATTCCTATGTACTTGACATTCATGACACCTCTTGGCATGATTGATATAGTCTCTCACCATATATGGCTAATAATAACCCATTTTTTGATCTTTACTACCATCTTGGGACCTGATTGATGTGCACCATAAATTCCTTCATAAACTTCAACCATCACTTTACTAGCTTCATCTATATTTAGGCATCATAGCCACATTTGTTCAAAGGATTTACGATATAAAGTGTTGTTAACGAAAGCATAGTGCAACATTCTCTTCTCAATTTGAGCTACCAATAATTTATTATTTGGTAATTTACCTTCTTTAAAGTAGTCGATGAATGACTACCTCCAATCATGTGGCTCTTCTACTATAAAGGCTTCCCATTACCTTTCTGAAGTAATGTCATGATTAGCTTTTCATGGTATAACTCCTTATCAATTTTGGGAGGATGAGGAGCAACTTGAGCCGCATCCTACTGGGTCAAATTTGATAACCCCTCTACCTGCAGGGATTGATGAATTATTGGCTCTAGAACTCATCGAGTAAATATCCCGATCATGACATAATCATCATTCATACTTACTATCTCCTTAGCTAATTTTGCTAAGCAATCTACTTTGCTATTCTCGGATTGAGAGACTCGTGTTAGTGTGATAATTGGTATTTGCTTCATAAGCTCAAGAACCCGCTTGTGGTAAAAAGCTAACTCAAGCTTGTTAATTTTATAGATGCTAAGTACTTGATCTATAATAAGCTGAGAATCATCGAAAATATGCAAATTTTGAATGCCTATGAAAATAGTTTCTTCATGACCTGCTACCAATACTTCATACTCAGCTTCATTATTAGTTCTTGGCTAGGTCAACCAATATGCTCATCTCATTATTCCTCCCTTTAGTGTTATGAAGACTATGACGATGCCTGCTTCTTGCCCTTGGGAGGTTTGGGGGTTGGACTTGTTCAACTGATAAGGCTCCATCAAAGTACATTTCTCAAATTTGTGATTTTTCTCTTTCATGAACTGGAATAATTTGCTCATCAGGTAAATTATCGTTAAGAGAAGAGTCTGTAGGGATGGGATGTGAAGTAAGAAACTCTGGTAAAATTTGTGCCTTTACTGCTTTTCGTAGAATGTATGTGATATCAAATTGTAAAAGCAATACTGCCCATCTTGCCAAGCAACCTATCAACGTTGGTCTTGTCATCAAGTACTTCAGCGAATTGATCTTTGAGATGAGGGTAATCTTGTGAGATAACATATATTGATAGAGCTTTTGGACTACAAAGATCAATGCCAAATAGTGTATCTCTATCAGAGAGTATCTCATTTTTGATCCTATCAATCTCCAACTGATATAATAAAGAGCATTCTCTTTGCTTTCTTCATTATGTTGTGCCAATAATGCTCCGA
Organism: Cymbidium sinense; assembly: GCA_021442155.1. NCBI lineage: Eukaryota > Viridiplantae > Streptophyta > Magnoliopsida > Asparagales > Orchidaceae > Cymbidium > Cymbidium sinense. The sequence continues at coordinate 105,019,662 of CM038229.1, forward strand.
TGGACTCTTCTAATACAACTATGTATAGAATGAGGGGCTTCCCAGGAGTAGGTGTTGCAATGATTGTTGGATTTAACATGTAAATTTTAATGCTATTGATGGGTTCTTGGCACTCCATGTCCCATTTGAATAGAGCATTCTTCTTCATCAACTTTATAAATGGTTGTCAACATCCTGATAGGTTTGATATAATTCATCGAATGAATGCAAGCTGTCTTTATAAAGAATGAAGCTGACACAAACTCTTTGGCAGAGGTATCTTCACAATTGCCTTGATTTTAGTAGGATCGATCTCAATTCCTCTTGAAGTACAATATACCTAAGGAATTTTTTGGAGGATACCCCTATGGTGTTTATTTTTGGTTTTGTGATGGGTGTGTATATGGGGGGATACCACATAGATTTGAGGGTGTACCTATTGAGGTGATCGGGTATGACATCAAAGAATAGCGCACCATCTCGAAAGGTAGAAATTACTACCCTACGATGGACCTAGTCACCTAATAAGGACTCCTAAGGCATGATGGGTCTTCGAATGTATCAGAGATTTTTTTCTTATTTTATGTGGATGAATAAAGTATGATTTATTTAAATTGGGTTCTAAAGTTCACTATGGGGGCAAACCCCATAATTAATTAAATTCTAAGAAAGTTTAATTCTTTAGGAATACTCTTAATTAAAGTATACAATTATTATCTCAAAAGAATTCAAAGATAGGACTATCAATAAATTGGCTATATTTGGAAGCTCAAATGGGATAGCTCAAAAGGAGAGATTTCTTATCGAAGCTAAAAAAGAGATGAGTAGGAGATGCTCATGATATTAGAAAACCTAGTGAGCATCCCAAACTATCCTATAGTTGGGCTTTGTATGTTTGAAATTGAGGAGAATTATATATTTTAGTTACAATTTTATTAGAAATCTAGGACTTATAATCCTACAATACAAGATTGTGAAAATGCCTAAGAGGTGAGGATTTATGCTTGTAGCCCCAAAGAGAAACAACAACCTCGGATCCTAAATCTAGGGAGTTTTAGTGAGGGCCAAATCATGACCTAAATCTAAGCGAAGATGGGTATATTGTTTACCTCCTCAAGAGAGGGTAAACCATCTGACTACTGGACTTATAACCAGCTGGAGTGGTAGCCAGCTAACTCCTCCTATAATTTAAAATCATGTGGTCAAGTCATATGTTTTGCAAGATGGTTAGTATGTTATTATTTAGAAAGAAACTAAAGTCCTTAAACTCTCTCCCTAAGAGACTAGAACATGAGTGGTATGAGTAATGACTTAGTCTAATACAAATCTTATCAAATTTTTATTTAATTTTGACTCTTTATTTTGACACAGGCCATAGGATTTTGTATGACTAAATGCATGTTGAAATAAGTCATGGGTGAAATCAAGAAAGAAGAGGGTGAAGCCCCATCAGTAGGAGTTGCTCTCACAGGTCAAGCATTTCCATATGTGCAAGAACTGGGGTCCTCATTTTGCAAGAGTGGTAGAAGATGCATGCATGATATTAGACATACAACATTCAGCTAAAGCATTGTCAAATCTTTTATTTATCTTGATTTAATGCCTAGGCTTTATATAAGGTTATGAGTTATTTTCAAAAACTTAGTTATGAGTTGTGATTGGGGTAAAAAGCTTATTTTTCCCTAAGAGCCTAAGCGGATCTAGGCCACATATTAAATCATCATACATGAAGAAACTAGGAAAATACATGCCATTTTTATTGCACAATATAAATAAATCATCAAATAATTTATAAACTCAACGTGAAAGAATAACAGGCCGGTGTGGTCGGGTACCGTCGTACAACCCAAAAAGAAATGGGTAGTCGAGCTCTACCCTTATACAACCTGGTATATGAAAGAATAATTACAAATTACAAAATGGTAAGTGTTATGGGGGGTCTTCAAGTCTTCATGCTCTCTCCATTTCTTCATTTGATTTGCTCCATTTGATTTGGTAGGCTTCTAGGCATCACATGACACCCCAGGTTCAAACCTTCAATGTTCATCCTTAACCCCCATAACACAACCAAATTCTTAATGCATAATTACATTAAAAGAATAAAAAATAAGTAAATCTAACTACACTTGTAAAATAAGTGTTAGCTAAACACACTATACAACTCGAGCAGTTATATTATAAAATTTGGACTTAGCACTCTACACATGGGTAACCAAGTCCACCTGTCCTAATGTAGATTATGCTTTGGGGTTAAGCAACATGCAAAAAAGAGCATTTATATTTATTTTAAGCATCCCTTAAGCATAATATCCTGCATAAAATATGATTAGGCTAATCATGGCTAACATCAATGCATCATAACATCAGTCTATAATCATCATAAAATAAGCATACATTAAACCATTGCCCTAAAGTTTATAAGTGGTGACTTAATCAAATGTGTATTAAGGCTTGTGTGGTATGTCCTAGCTAGGCTTTAGAGTTAAGATTTTCTAAGTATGAAGGACATTTAATTATAAAGGGTGGTTTCACTTTAAATGGTTTAATTAATTTGCAAATTTTACTTAATGTTTTCTTTTGTTTCATTTGACCTACATTTAACAACTAAGTGTTATGAAGAGAAAGAAAGAGAGGATCACTCTCTTTTATCCCTACCTTAAGTCACATCTAAAGCAAATTAATTAATCAATTCCCTTTAGTGAATGACTTATTACATGTTTTAATTAGTCCTAAGTTTAGGTTCACTTTAAATAAACTCATTCAATAAGAAAGACATCTTAAGATTAGTTAGAATGAATTACTACCACAAAACACATGTTTATTCATTTCTTTCCATCATGTACATCAAGCATATGATTAAATTCTAAGCATAGCTATACATGCAATTTATATCTTAGCACACTTAAATGATGAATGTGATTAAATGTATTTGGAATTAATATTTCATTTGATTGAATGATTTTGTCATATTAATTTAATGCTCTATCTAAATTCTTATGCAAAAGCATAAGGAAAGAACTTTAAATCACATGATAATCAACTCAACCAGTTAAACAAGGTATGAATGCATGTCTTTTTAATAGAAAAAAGAGGATTTTAATTCATTAGCTAAGTACACATTCACATGTATAAAAGTTTTAAGCAAGTATGCCACTATTGTTCTACACCAAGGAGGAAGGAACCTCCTTAGCTACTTACTTAAACCATGCATCCTGGATGTCCCTAATATCGCTATCCTTAGATATAAATGAATGTATAAGCAACTATAAGAATAAAAAAACCATGTAAAAGTTGTATTTAATATGTTTGATTTATTTGTGAGAATGAATTAAAATTCTATCTAAATTCTAATGTCCAAATGCATAAGAATGAAATCAAGCAGGTATGTCGCCATTGTTTCACATCAAGGGAATGAGGTAGAACCTCCTTAGGGCTACTTAAAGCCGTACATCCCTGAGATTCCCAGACTAGTATACTCGCTAACATTCTTACTTATATAAATCAACACATGAATATAAGAAAGAAATCTTACTTCATACACTAGACTTATATTCACATGCATTTTCTATGTTTATATAACTAAAGTTACAATATATATGTATATCCATTCATTAATAAACTTTTGAAAATATATTTGAGATTTAATAGTGATACTAGCCACACATATTTTTAATTAAGCCAACACATGCTAATTAACATAAAAAATTATTTTTTATTTGATTAACTTGAAAGAAGTGAATGCATGAATACAAGTGGCATACAATATCTATCATGAAGGGAATAAAATAAAATAATACAAGCATGTGATTTCATTCAATCTAACTAAGTCTAAGGTAATCATATTAAACAAACTCATTTAAGATGAACCAAAGTTTCTTAAAGCCATTTTTGATCTTTATGTTTAATTTGATTTAGGAAATGTGAAGGAGGTTTTAATCCTAATCTCATTCCCTTTGTGTGAGTTAATTTGGTTTAATGAAGAGCAATTAGGTTGATTTTATGTCTTAATTGGGCTGAGGTATGAATTAAGTCCATTAATTAACCCTTACCTACATCACCTTAAGCTAATTAACTAAATAATGATGAGCCAATATGAGATGCAATCACATGAAAAGTAAATTAGCAATGCTTCTAAGAAATGAAAGGGGCCTAATGCAATTGGCTCATAATTAATAGTTAATTAAGCTTAAGAAACTCACTTAATTACTTTCATGATTTTCTCACACATGTGAGCAAACCATAATTTCATTAGCTCTCTCTTTAGGCTATTGAACACCCAAAGAGCTACCTAAGATTGATTAAACAAAGTTAGGTTGTGAATGAATGGATTTTAAATTAATTTAATTTAGCCCTTGATTAATTGATTAAATTCTTTGATTATGTTTTAATTAGAATGGTGAAACTAACTTAGGGAAATGGATCAAGGAAGAGCCAATCTTAACCCCTAAGTCATTTCAAACACTCAATTAGGCTCTAAAATAATTAGGTTCCCTCTTGTTTTAATTGGTTAATTAAATGACTAATTAATTATTTAAGCTTTTTAATTAACTTGAAATAAATGAAAAGGATTAATGAAAGGGTTATAAGGAATGAACCCAAACCACTTCCCTAAGACTTCCCATTATTAATAGAGGATAATGAGCTTAATTAATTAAATCACTGTTAATTTGCTTAATTATCACTAATTATGATTGAGAGTAATTAAGACTTAATTAATTGATTTCCCTAATTAACTATCCAATAAATTCTAAGAAAAATAGGAGAGGCAGATGTCATCCCCTAAACATCTCTAGAAAATTTGAAATTAATTGGACAACTAATCAAAGAGTAATTAGGCTAATTAAGTTTTTAATTAAACTTTAATAAAGTAAAATTACTATTCTAAATTAATTAATCATAATTTTAATGGATTCTACTTTGAAATATCTTTAAAATGAGCCCTCATTTGTATTTTTTGGATTTTTTAGGATTAGTTATGATTTTAGAAAGGTTCAACCTTAAAAATTAATTAAAATAACCCTAATTAACCCTTAATCCCGTTGATGCCACATGGCTGCTGACGCGGTGCGCATTTTCCGTGGTGTGATGGAATTGGGTATTTAAGTTGTCATGTTGGGATGTTGACTCGGATTACGGCGGATGCGCTTTCCTATGGATCGTTCGATCCATGATCAGTTCCCATAGTTAAGGGCAAAATAGAGATGGATCTAGCATGATTTGATCACGACCGTCCATTTCGATCACACAAAATGAATGGTCTGTGATCTATCTCCTCCTGAGCGGCGAGAGTCAAAGACCATCCATCATTCGTTGCTCTATCCGAGCTCACCCGAGCTCAAATGGAGATCAAATTGATCCCACACCTTTGGGGAAGCAAAATGAGGAAATCCAATGGTGGAAATCTCACAGAATGGAACTTTTCCATAAAGGACCAAGCTATTTTCATACAAGGATCAGCTTCAATGGCATACCTCACCTGGAGCTTGTGTTTTGTAGTTCCAACAGTTGAGGAAACTTCATTTGGTAGAAATGAAGCCCTGTTGAGCCGCACGAGCTTTCATTTGAGATGGATTGCTTGGTTGACCAAACTCCTCCTATTTGGCGATCGATCTTGGTCAAACTCTTACCTCCGGTAGCTTGGAAGCTTGGGAAATGATACGTTTAGCTTCGATTGGATATGGTGAAGGTGTGGGTAAAAGGAATTAAGGTTTAATCGAGTAGAGAGGGAGTATTGATTGAAAGAAGGCTATCCTATTTTAGTTTCACATGTAGAGAAGAAATCTAATCAAGGGAGGCTTCAGGAATGCTTAGAAAAGCTCTGAGGAGTTTCAAAATGGCTTAGGGAACTCTCACAATGCCGATTATGTCAATTCCCACTCGAATTGGGGGAGTATACTCCAAAATTGTGCGTGAAGGATGAACGAAATGGGTTGGATTATTTTGGCCAGTAGGCCACCATCAGGGCACTAGAGTGGTCATGTCCAACTCCATGTGGCTCGACTTGAGTGGAGGGAGCTGTGAGATGCTGCTGACAAAGACCTCTTGGCTTGAATTCATGGGTTTTTAATTTTAGCTTGAATGAGGAATAGTTGAACTCCCATTGGTCCTTGGCTGACCTATGGGGGGTTATGTGAGCTAGGTGGGTCAGGTGGAGCCTCACTTGAGTGCTTGGGGGCTGCCATGGTGATGTGGGAGTCAACTTTGCTTGTTAATGTGAAAATCTAATGGAAAGAAGGTTTGTCCAAAGGCTCATTGCTTGGGTGGGGCCCACTATGGATTTGGGCTGATTTGGGAATGAGTTAGGACTGGTTTGGGTCGGGTTAGGCCAGGTCCTAGGGTCCCATAGGTTGCTTTTATGTGATTTGGCTTCAGATGGTCAAAATAGGCTCATTTGGGCTAGGTTGGGTTGGGTTGACCCATTGGTCAAATTGGGTCAAACTAAGACTTGGGTTAGGTTTAAATGATTATTTGAAGAGTTTTGGTTCAAGTGGTTTTGATTACTTTGGCTTAAGTTTGATTTTGTCTCATTTGGATTCAAATAGGTCAAATGGGCTAAGTTGACCAATTTGACCAATTTGACCAAATTGGATTGGGTTAGGTGTTGGTTCATATTCAATTGATTAATTAAAAATTATTGTAAGCTTTGGTTTGGTTTAATTTGGAATTAATTTTAATTTTGGCCAATTTGACCCTTTAGGTCAATTTGGGCTAGGTCGGGTCAAGTAGACCAATTAGTCAAATTGGACTCAATCATGGCTTTGGTCAAGTTCAATAAATGATTTGAAATAAACTTGAGCCATTGGTTACAATCAATTTGGACCAAATCATGATTTGAATCATTTTGGCTTCTTATGCTAATTTGGGTCAACTTAGGTCAAATGGCCAATTGGACTTGATTTGGCTCAATTGAGGGTTTGGTCATATTCAATCATTGATTATGAGCTAGTTTAGATCAAAGGTTTCAATCAATTTGGTATATGGTGGGTTTTGGCTTGTTTAGGTTTCATTTGGTCTAAAGGTTGACTTGGTCAAAGGACCAAGTTGACTTGGTTTGACCTAATTCAAGATAGTTGATCACCTTAGGATGATTGTTGATCATAATATGAGGTTTGAAAGGGCTTAGTTCAATCAAATTTAGGTTGTATTAGAACTTGGCTAAAAAAAGTCTTTTAGGTCACTTTGGATCAAGTGGACCTAAATGGGTCAATTGGTTAGGTTTTGGCTTGATCCAAGTTTAATTGAACTCACATATGAGCCTAGGATGAAAATACAAATTCAGTTGCAATTGGTTTGAAGTCAAATGGATTTTGATTCATATGATAATTTCAAGTCAAGTCAACATGGGCTTGACTTGGATTTGGTTTGATAATTATAGTTTGTATTTATATTTGGAATAATGATTGAAGGATTGATTGAATCATGAAAAAATCCATGGGTTCTGAATTGATTTGGGTATCATTTAGCCAAGTTCAAGAATTTGGCTAAAAAGGTTGAAATTGAGAATTTGATTTGATTTGGGTTTGGTTTTGGCCACTTGGATTTATATTTCATTTACGAATATAAATGAAGAAGATATAAATAATTCATGAAAAAATCGAGTTTAAGTGATTTGGAAGCAAATTTGACCAAATTTAAAGATGTAGGTCAAAATGGCTTAAGTAGAGAATTAATTTGGTTTGATTTATTTTTGGTCATTGGAGGGTGGGCTTCATTTATATTTATGAATATAAATGAAGGAATGATTGATTTATGAGGAAACCAATAGAGTTTGGGTTGATTTGGATTTAGATTTGGTTAGCTTATGGAGGTGGGTCCATATGGCTTAAGAAATATCTTGATTTGGTTTGATTTGATTTGAATGGTTTGAATTTAGATTTCATTTATATTTGTGAATATAAGGAATGATTGATTTATTAAGAAATCAACCAAGTTTGATTTGGTTTAAAGGGAGTTTTGGCTAAGCATATGAAGGTGGTTCATATGGCTTAGGAAGGGGTTTTGGAGTTTGAATTTAATCATGGGTTTCAATCATTTGGAGTTAGATTTGATTTGGAATTTGGGTTGGGATTTGATTTGAGATTGAAATTTCTATTTGAGAAAATCAATTGAAATGGGGTTGATTTGAATTTGGTTAAGGCTAATTCCATAAGATCAAAGGGCTTAAAAAGGGATTTGTAATTTAAATTTAATCATGGGTTTCAATCATTTGGAGTTGGATTTGATTTGGAATTTGGGTTGGGATTTGATTTGAGAAAATCAATTGAATTGGGGTTGATTTGAATTTGGTTAAGGCTAAGTCCATGTTGACCTCATTTTTAGAATGAGTTCTCAACCCCTCCATCTTAGACATAGGACTTCTCTTAGGCTTTAAAAGTTCCTTAGTCTTAAGACACGTCTAGTGATTAGGTGGACACTCTCACCTAGCCCTAGAGACTTAAAAGAGTTAGCCATAAGAATAGTTCATGCCTTAGGGGTATTAGGATAATTTCCTGCCCTTAGCTTAAACCAGTCCTCACTTTCTTACCTTCAAGTCAAACTCCCAATCAATCTTATTTGATTTTCTCCAAATCCAAATCAACTCCATATGATCAAAATCCATGATTGAAATCTATGATTGAAACCCATGATCAAAATCCTTAAAATTCCTAAATCCCTCTCTTTAAGTCCTTAATCTTCCCTTAAGAGCTTAACCAAAATCTTGATCAAAACCAATTCAAACTCATGGGATTTTCCCATAACTCATTTATATTCTCATTTATATTCACACATATAAATGAAATATAAATATAAATCAACTAAATCAAATCCAAAATTTAAATTTCAAATCTAAAATTTTCTAAGTCCTTTAAGTTCTCTTTCATGGACTTAGCCTAAATCATGGCCAATCACTTCAAATTCATGGGATTTTCTCATAGTTCATTTATATCCTCATTTATATTCACATATATAAATGAAATATAAATATAAATCAATCAAACCAAATTCAAAAATTCAAACTCGAAACTCTAAAATTTTCTTAAGTCATTTAAATCCCTTTTAATGTACTTAGCCTAAATCATGATTAAAACACTTCAAATCCTTGAAATTTTCTTATGATCCATTTATATTCTCATTTATATTGATATAAATGAAATATAAATTCAAACAATTAAACCAATTCCAAAAATCAAACTCAAATCCACTCAAAATCCAACCTAAGCCTTTCAAGTCAAAATCTTGAACTTAGCCAAATCAACTTCAAATCAAGCCAAACTCTTGATTTTCCTTCATGTTTCAATCAATCCTACAATCATGAATTCATATATAAATCCAAACTTCAATCAAACAATTAAAACCTAATCCAAAAAATCAAACCCTAAATCCTTTCATGTTCACCCTTTGAATATGAAATTGTCAAATGAATCAAAACCCATTTGACTTCAAACCACTTGTAAATGGATTTATATTTCAATCATAATTCCATATACAAGTTCAATCAAGCTCAAATCAAGCTTTGACCAAGTAATTTGACCCACTTAGGCTCACTTGACCCAAAGTGACCTAAAGTACCCTTATGAGCCAAATTCTAATCCTAACCAAATGGGATTGAACCAAACTCATCTATGCCTCTCATCATGATCAACAATCATCACGGGATGATCAATCAATCAAATTGGGTTAAACTAAGTCAAACATAAGGGTTGACCAAGTCAACACTTAGCCCAAAATGAAACCTAACATAGTCAAATTCCACCATAGGCCAAATTGATTGAAACCATTGATCTAAGTTCATTCATGACCTATGTTTGAACTTGAACAAGCCAATATTTGAGCCTAACCTAGCCCAATTGGCCACTTGACCCAACTTGACCCAACTTGATCTAAAAAGTCAAAATGTGTCAAAACTTGATCTAAATCAAATTGATTGAAACCGATGGGTTAAGTTCATTCCAAATAACTTGTTGAACTTGACCAAAGCCTCAATTGGCCAACTAGACCCAACCTAGCCCAATTGACCTTAGACTTTAAAGGGGTCATGTTGAGCCAAATTTGAATATAACCAAAATTGATTGGAAACAAAGATACCAATCCACTCCATATGACTAACCAAACCTAAACCTATCCTTGACCTACCTCAAATAGGTCAAATGGGTCAATGGTCTTTGACCATTTGACCTAAATGAAGTCATATGAGCCAAATTCAAAACTAATCCAAATTGAGCCAAACCAAAGCCACCAAAATATTTCAAATGGTCATATGAACTTGACCCAAGCCTTGGTTTGACCAAATTTGACCAATTGGTCAACTTGACCCAAGTTGACCCATTTTGACCTAAATGGGTCAACATGAGACAAACCTTATCAAATGAATTCTAAATCTCATGAAACTTGGCCAAACCTAGTTTCTCTACATACCCAACATATCCAAATTGAAAAATCAACAAAATGACCATTCTACCCCTAGGCCATAGAACAAATATTGGCATAATCCATCGATAATTTGGTCATACCCTCTTCATATCCACTTGATACCTTCCAAATACCTCAAGGGGACCTAATGAAGAGTGGGGCACCTAACCCAATGAGTTTGGGTCAGCCAAAATGGACCCAAGGCCAAACCCGACCCCATGGGTCAAATTGGCTCATTTCAAATCCTTCCACTCAATTTGATGCACATGGGAGGTTGGCAATCCTCTCAAGGCCTCAAACTGACCATGTGCCAACTCAAAATAGATCAAACAACCTCTCCAATTTGAGCAATTGGATCAAAAGGGCAAAGGAGGTGTCGACCGTCCAATTTCCATAGGAGGAGATATACTCCACCTAATTCAATTCAAAATCATCATTCCTCAATTTGATCAATCCCTAGAGAGTGTTAAGAAAGATCAAAGAGCCTTCCTAAGAATTCTAAGTGGGATTTGAATTTGAGATTTCTCAATTTTCTCCACTGAAAAAGAGGGGAGCTCACTTGAACTTCCAACTTTCTCCACACTAAAATCTATTGCAATTCCTCTTGCACACTTCCTCTGAGAACCAATACGAGTGCACCCAAGCATCCATTTGAGTTCCCATAGTAAGGAGAGAAGGAATTGAATCAAAGTCCAAGTGAAGTGGTGTTGGTATATAGAACAATCCACTCAACCCCAAGGCCTAAGAATTTCAATAGGGCTTCATCTCCACTAGATGAAGCTACCTTATCGATCTCAGTGCCGGTGATCACCTCCGGTGAGGTATGGAATTTTTTGACCTCCTAGCATAGGAGGTGTTGGTCTTTTGTGAATGGAATTTTCAAGTCATGCAAGATCCACCGTTGGATGTGTTTCTTATTAGCTTTAGATGGTGTGGGTAAAGTTTTGCTCCAATCTGAGCTCAATCGAGCTCGAATCTTCCACTAGATCATGGATGGTCTCTGTTGAGCCTAGGGGAAGAAGTAGGGAGATCTTGACCATCCATCCATGCATTTTGGATCGACGGCCGAGATTATTCTCACGTTTAAAATTCAATAATCCTTTTATAAATCGCAGGAGGATCCTTGGCCATCCGATCTTTGATCGGATGATAGAGATCAAAGTGCATCTCGCCGCTGCACCCCCACTTGGTTTGATGTTTAAGTAGCTGCATGACTGTAAAGCGTCCATGATGCGTGAGGATAAGTTTAGAGTTTAATTAATTATATTAATATTTTGATCATACATCTAGGTGATTTGAGGGATAAGTTTAGGGAGTTTAATTAATTATAATTAATATTTTGATCTTCTAAAAATCATATATCTCTCAATAAAATTCAAAAAAATATGAGGTAAAATCCTATGGAAGATAATTCAACTTTGAATATTTTAAAAATAATTTTGATGGATTTTGAATTATGCTTCTCTCTAATTTTGGGTTTTATTGGAAATTTACTTTGCTAATTACCTCTTAATTAAACCTCTAATTAATCCCAAACTCCTTGGGCATGTTTTAGGGGATGACTTCTGCCTCCCCTAATTTTCTTGGGATTTATTGAAGGCTTAATTTGGGGAATTGCAAATGTGTTTTCTAATTACTCTCTTTATGTAATTAAGGGTAATTAAGGTGTGATTAGTGATTTTAATCCATTATTAGAGTTGATTAAGGTTAGATCCAGTAGATAGGAGGTTTAGAGAATAATTTTGGGGCATTTGCCTCTAAACTATTCCTAAACCCCTTTTCTTTCTTAAATCTTCTCTTAATTAAGGTTAATTCATTAATTATCCCCTTAATTAATTTCTAAAAAAAATTCTAAAACTTATAGAACTTAATTAATCTACCTTGGGTAAATGCTTAGGTGTTTAATAGCCTTAGTTCAATTAAGGAAATCAAAACCCAATTCATATGTGTGAAAGGGTGTTTTGAAATTACTTAAGCTAAACCCCTTAGCGTAATTAACCATTAATCATAAGCCAAATTGCATTAGGCCTTTTTCTTATTAGGTGCATTGCAAATTTAAATTCCTTGTGAGTTTTTTTTATGTCATCTCATTGGCTCATAATTATTTGGTTAACTATGTTAAGGTGGTGTAGGTAAGGGTTAATTAACTTGCTTAATTTATACCTTAACCTAATTAATACATAAAAATGAATCTAATCATCTAAAAATTAAACAAAAATATCAAACACATGTGGGAATGGGTTAGGAATAGTAAACTCAATCCACATTTTCAAAATTAAATTCAAACTCAAAACCAAACAAAAATCACATTGAATAAACTCTGATTTATTTTAAAGTTTCTTATTTCATAAGAATGTCTTTAGGATTTAATTATAGTAAATGTGTTTTCATGCTTTCATTACTTTGATTCTTTTCCAACATGTTAAATTTGTATGTCATGTGGTTTCATGCATTCATATTTTTCAAAATTCAAATTCAAAATGAAATTGTTTACTTTATGTCAAATTTGCATGTGTTGGCTAAAGTAGAAATATGTGGCTATTATCACTACTAAATTCAAATTATTTTCAAAACATATAAATAAATTATCAAATATGAAAGTGTGCTACTTATATCTTAATTATAAGCTTGCATGTGAAGGATATAAGGGTGTGCTTAGTATAGATTTTCCTTCTCTTTTATGTTGGTATAGTTTTGAATAGGAATTGGTAAGATGTATGGTTCACTTGGAAAGAACCCTAACACTTGCCTAATTCCACATCCCATTCATTCATATGCTATCACCTAAGAAGGGTTACCTATACTTGCATACATAAATTTCATAAACTAAAATGAATCAATTAATACAACTTTTGCATTCTTTCTTTCCAATCTATTTCTTTTATACACATGTTTGTATTTAAGGAAAGTGGTATATTAGTCTGGACAACCCCAAGGTTGTGAGACTTTAAGTAGCCCTAAGTAGGTCTTGTACCTTACACCTCTAGTTAACAATGGTGCTGTACTCACTTATGCCTTTCTTACTCTTATGTGTGCATGTGAAAAATTGGATAAAGAAACCCTTTTCTACTTAAAGAAAAATCATGCATAGTAAACCTCTAAATTTCCTTAAGTGAATTACTTAGCATGCATCATAAAGTGTGTTAAATATTCACATTTGAATATATAGATATGCTTAGGATTCATTCATATGCATGTTATATATGTTGGGAAGGAAATGAAGTAATGTGTGTTATGTGAGTTTGATTCATTTTATTTAATCTTAAAATGCCTTTCTTTTTAATAGGTTTGTTTAAGGTTCATCTAAACTTAGGATTAATTAAAAGACTTAATCAAAACATTCACTAAATAAAACTAAAATGTGAATCTACTTTAGAAATTACTTAGGTTAGGGAAGGAAAGGGAAATTCCCTTCTCTTTCCCTCTCTTCATAACTTAGTAATTAATTGTAGGATCTACTTGAACATAATCAAAACATGAAATAAAATCAACCCAAAATAATTAAACAACTTAAATGAAACCCTCCTCTAAGTTGAATATCTTTTCACACTTAGAAAATTCTAACTTAAAGCCATAGCTAAGCATACCACACAAACCTTCAAAGCACACACATTAGCCTAAGTCACCACTTCTAGCTTTAGGTTAGGGCGGTGCATGGTTTGATATTTATTTTATTTTGTGATATATGTTTTAGACTAGATGTTAGGGTGAATGCTCATAGAATGAATGGTAGGACACTCTTAGTCTAACTATTCTTTTCTGCAGCGGATTGTGCTTATGGGATGCTATCATAAATAAAAATATAAATGCTTTTGCTTGCAGGTGCTTTATACCCCTAAGGATAATCCAATAGGCCAGATGGACTTAGTCACCCATGTGTGGGGTGATAAGTCCAATATACATGCTTGGGATTTGTGTGATTTGTTTTAACTAACCTTTATTTTGCTAGTGTTAGTTAGATTTTCATTCTTTTCCTTTTCATGTAAATTTTTGTAATTAGGATTTTGGAATGATTGTTATGGGGATTAGGATGAGCATTGGTCATAAGATCCCTATCTTATACACTATATGAAGCCTTGGAGTATCTACCTTCCAACCATCCAAAAGAAGGAACCAAAAGAAGAAACAAGAAAAGAAGAAGGAAGAAGAAAGAAGAAGAAAGAAGGAAAGAAGTAAGAAGAATAAAGCTTGAAGACCCCATAATAATGAATTCTTTGCTTAATTGTAATTTATTTCATTTGTAATCCGGGTTGTATAAGGGTAGAACTCGGCTACCTAATTTGATATTTTTGAGTTTGTGTGGTGGTGCCCGACCATAATGGCCTCTTAATCATTTTGCGATTAGTTTTATAAATTGATTGATGATTTGTTTAGCTTTTGCATTAAGTGACATCTTTTCCTAATTTCTTCCTTGCTTTATGTATGGTCTGGATGTGGATTAGGCTCTTTAGAGAAAATAAATCTTTTACCCAACTTAATAACTCAAAATTAAAAATAAAGAGCTCATAACCTCACCTAAAGCTTAGGTTTAAAATCAAGATAAAAGAATTAGCAACCCCTTAGCTGGATGAGTATTTCTTTTGTAATATCATGCACAATAGAATCTTATTTCACTCTTGATTGGAGGGCTTCCACCTTTGCCTGAGAAACTTGGCTTGACCTTTGAGAGCCATGATGGAAATACACCTCCTCCTTCTTCGATTTTGGCCAATAACTTTATTTCTCATGCATTAGGCATATGAATCTTATTAGCTTGAGTCAAAATAATTGTCCAAAAATGAAATTAAAATGAAATTTGAATTGCATTAGATTTAGGTCATTTGAAGCATGCCCTTACATGATCTAGTCTCTTTAGGGAGTGAGTTTAAGGACTTAGCCTCTTTCTAAATAAATAACAGCCTAGTTATCTTGCATAAGCATAATGACTTGCCTATATGTATTTAAAATTATATGAGGATTTAGTTGGACCACCCCCAGGAGGTTGTAAGTCTAAGCCGTTGGGTGGTTTGTCATCTCTTGTGGAGGCAAACCAATTACCCATTTTCACTTTACATTTAGGTTGTGCGGCCCTCACCAAAGCTCAGATTTAGGTTCTAAGGTTGTTTCTCCCCTTTGTGGGCCTTAAAGCTTAATTCCTCACCTCTTAGGCATTTTCTTAATCTTGTGTTAAGGAATCATAAGTCCTAAATTTCTAATGAAAAATGTAACTCAAACAAACTAAATTAATTTCAAAAATGTAAAGCCCAACTATAGGATAGTTTGAGTTTGCTCGCTAGGAAACCTAGCATTGTGGGCATCTCTACTTATCTTCCATTTTGGCTTCGAAAATAACTCCCTCCCTTTGATCAATCCCATTTGATCTTCAAAAATAAACCAATTGATTGATAGTCCTTTCTATTAAAATCTTTTAAGACAACAATCATTTACCTTAATCGAGAGTTTTCCTAAGGAATCCTCATTCCTTAGGATGTAATTAACTATGGGGGATTGCCCCTGTAGGGAACTTAATGAACCCGATTTAAAATAAACCCTACTTTACTTTTCTATATAAAGTAGGGGAAGAATCTCTCATACATATGCAGACCCATCATCCTTAGGTGTTCTTATTGAGGTGATTAGGTCCATTAAAGGGTAGTGATTTTTATCTTTTGAGATAGTACACTATTCCTTGATGACATACCTGATCACTTGAATAAGTACATCTGTAGATATGCATGGTGTCCTAAGAAGATGAATTTCAATATGCTTGCCTTTCTTTTCTTCTCCACAGATTTGAAAGGCAACCCCCTATAGAAATTTAAAACCAACAGTCCATAAGATAAAATCAAAGGGCTTAGGAAGGGATTTGGAATTTGAATTTAATCATGGGTTTCAATCATTTAATTTGGGATTGGATTTATGATCTTGGATTTGAATTTGAGGTTTGGTTTGAGGAAGGAATCAAGGATTGGGTTTAAGGATATAGGGTAAGCAAGTCTTCTAAATCCCTAAGGCATGACTTATTCCCATGGCTAATTCTTAAGTCTCTAGGCTTAGGTTAAGTGTTCACCTAATCACTAGAAGTGTCTTAAGACAAATGAGCTCTTAGTGTCTACAAGAGTCCTAGATCTATGATGAGGAAGTTGAGAGCTCGCTCCCAAAAGTGAGGTCAACAACCCCAAATGCACATTTTAGAGGATTCATCTTGAGATCATATTTTTTGATTCTCTCCAATACAATTCTTAAGTCTTCAAAGTGATTTTCATGATTCAAGCTCTTCACCACTAAATCATTGACATAATATTCCACCTTCCGGTGAATCAACTCATCAAAAATACATCATGGCTCTTTGGTATGTAGCTCGAACATTCTTCAAACCAAAAGATGTGATTGTGTAGCAATAGATGCAAATAGGTGTTCTGAATGATGTATGTCTTTCATCTTCAAGTGCCATCTTGATCTGATTATATCTCGATGATCCATCCATAAAGGAAAACATGTCATAATTAGATGTATTATCAACCAGTTATTTTGATATAGGAAGCGAGAAGTCATTTTTAGGCAAGCTTTATTAAGATCCCGGAAGTTGATATAGATATGAATCTGATCTTTTTTCTTCTTCACAGGCACTATATTAGCTATCAATCATGATACTTTTCTTTGTGTATGAATCCTGCTTCAATTAGCTTTTTAGTTTCAATGATCACTTGTTCTTCAATTTCTAAGGTGTTGTCTCTGGCTTGGAGCTTGCTTAATAGGTGTTGTCTCTAACTTGATTACCAATTTATGAACTGCCACATCAGGGGACAAGCTTGGCATTTTAGCATATGTCCAAGCAAAGTAATCCCTCAATTCAAAATGTAGCACTTTTAGCTCTTCAACTTTCTCTTCAAGTAGAAGAGCACTGACGAAAGTTGGATGGGGATCATCCTCAGTTCTTAGGTTGATTTGTTTGAGTTCATCTATAGTAGTTGTTTGTCCACCATCTTTGAGTTCTTCAGGTGCTTCACTTCTAATACTTCATCGTTTGTAAGATGAATTTCATAAATATCATCTTCTTCATCACTATTAGTTTCGATCTTAGCTTCTATTATATTATAGCAAACTTTATTTTGATGAGATTTGTGGATGAACCCAAGACCTTTAGTGACAAACTTATCACTTCTTCGTGATGGTTGAGGGCTTCTTTAGCTCTGTTGACCTCACTTTTGGAGTGAGCTCTCAACTTCTCATCATAGATCTAGGACTCTCATAGACACTAAGAGTTCCTTAGTCTTAAGACACTTCTAGTGATTAGGTGAAATTTAACCTAACTTTATAGACTTAAAAAATTTAGCCATAGGAATAGGTTGTGCCTTAGGGATTTAAGAAGACTTGCCTACCCTATAGCCCAATCCTTGCTTCCTTCTTTCAAACCCAAACCTCAAATTCAAATGCAAATTTCAAATCCAAATCATAAATCAAATCCAACTATCAAATGATTGATTAAATCCAAACTCCAAATCCCTTCATAAGCCCTTTGATTTTATCTTATGGACTTAGCCTTAACCAAATTCAAATCAACCCCAATCCAATTAATTTTCTCGTTATCAAATTCAATCTCAAATCATATTCCAAATCATAAATCAATTCCAACTATCCAATGATTGAAATCCATCACCAAATTCAAACTCTGAATCCCTTCCTAAGCCCTTTGATTTTAGCCTTTGGACTTAGCCTTTACCAAATCCAAATCAACCCCAATCCAATTGATTTTCTCAATTATCAAATTCCAAATCATAAATCAATTCCAAACTCCAAATGATTGAAATGCATGATTAAGTCCAAATTCCAAAATCTTTCTCTAAGCCATATGAACCGCCTTCATGTGCTTAGCTGAAGCTCCTTCAAACCAACTCAAACTTGGTTGATTTCTTTATTAATCAATCATTCCTTCATTTAAACCATTCAAATCAAATCAAATAAAAATAAATCAAATCCAAATCAAGACCCTTCTTAAGCCATATGGACCCACCTCCATAAACCTAATCAAATCTTGATCCAAATCATGCAAACATGATTGATTTCTTTATAAATCAACCATTCCTTCATTTATATTCATAAATATAAATGAACCCCACCCTCCAAAGATAAAAAATAAATCAAACCGATTCAAAATCCAAGTTAGCCTCTTTAAACCTACACCATAAGCTTAATCAAATTTGCTTCCGAATCACTCCAAACTCAGGTGATTTTCTCATTACCCATTTATATCTTCATTTATATTCACAAATATAGATGAAATATAAATTCAAATGACCAAAACCAAACTCAAATCAAGTCAAATTCCTAATTTTTGCCCTTTTAGCAAACTTTTGAACTCAACTAAATGACATCTAAATCAACTCAAAACTCATGGATTCCTTCATGATTCAATCATTCCTTCAGTCATTGATCCAAATATAAACATAAATGACCATTATCAAACCAAATCCAAGTCCACCCAAATCAAGCCCAAGTTAACCCCTTTTGCTTCAAATTGTCATATGAACTAAAACTCACTTGGCTCCAAACCAATTGAAATTGGATTTATATTTCAATCATAGGCTCATATGTTAGTTTAACAAAACTTGAATCAAACATTGATTAAGCCAATTGACCCATTTAGGCTCACGTGACCTAAAGGACCTTTTTGAGCCAAGTTCTAATCCAACTTAAATTGGTTTGAACTAAGCCCATCTAAACCTCAATCATGATCAATAATCACCATGGGTGATCAACCACCTTGAATTGGTTCAAACCAAGTCAAACCTAGCCTTTACCAAGTCAACAATAAATGAAACAACAAAATCCTTAATCCCATTTTTGGCATGAATCATTCCTCAAATTGTCATTATGTGTCAAATCATTAATTGATACCAAGATCATTTTATACATCTTAACCAAGTCTTTTAGGTCTACCTCTACCTTTCTTAACATAAGGTCAAATCTATTTAACTCTTATTGGTCGCCACTGAAAGCTTTATGTGGCCAAACCATGAACTTCCAATCTTATCCCTGAGCTACCCAACCCAAAATTTTGCATTCTATCTCTAAAGTGACTCATCTGAGCATTCATCTCAACACCTAGTCTTATATTTCTCTTTTTGTCAAATTCAAATTGCATCTTACCACCATTTATAAATTTTCCTTAAGTTTAAGTGGAATTTCCATCATAATAGTCAAATTCCTCCACTTCAACCATCCAATTGAATTCTACTAATAATATCTCCAAATATTTCACCATCATTTTGAACAAGAGCCTAATATCTGAATTCACTCTTAACCAACCAAAGTCACTAAAGTCCCCACAAAAAACTTCTAAAAATTACACTCCATATATTGGTTTAGATCTTCTTAAATGAAAACCTTTAGACTCTAAGTTGACCTCCCACTTCAAGTTACCCACTCTCTCCGGTTATCAACAAAAGAATGGTAAAATCATACATCAAGGTACATCTTCTTGTAAATGCCATGGACATCATAACTAAAGTAGATAAGCTTAATGTTGATCCTTGATGTAATCAAAATGGAAAATATTTTGTATCTCCTTGTGTTTGGACACAATGACATGATACATATCCTTAATGATTGAATATAACCAATATTAACTTCTTTTCAGTTCATTGAAGAATATCTCTTGAGACTTTATCATAAGCTTTCTCTAAAGTTAATATCAGTTGACTCACCTCCAACACAAATCGTGCACCCATTGGATCCAAACCTTTGCATCCTTGCATAATGGATCCATGGTAGTCTCCCATCATTCCTCGCATCCCTGGTGTGCCACCTTGACTTGACGAAGATAAGTCTGGCGGCCGGACGGTGGTGAGCTAGTGCAAATCATGTGCATGCTATCGTCCGTCCATCATTGGAAGTTGAGGGATATACCCCCTCAATTTGAGCATGATTTCAAAGACACTTGCATCGTGAGCCTTCCCAAGTTAATTCTAAAGCCCCTTAGAGTGTTTCTAAGGATCCCCAAGCCCTCTTCGATCGGCATTGCCCATTCCCAAGAAAAGTCAAAATATGGCATCCCAATCCCAAGCAATACTCCCTCTTCACTAAATCAAATTTCAATTCCTCTTAGCCACACCATCACCATACCCTATCAAAGCTAACCAAACCAATTCCCAAGCTTCCAAGCCATGGGAGGAGTGAGTTTGATTAGAGCTGAGCCCCTTGCATGCATGGATTGGTCAACCAAGCCTTCCACACAAAATCAAGCTTAAAGCTCTTCTACAAGGCCTTGCCTCAACTAGGCGAAGCTACATTTGGCGTTGCACCGCCGGACATTAGCTATGATGAGATAATTTCACAAATTGAGCCTTGTATGGAAAAGTGGGTTGGTATTTTGTGAAGGAAATTCCAAATTCTTGAAAAATTGACCATTAGATGTGTGCGTCTCCCTTCCCCAAAGGTGTGGGAAGAATTTGGAGATAATCTGAGCTCAGGTGAGCTCGGATCGAATGAGGAAAGATAGACGACATCCATGTTTCATCGCTCATGAATGGGATAGATCATGAGCCATCCATCCCGCATGATTGGGATGAACGGCTCTAATCAAATCTCGCGATAAAGCCTTCGATTCCCTTTAATATGCCATGGATCGAATCGTGGCTGTCCGATCTTAGATCAGACGGTCCATAGACAAAGCACATCCACTGTCGGCTGGGTCAACATGCGGATGTGACTACTTAAATAGCCAATCCCACTACACCATGTGGAAAGTGCACCGCGTTAGCACGCCGCGTCAGCCGTCAGGTGGCTCAACGGGATTAAGGCTTTAATTAGGGCTAATTAATTAGTTTTTAATCCTGAAACTTCCTAAAATCATAACTAATTATAGAAAAATCAAAAAATATAAACTTAGGCTCATTTTGAAGATATTTCATAGTAGAATCTAAGACAAGTATAAGTAATTGATTTTAAATAGTGATTTTGGGTTAATTAAGGTTTTATCAAAAATTTAATTAGCTTAATTACACCATAATTAATCACTTAATTAATCTCAAATTTTTGTGGATGCTTAGGGGATGAGCTCTACCTCCCCTACTTTTTGGGATTTTATTGATTACTTAATTGGGAAAATTACTTGATTAAGCCCTAAGCACTCTCTTAATCCAATTAATCATAATTAATGAATGAACAATAACTTGATTAATCATTTAAACATAATCACCTCTCTTGAACAGTAAGATAACTTTGGAAATGTGATTGGGGATAATTTTCCTAATTCATTTCCTAAGTCTTGTTTATCTTTAAAAATAAAATTAATTAATGGTTAATGGAATGATTATTTGATTAATTAAGTGATTAATCTTCAAGATAGGGAAATCAGAATCTAATTGAATGTTAAAAATTATTTAGGGATTAGGATTGGGGCCTTGCCTTTGATCCTTTCCCCAAGTCAATTTCATCATTCAAATCAAAGCATAACCAAAGTGTTTAATCAATTAATTAAAGTATTAATGAAATTAGAATTAAAAATCAATTCATCCACACCTAAGAAACCATTAATTGATCTTGGGTAGCTCCTTGGGTGTTCAATAACCCAAGGTGAGAGATAATGAAATTATGGTTGGCTCACATGTGTGTGAATATCATTAAAGTAATTAAGAGAGATCCCTTAAGCTTAAATTAACTATTAATCATAAGCTAATTGCATTAGGCCCCTTTCATTTATTAGGAGCATTGCAAATTTACTTTTCATATGATTGCATATCATATTGGCTTATTATTACTTAGTTAATTAACTTAAAGTGATATAAGTAAGGATCAATTTAATTCATTTAATCCATACCTTAACTTAATTAAAACATAAAATCAACTTAAATATTCTTCATTAAACTAAAATAATTCACCCATGAGGAAATGGGTTAGGATTAGCAAACCTCTTTCACATTTCCTAGATCAAATCAAATTCAAAGTTAAAAATGTATTTAAAGAATTTTGCTTTATTTTAAATAACCTTATTTATATGATTGTCCTTAGGAATTAATTGGGATGAATGAAACCATGTGCTTATGTTCCTTTATTTCTTTCCAATCATGCTAAATATTTCTTGCCATATGAAATCATGCATTCATTTCTTCTGAAAATTAATTAAATAAAATATTTTCTTTTATGTCAAATTGCATGTGTTGACCTAAATTAAAATATGTGTGGCTATAATCAAAAGCTATTTTCAAAACCTATAAATCAATTATTATAAATGAAGTAATGTTAATTATAAATTTCTATAAGCTTGCATGTGATGATAGTATAAGATGTGTAATATGAAGTTCTCTTTCCCTATCTTAACATGAATTCACATAGGATTTGCAAGTGTATAGTTCATTTGAAAAGAACACAACATTTGCCTAAATCTATTCCTATGCATCTCCATGTTAAGACTTAGGAAGAATTTTATATCACATATGTAAATCATACAACCAAATCAATCAAAATTTCTTCCATGATTCCTTATTCATGTGATTATTTTGTACAATCATATGTATTTGAGAAAAGTAGAATATTAGTTTGGACATCTTAGAGCTACGAGGCTTTAAGTAGCCCTGAGTAGGTCTTGTACCTTACACCCCTGGTGCAGAAAATAACGATGCCGTACTCACTTAAAACTCTTATATATATGCATGTATGATGTGGCCAATGAATAAGAATAAAAAATCAAATAAATCAAACATAACTTTTGCATGGGTTTTTCTATCCTTATAGTTGTTTATACATCTACATGTACTTAAGAAAAGTGGTATCTTAGTCTGGACATCCCAGGGCTGTGAGGCTTTGTGATGTATGTTTGGTTTTGTAATGTAATATTTTAGACTAGATGTTAGGGTGTATGTGCGTAGTTTGGATGTTAGGCCGATATTAGTTTAATCATGTTTTATGCAGGGGGTCGTGCTTAAGGGGCATTTGTAACAAAAATATAAATGTTTTTTTCTGTGCAAATTGCTTAGCCCCTAAGCATAGCCTAAGTTAAGACAGGTGGACTTGGTTACCCATGTGTGGGGTGCTAAGTCTAAATTATTTATATAATGGCTTGGGTTGTATGGTGTGTTTAGCACATTTATTTTGCAGGTATAGCTAGATTTACTTTCCTTCTCTTTTAATGTAGTTTTGCATTAGGATTAGGATAAATGTTATGGGGGATTAGGATGAGCATTGGTTATAAGACCAAGTCTTAACACTATGTGATGCCTTTGAAGCAAACAACATCTCAATCAAATCAAAAGAAAGAAAGAAATGGAGCAAATCAAAATGAAGAAATGAAAGATGAAGAGTGAAGAATGGAGGATGAAGAATAAAGACCCCCATAACACTTATAATTTTATATGTAATTATTCTTTCATTATACCGATATGTATAAGGGTAGAGCTCGGCTACCCACATTTCTTTTCGGGTTGTATGGCGATACCCGATCATATTGGTCTCTTATTCTTTTATGATAGCTTTATAGAATTATTTGAAGTTCTGTTTAGCTTATGCATTAAAAATATCATGTATTTTCATAGTTTCTTTATGATTAGTGATTGGTGTGTGGCTTGGATGCGATTAGGATCTTAGAATGAAAAATAAATTTTCTACCCCACTAACAACTCATAACTAAAATTTTAAAATAATTCATAACCTCACATAAAAAAACTTAGGCATTAAATCATGATAATAAAATATTTAGTAACCCCTTAGCTGGATGATTGTATGCTGAACATCATGCATATCCATCTTGTTTCACTCTTGCTAAGAGAGGGCTTCCATCTTTTCTAGATAGAATTGGCTTAATCTTTAAGAGCCTATGATGGAAGAACACCTCTTTTCCTCTTGATTTAGCCCATAATCAATTTCTCATGCATTTAGGCATATAAAATCCCATAGCTTATGTCAAAATAAATAGTCCCAAATTCAATAAAATATTATAAATATTTGTATTAGATTTAAGTCATTATTCATACCCCTCATGCTCTAGTCTCTTAGGAGTGGGTTTAAGGACTTAGTTTCTCTTTTAAATAAATAATAACCTAACCATATTGCATAGCATATGACTTACCTACATGGATTTAAAGCATATGAAGAGTTAGCTGGCTGCCACTCTAAGTGATAATAAGTCCAGCAGTTGGGTGATTTACTCTCTCTAGTGGAGGTAAACCATATACCCACTTTTTGCCTTAGATTTAGGCGTGTTTTGGGCCTCACCAAAGCTCCCTAGATTTAGGATTTGAGGGGTTGTTTCCCTTTGTGGGATACAAGCATAAATCCTCACCTCTTAGGCAATTTTATAATCTTGTATTGTGAAATTATAAATCCT
Organism: Cymbidium sinense; assembly: GCA_021442155.1. NCBI lineage: Eukaryota > Viridiplantae > Streptophyta > Magnoliopsida > Asparagales > Orchidaceae > Cymbidium > Cymbidium sinense. The sequence continues at coordinate 105,044,332 of CM038229.1, forward strand.
AGATTTCTAATAAAATTTCATCTCAAATAAATGAATTTCCTCAATTTCAAATACATAAAGCCTAACCATAAGATAGATTAGAGTGCTCACTAGGTCTCCTAGTATCATGAGCACTCCCTACTCATCTACTTTGGTTTCAATAATAACTCTCCCCTTTTGATTTATCCAACTTGATTTTCTAAAATACAACCAATCCTTTGATAGTCTTATCTTTGATTTTTTAGAGATAATAATTGCCTACTTTAATCGAGAGTATTCTTAAGAGATTCACTTCCCTTAAGATGTAATTAACTATGAAGGCTTGCCTCCATAGGGAACTTAACGAACCCGATTTAAATAAACCCTACTTTTCTTTTCCATTTAAAGTAGGGAAAAAATCTCTGGTATATTCGAAGACTGCCTTAATGGTTCTTATTAGGTGATTGGGTCCATTATAGGGTAGTGACTTCTATCTCTCGAGATAGTACACTATTCTTTAATGTAGTATCCGATCACCTTAATAAGTATATCCTCAGATCTGCGTGGTGTCCCCTCACATATGCACAACACACAAATGCAATATAAAATAAACACCATAGGCACCACATCCTATTAAAGATTTGAGTTATATGTTTAGTAGTTCCAATATGAATTCCAAGCTTATGCATCATTCTTCAAAATTTTTATGGATAGTATATTTGTATTCTTGTTGGCACTATCTCATCAGAATCATCATGTTGAGTAGGCCGATCAAAATTGTAAGGCTAAGACTCTTCAGATTTATAAACTAAAGTTCTTGTCCTTCCATTCTTACTCAACGGAAGCACATAGAATGTTATCAATTCTTCAATGTTATGAACCTCCAGTGGAGTGATTTCTTTGAAGTACTGCTAAGGGATGGGTATAATTTTGAAGGAGTCATCTGACACTGCCAAGTGAGCTATCCTTCTTGATGCGACCCTCTGAACCTTATTTCTATAAGTAGATTTAAAGTCATAGTCTAAATCAAAATCACTTATTTTATACTTTACCTTTCTTGAAAGCTTATAAGTTCCCTTAAGTTTGATAGGAATATTTTCTTCTTCTTGTGTGTCACTTCCCAAATGAGGAATCGATCTTCTTAATTTAGGTGTAGAATCAAGTGCTTTAGCGAGAGTCGACATTGCCTTCTTTCATCCTTTTCGCTTTTGCTCTTTCACCTTATGAGGTCGCTTTTTAGTTCTTCAAGTGGATGCTCCCACCTCAAGGGGCTCTATTGGCTTAGGCTCTATAGGGATGAAATATTTTGCATCTTCATAAATCTTTGCTTCATGGATAGATAATGGTTGTAGGTTGCTAGTAATTTTGAACTATTCTCCATCTCTTATGTACTTCATAACTGATGCATAGTTGATGGGACCATGCTATACTCATGAAGCCATGGCGACCCAAGAGAGCTCTAAATAATATATTAGAGTCGATTACATGAAACTCTGCTTCTGTATACAAATACTAAAACTTGAGTAGGAGAATAAAAGAACCTATGGTTTTCTGCCCTTTCTCATTGAAACCATGAACCATCAACTTAGCCTTCCCAAGATATTGGATATCAAGTGATAATCCTCTTAATGCTTTTAGACTCATAAGATTGATAGAAGAACCTAGATCAATTAGTATTCGGTTGGTCAAGATGCCATCACTCTCTGTGATAACATATAGAGGATGGTTGTGATCTGTTGTTCCCAACATAAGATCTTCTTCAAAAAATATGATTATTGGGAGATCTTGAGTTTGCAATGATTCAGTCATATATTTTTCAACAAAGTAAGCTTTGTAACTCTCTGGATCTTTAAGAGCCTATATCAAAGTTTCTCGAAGGTCTTTTGACATTAAGAGAGCCTCATACACATTTAATTGTGCAGAGACCTTTCTAAGATGTGATAGAATAGTATAATCTATCTTTTCACTTGATCTAGGCTTCTTTTTAGGATCTTTGGGAATGATATATTCATTGACTTCAATTTGTTTGCCTTTGTCTTTATTTGAATTTCTCTTCTTTGATGATAGTGGAAAGACTTTACCACTTCTCAATTAAACTTGAATCACCTTGTCATGGTTAGATTCCTTTGAGGAAGTAGTTTCTTCAAATTCACTTTTTATTCTGGAGGATTGATCAAAAGAGTTAAACTCATTTTTCAACTTTATACATTTAATATGTGATGTTGTTGATGAGTCTGACTCTTCTCTATCTGAAAAACATAAATTCTCATCTAAACTATTATATTTTTGTTGAGTCATTAGACAAAATTCAGATGTAACTCCTTAGGATCTTCTTTCTTTTATGATAAGAATTTTCATCGGTTGATTGCGTCTATCTAACTACCATTGTCATTTTGGAGTGACTTGTGCTTAAGAACATCCAACATTACATAAATAATTTGGCATGTCTTTACTGGGCAAAATTTACCATTATCTTCTTCATCTAATTCAATAATATGGAGTTTAGGCATAAAGTTTGCAAGCCTAATTGGTTGTCTGGTTGGCTGATGATACTCCTCTAAGTTATTAATAATCTTTTGAGTTGTAGTCTTTTTCTTCTTTTTCTTTATTTTATTTGGTTTGATTGACTTCTTTGAGATATCTGGTAAAATTTATGCCAGTAGCTTTTCTTTTTGGGATGAGTTGGTAATGTTGAGGTGCCTCTGAGTCGATGATGCAGAGGTTGATGCATACAGTCTCGACACTATTTTCAGAACAATCACTAGTTCAAGAGGTGATTTCCAGCTGACACCAAGAATTCCTTCAAGTTGCTTCAACATCTTTATAGTCCTTTTAGAAATTGCAGTTTCCCATTCTTCAATCTGAACTGAATTTTCTTTCATTTTATCTTTAATGGATGATATAGAAGAGGACGTAGTCATCATTGTAGACTCTCTTTTTGGGTTGACTAGAATACTATCGGATAATGTACTTTTACCTCATCAATACTTCATTTTTAGCTAATCTTTGAAGACATAATAATCTTCAATAGGATGGCTGATCACCTGATGATAGGGATAGTAATTTGGATTATTGACTTGATCAGCTTCTTTAGGCCTTTTACTTTATAGTAATTGTAGACCAGCTTTGATTGCTTGTCAAAATAATTTAGCCACACTCCTTCTAAAGGAATATTCTTTCTTCATCTTTTCCTTAAGAGATGGCTACATTAGCTCATCATTTCTTGTTTCGTGTTTTGGATGCTCTCCACCACTTAGAAAAATTTGAGGTTTGTCATTGCCTCAATACTAATTTTGGTTGTGGATTAGGATGAACATGCTTCTTTCCCTTATCATCATTGTACATTGGCTGTTTTCCTTTATCTACAATATATATTACTCATTTTTCACAACTTGAGCTATAGGAAGCAGCATGAGTTTCATTTCTTCTTGAGTCTGAAGGCTTATTTTTCTTTGATTTATCTATATAGATTTTAAATTTAGGGCGATTTAACTTGTAAAATTTGGCCACCCTATCAAGCAAGTCCTAGAATGTTGTAATTGACTCCATACATAAAAATGGTGCCATTTTATCATCCATATTTTTCATTAACAATTGGATAGCATGTTCTTCCTCCAATTGTTGTTCACATTTCATGCTTAGGTTATGCCAACGAGTTACGAATTTTGTCATTGACTCATCTTTTCTCTTTTTTAGCAAGGCAAGGTCAGCGATCATTATTTTCTCGGTTGCACTGGTGAACCTTTTCATGAACATTATCTCTAGCTCAGTGAAAGTTTTGATCGAATCATTCGGCAATTCTACATACCACTCAAAAGCAGTTGAGGTCAGGCTGCTGACGAAGTAGAAAAGTAGTACATCATTTTCACCTTTGTTTCCATAAATAGCCTTGAATTGGGCTAGATGTTGTTTTGGATTACCATGCCCACTAAAAATATTAAATTTTGGTACTAAGTAACCTTTCGGGTATGGCACTTGATCAAATTCAGCTGGGTAAGGGCGACTCATACTCACCAGCTTTTCAGCCTGTTCCAAAGCAATAACTGCCTTTATCTTTTCATTAATTATTATTTCTAGTTAAGCAGCTGTTACTGTTCCTAGTGCACTAGCCACATTCTAAATTATAGGTTGAAGAGCTAGTTGATTAACTTCACTCCTCCCTTCATAGTGTGTACTGTAGGAGCTTGAGGTATCAGAGCGACTGATGGTATAGAAGTTGTATTATTATCTACCTATTGATTAGCAGATAAAATAGGCACTACATTTGATGTGATATTCTTATCCAACATATTCATCATGATATTCATTTGTACCATCATATCATTCATCTTGGTATCAAGTTGTGAAATTTCCTTATCTTTGGATTCCATTTGAGCTACATTTGTCTTTGCTCTCTAGATAGCACCATGACGTCAATCAATACAAGCTCTTCTTCTTCCTCTATTTCCTTTTGTTGTTCTCCTCCCTGGTCATGTTCAAGGAAAGAACTTGACTATCCTTCTCTTTATGTGTTTGCAGGGGTTGCTAGGGCTGAACGACGATGCTGATTGTAAAATCGTGTACCAGGTTGATCATTTTCTGGTTCAACCATATAAACAGCTTCAACTCCCATAACTTCCTCTTCATTTTGATCTTCTTCTTCTTTCTCTTCAACAGAGATTGAAGATCCATCTACTCTCTTTTGTGATAACTCTTCTTTATAAGCATCAAATTCAGGTTCAAGGTCATTGGATTCATGTTGTTGATGATGCTGAGCAAAAGATTCATCCATATGTCTCATCATATAGATGACTTCTACTTCCATAGTGTCATGTTTATCACCTTCTTCTTGCACATGAATTTTTGATCGATGCTTCCAATGGATCTCTGGTTTATTGTAAGGAGCAAAGATTTCTTCCATTGGGGGACTGAGATCAAAATCAACTTTCTTTCGCGAGAATGAATCTAATTGATGATGGGATCACCTAGAGGATTCTCCAGGGTGTCGACCATCATATCTTTTATCAGTGATATCCATTCTTTGAGGTATCTATTTCTGATGAGTTATTTTTAGGTGGATTTATCAATATGTGCATCAGATGTCACATCTCTTCCTTTCTTAAAAATTTCGTCATGGGGCCTTGGCCTCCATATCTGCTTACCCTTTTGTAGAGACCTTTTGATAGTGGATTCTTGGATGCACGGTCCAAGTGTCACACTCCAATGCTCATCGTGTGAAGCATACTTGGCTTGATGATTAATTTCCATAAGAGATGGCAACCTTCTTGGTAGAGTCTCAGTATCTTCAATCATCACAAGACTCTAAAATTTTCTTTTCATTAAGCCTCTTTCCTTAGATACTTTAAGAACGTTGTGTAGTCTAGTAGGCAGTGTTTTAGATTTTTCTCGTCTATGGTTGTGGAGCATGACATTGTTGAGTTCATAAAGATTGCTTCACCTCACCAGTAGAGCTATTCCTGTTTACCCATTTTAGATTATCAAAGTTGTTATGGGTATGAATACTCGTTTCTGGCAATAATATTATATACTCACTAGGTCATTCAAGTAGGATCCGCTAAGCCCTCAGCTCAGCATTTCTTCTTCTTATTTACCTTATGGTTAATTTGCTTTTCGATGAGGAAGCCTCAAATTCATGTCTCCCAAGTACAAAGGTTTCAGTTGGTGAAGCAATTGTACCATGAGGCATCAAAGATACAGTTTGTCCACTGACGGTTCTTTTCATCACATGGGCTTCATATTGACTCATTCTTTCAAAAACTAAAGTTCTCTATTGAGAGGCTTTCTTAACAGAAGTTGATTGCTTAATTAGTTGGCGATCATGATGAGTAGGAAATTCAGTAAACTAAGGCCTTCCGGAATGACCTCGGACGAGTGCACCACGGGTGGGTACTTTAGGAACTGCACCTATAATAGCTGAGAAATCCACACTATCAAATTGAATGGTAGCTCCAACATCTCCTATTTGATGATGGCATTAGTTAAGTAGATGTTTACAACATACCCTCGTTGAACACTCAAAGGAGTGCTCTATAGATTCATTCTACATAATTGAAAGATGGGGATTAGTAATTAAAAATTATTATTTTATCCCATACATTCAAAATGCAGAGGTACTACAGAACAAAATAAAAGTGTAATAAAGATATACTATGCAGAATAATTCATTTGACATAGGGTCTCATACATTAGTAATTTAAATTTATTATATGTTTAAATCACCATTTTTTGTTTTGAATTTTCAAATACTTTGTTGTTAATATAACATGTATATGATTAGCTAAAGATAGAAAGAAAAATCTATCCCCGCTGGAGTCGCCAAAAATCCGTGGCTCCAAAAATTCACCACCAACCTCTCACATTGAAGAAAGTATGATTTGAGTGTCTGTTGACCTCATTTTTAGAATGAGCTCTCAACACCTCCATCTTAGGCTTAGGATTCGTCTTATACTTTAAGAGTTCCTTAGCCTTAAGACACATTTAGTGATTAGGTGGATACTCTCACCTAGCCCTAGAAGACTTAGAAGAGTTAGCCATAGGAATAGGTCATGCCTAAGGGGTGTTAGGAAAATCTCCCACCCTTAGTCTAAACCATTCCTTACTTTAGCTCTTTCAATTCAAACTCCAAATCAATTCTATTTGATTTTCTCAAACTCCAAATCAATTCCATGATTGGAATCCATGATTGAAATCGATGATCAAAATCCATCAAAAATTCTAATTCAAAATTCTAAGTCCTTAACCCTTTCTTAAGGACTTAGCCAAAATCATGATCTAAACATATTCAAATCTTTTAGATTTTGCTCATAATCTATTTATATTCTCATTTATATTCATATATATAACTGAAATATAAATTCAAACCCATCAAATCAAATTCAAAATTTCAAATCAATTCATGAAAATTTTCCTAAATTCCTTTAATTTTCCATTAAAGGACTTAGCCAAAATCAACTCTAAACCTTGATCAAACCTATTCAAAATCTTGGGATTTTCTCATTTCTTATTTATATCCTCATTTATATCCTCATATAAAAATGAAATATAAATATAACTCAATCCAATCAAAGGAAAAAATTAATTTTCAAATTAAAAATGCTTAATATTCCCTTAAATCCCTTAATTTTAACAATAATGAACTTTTCAAATCAATTTATTTTCTCAATTATGTTCTCATATATAAATGAAATATAAATATAAATCAATCAAATTCAAGTCAAAAATTAAATTTCAAATTAAAAATTTCATTAAATCCTTTAAATTCCCTTTAATAGATTTAACCCTAAATCATGATTAAACTCTTTCAAATTCTTGAAATTTTCTCATGATCAATTTATATTCTCATTTATATTCACATATATAAATGAAATATAAATTCAAACAATCAAAACCAACTCTAAAAATCAAACTCAAATCAAAATGAAGTCTAAATCTTTCAAGCCAAAATCTTGAACTTAGTCAAATCACTCTCAAATCAAGTCAAACTCTTGATTTTCTCTCATTGTTCAATCAATCCTACAACCATGAGTTCATATATAAATTCAAACCCCAATCTTTCAATCAAAATCCAAATCAAAAATCAAACCCAAAACTCCTTCATATTCTTCCTTTGAATATGAAATTTTCAAATGGATCAAAATCCATTTGACTTCTTCAAATGTAAATGGATTTATAATTCAATCATAAGTCCATATACAAGATCAATCAACTTCAAATCAAGCTTTGCCCAAGCCATTTGACCCACTTAGGCTCACTTGACCCAAAGTAACCTAAAGTACCCTTATGAGCTAACTTTTGATCCTAACCAAATTGGATTGAACCAAACTCATATTTGCCTCTTATCATGATCAACAATTATCATGGGATGATCAATCAATCAAATTGGGTCAAACCTAAGGGTTGACTAAGTCAACACTTAACCTAAAATGAAACCTAACATAGCCAAAATTCACTATAGGTTGAATTGATTGAAACGATCGATCTAAGTTCACTCATGACCTATGTTTGAACTTGACCAAGTCAACCTTTGAGCCTAACCTAGCCCAATTAGGCCACTTGACCCAAGTTGACCCATTTTGACCCAAAGGTCCAAAATGTGTCAAAACTTGATCTAAGCCAAATTGATTGGAGCCAATGGGTCAAGTCCATCCCAAATCACTTGTGAAACTTGACCAAAGCCTCAATTGGCCAACTAGACACAACCTAGCCCAATTGACCTTAGACCAACATGACCTAAAGGGGTCATGTTGAGCCAAAATTGAACCTAACTCAAATTGATTGGAAATAAAGATGCCAATCCACTCCATATGACTAATGAAACCTAAACCTACCCTTGACCTAACCTAAATAGGTCAAATGGGTCAAATGGGTCAACTTGACCCATTTGACCTAAATGAGTCATATGAGCCAAAACCAAATCTATACCAAATGGAACCAAACCAAAGGCACCAAAATATTTCAAATGATCATATGAACTTGACCCAACCCTTAGTTTGACCCAATTTGACCTGTTGGTCAACTTGACCCAAGTTGACCCATTTTGACCTAAATGGGTCAACATGAGCCAAACCCTATCAAATGGATTCCAAATCCATTGCAACTTGGCCCAACCTATTTTCTCAACATACCAAAAATACCCAAATTGAAAGATAGCAAAATGACCACTATACCCCTAGGCCATAGAACAAATTTTAGCCTAGCCCAGTGATATTTTGGTCATGCACTCATCACAATCACTTGAGGCTCTCCTAAAACCTCAAGGGGACCTAGTGATGAGTGATGCACCTAAACCAATGGGTTTGGGTCAATCTATTTGGCCCATGGACCAAACCCAACCACCCATGGACAAATTGAAATTTCAAACTCCCCCCAAAGCTCAATTGGATGCACATGGGAGTTAGCCTTCCACTCCTCTGGCCAAACTGACCATGTGCACACCTCTAACAGCCAAACTAACCCACTCTATGATGTCAATTGGATCAAAATGGCAAGCCCATTGCCGGCTGGCCGATTGCCATAGGGGGAGATATACTCCCCTTAATCCACTAAAATTTGAATTTCCACTTGAGCGATTGGAACCTAGGAAGCCTTAGAAACCTTGACAGAGCTTTCCATAGGTGCCTAGAGAGGATTAAGAATTCCCATTCTTCAGTTTTGCATAGTGCAAAATAAGGGAGGTCCATTGAAGAGCAAACTTCTTCTACACTCAATCTCATCTAAATTCCTCTTACACTCATCATCAGAAGTTCAATTCGAGTTTACCCAAGCTTCCAATTGAGTTCCCACAGCAAGGAAGAACTCAATTCAATCAAAGCTGCAAAGGAGATCAAGAGGAGTTGGTCCACCCATTCATCCACTCAACCTCAAGGGCTAGGAACTTCAAAAGGGCTTCAACTCCACTAGACGAAGCTACCTCATCGATCTCGAGTGCCAGTGATCACCTCCAACGAGGTTAGTGAATTTTTTGACCACTTAGGCTAAGAGGTGTTGGTCCTTTGTGAAAGAAACTTCTATTTCATGTGAAATCCACCGTTGGATTGGTCAATTTGGTCCTTTAGATGGTGTGGGTTGAGTCTAGAATGGATCCATGAAGGATCGGGCTCAGATCTCCCCTTGGATTTGAACTTTTCACATTCATCCTCAGGGAAAAACTCAGCCCATCTTAGCCATCCATCCACGCATTTTTAGATGGACGATTGAGATTAGCAGACACATTTTAGAATTTAATTCCCCTTTTAAAACCAGGGGTGTATCCTCAACTGTTCGATCTTTGATCAGATGGCTAAGGATAAAAGTGCATGCGCCGTCATCATCCCCCTGATGTGACAAGTTAAGTAAGGTGCTCATGGCACAATGCGTGTAAAGCATGCTGATTGCTGCCGCCATGCATCGCGCCGTGAGCTGGTATTATCGATGGATTAGTTAGGGATTATTACTAATTCTTAATTAATTCAAAACCTTCAAAAAATCATAACTCAACCTAAAAAAATTAGAAAAATATGAGGAAAAATGCTTTGGATAGATAATACCATCTAGAATTTTTTGAAAATGTTTTCAATGTAGTTTGATTTCCCTTTTTCTTTGAATTTGGGTTTCTTTGGGAATGTTAATTAGCTAATTATTCTCTAATTATGTCACCAATTAATCTCAAACTTCTAGGGTTCATTTTAGGGATGACCTCTGCCTCCCCTAAGTTTCTTGAGATTTATTGAGGCCTTGGTTAGGGAAATTGCTAGTTCATTCCCTAATTACCCCTTCATATAATAAAGGGTAATTAAGGTATAATTAATGGATTTTATGAATGATTAAGTTGGAAAAAGGTTAGATACAGTGAGTAGGGATTTTATGGAATAATTTTGGGGTATTTCTCCTATCCTATTCCATAAATCTCCTTTTCTTTCTTTAATGTCTTCTTAATTAAGGGTTAATTCATTAATTATCCCTTTAGACAATTTTCTAAAAATTCTAAAAATCTCCAGAACTTAATTAATCTACCTTGGGTAGATGATTAGGTGTTTAATAGCCTAAGTCTAATTAAGGAAATTTAAACCCCTTTCATAAGTGTGAAGGGGTGTTTTAAAAGTACTTAAGCTAAAATCCCTTAGCTTAATTAACTTTTAATTGTGAGCCAAATTGCATTAGACCTTTTCATTATTAAGTACATTGCAAATTTAAATACATTGTGGGTTTTATGTCATCTCATTAGCTCATAATTATTTAGTTAATTTTTCTAAGGTGGTGTAGGTAAGGGTTAATTAAGTCACTTGATGCATACCTTAACCTAATCAACACTTAAAAATGGATCTAATTATATGCAAATTAAACTAAAATACAAAATACATGTGGGAATGGGTTAGAAATAGAAACTCATCTCACCCTTTTAAATTTAAAACAAACTTCAAACAAACAAAAATCATTTTGAAATTCACTTTGATTTATTCTAAGTTTTCTTATTCTTTAAGAATGTCTTTAGGAATTAAGTCAAGTGAGTTTGTTTACATGATTACATTACTTCAGATCTTTCCTAACACTTATTTCAAAGTATTTTCAAAATCAATAAATGAAACAACAAATCTGAAAGTGTGATATTCTTATATCCTAATTATTAGCTTGCATGTGATGAATTATAAAGCATGTTCAGTGTAGCCTATCCTTCTTTCCTTATGTTAGCATAGTTTTGAATAAGGGTTAGTAAGATGTAGGGTTCATTTGAAAAGAACCCAACACTTATTTTATTCCAAACCCAATTCATCCTCTACTCCACTTAAGGAGGATTGCTTATACTTGCATGAATAATTTGGCTAAACAAAAATGAAACCATTAAGCAAACTTTTGCATATTCTTATTCATTTCATTTCTTTTATATGCATATTAATACTTAAGGAAAGTGGTATCTTAGTCTGGACAACCCTGAGATTACGAGGCTTTAAGTAGTCATAAGTAGGTCTTCTACCTCACACCTCTATTTTACAATGGCGTTGTACTCACTTACGCCTTTCCTACTTTCATGCATGTATGTGAAATTTTGGATAAGAAAAATCTTTTCTACTTAAGAAGAATCATGCATCTAAATCTTCTAAATTTTCTTAAATGAATTACTTAGCATGCATCATAAAGTGTGTTAATTATCTTCAATTGCATATATAGATATGCTTAGGATCCATCCATATGCATGTTATGTATATGCTGGGAAAGATTAAAGTAATGTATGTTATGTGAATTTTGATTCATTTTTCTTAATCTTAAATTGGCTTTCTTTTTGGATAGGTTTGTTTAGAGTTGATTTAAACTTAGGATTGATTAAAAAATGTAATTAAAATATTTACCTAAATGAAATTGAAATATGAACTTACCTTAGGAATTACTTAAGGATTAGGGAAGGAAAGAGAATTTCTCTTCTCTTTCCCTTTCTTCATAACATAGAAATTAATTGTAGGTTTTACTTAAACCAAATTAAAACATGAAATAAAAATAATCCAAAACACTTAAACAACTTAAATGAAACCCTCCTCTAAGTTGAACATGTCATTCACACTTAGAAAATTCAAACCTAAAGTCCTAAGCTAAGCATATCACACAAACCTTCAAAGCACACACATTAGCCTAAGTCACCACTTCTAGCTTTAGGTTAGGTCGATGCATGATTTGATGTTATATTTTATTTTGTGATGGGTATTTTAGACTGGATATTCGGTTGTATTCTCGTAGAATGAATGGTAGGACGTGCTTAGTCTAACTATTCTTTTTTGTAGGAGATTGTGCTAAAGGGGCGCTATCATAAATAAAAATATAGATGCTTCTTGCTTGTAGGTGCTTATACCCCTTAGTGTAATCAGTAGGCCAGGTGGACTTAGTCACCCATGTGTGGGGTGATAAGTCTAATATACATGCTTGGGATTTATGTGGTGTGATTTGACTAACCATTGTTTTGCACGTGTTAGTTAGATGTATGCTTTTCCTATTCATGTAAAAATTTATATATTTAGGATTTAGAATGATTTGTTATGGGGGATTACGATGAGTATTGGTCATAAGATTCTATCTTATGCACCATGTGAGGCCTTGGAGCATCTACCATTCAACCATCCAAAGGAAGATCCAGAGAAGAAAAGAAGAAAAGAAAAGAAAGAAAGAAGAAAGAAGAAAGAAGAATGAGGCTTAAAGACCCCCATAATTATGAATTCCTCTGCTTAAATTGTAATTTAATTCATTTGTAATCCGGGTTGTATAAGGGTAGAGCTCGGCTACCCAATTTGATATTTTCAGGTTTGTGCGGTGGTGCTCGACCATAAAGGGCCATTTACTCTTTTTGCACTAGTTTATAAATTGATTGATGCTTGTTTAAGTTGTGCATTAAGTGGCATGATTTTCCTAGTTTCTTCCTTGCTTTATGCATGGCCTAGATGTGGATTAGGCTCTTTAGAAAAAAATAAATCTTTTACCCAGCTTAGCAAGTCAAATCAAAACTAAATAACTCATAACCTCACCTAAATCTTAGGGTTAAAATCAAGATAAAAGAATTAGAAACCCCTTAGTTGGATGAGTTCTTTTCTTGATAATATCATGCACAACAACATCTTATTTCACTCTTGATTGGAGGGCTTCCATCTTTGCCAGAGAACCCGGCTTGACATTTGAGGGCTGTGGTGGAAACTCTCCTCCTAAACTGCTAGCTAATTTTGGCCAACAATCTACTTTCTCATGCACTAGTCATAAAAAACCTATTAGCCTGAGTCAAAAATGATTATCCAAAAATGAAATAAAATGAAATTTGAAATGCATTAGACTTAGGTCATTTGAAGCATGTCCCTTTACATGAGTGAGTTTAAGGACTTAGTCTCTTTCAAAATAAAAATAGCCTAGCTATCTTGCATAAGCATAAATACTTGCCTACATGTATTTAAAATTGTAAGAGGAGCTAGTTGGCAGCCACCCCTAGGCGGTAGTATGTCCAAGCTCTCGAGTGGTTTGTCCTCTCTTGTGGAGGCAAACCAATTACCCATTTTGGCCATAGATTTAGGTTGTGCTTCCGGCCCTCACCAAAGCTCCCTAGATTTAGGTTCTGAGATTACTTCTCCCTTTGTGGGCCATAAGAATAATTCCTCGCCTCTTAGGCATTTCCTTAATCTTGTGTTAAAGAATCTTAAGTCCTAAAATTCTAATGGAAAATACAACATAAACAAACTAAATCAATTTCCAAAATGTAAAGCCCAATTTTAGGATAGTTTGAGATGCTCGCTAGGTTACATAGCATCGTGAGCATCTCCTACTTATTCCCATTTTATTTTGCTTTGATAATAACTCCCTCTTTTGATCAATCCCAATTCCTCTTCAAATATAAATCAATCGATTGATAGTCCTTCCTATTGAAATCTTCAGAGACAACGATCATTTATCTTAATTGAGAGTTTTCCTAAGGGATCCTGTCCCTTAAGATGTAATTAACTTTGGGGGCTTGCCCCTGTAAAGAACTTAATGAACTTGATTTAAGATAAACTTTGCTTTAGTTTTTCATGTAAAGTAGGGGAAGAATATCTGGTACATATGCAGACCCATCATCCTTAGGAGTCCTTATTGGGGTGATTGGTTCCATTAAAGGGTAGTGAATTTGGTCTTTCGAGATAGTTCACTATACCTTAATGACATATCCGATCACCTGAATAAGTACATATGTGGATTTTTGTGGTGTCTTACCAAGACAAATTTTTACAAGGGTATCCTTTTCCTTTTTTTCCTCATAGATTTGAAAGGCGACTCCCTTACAAGAATTTTTCACCCCCAATTTTTCTAGCGACTCCGCTGGGGATGGCTCCTCTCTCCATCTTTGGTAAATGATCGTTGTGTTTGAGTATCGATAGTGGGTTTGTACTTTTACTTTGGTATGAATCCAAGACTATCCTTCTTTTTGTTGGCACTTAGCTCATATCATTCTTGAGTTGAGTTAGCCAACATCTTTAGGTTCTAGGACCGCATTCCTTGTTGGTCTTAAAACCCACGTTGGCCTTTCCAATGGGTAAAATGAAAAGAAACATCTCTTAAAGACTTCCTCCTTATCATCTTCATGATAAGGAAAGGTTCATCTTAAAAAATAATAAATCTTCCATAAAGAACTTTGCTTTTTCAAAAGCACCTTTTCCAAAATTATACTTAATAAAATATTTTCCACAAAATTTATTCACCTTCATGTGACAATCCACATAATTAATACATGTAGGGATTTTTCCAAAATAAATCTAATAATATCTTCCAAAAAGCACAAATGGATATCTTCTTTCAATTCACTTTGATGAAGATTTCATTTTCAAAATGAAATGAATAATCATCTTTATCAAAAATCACAATCATAATCATAAAACTTTTCAAAAGGCACATATAAATCTCTCTATTCAATACACTCACAATTATTGAATGGAAAGTTCATTTCCAAATAAACTTAAAATTTTCAAATTGCACACGTGAACATGTTCATTTATTATTCTTAGGTTTATTAAATGAAGATTTCATTTCCAATTAAAAATAAAATATTATTTTAGGAAATCCTACTTAAGCATATCTCACGTATGTTTTAAGTTGGAATTCCTCTCTTTCAAAAAGTAACAATCATACACAAAATAATAATATCATATTTCAAAAATAAAATGGATCTCCATTCTACATACTTAAATTTGTTGAATGGAGGTCATCTTTTCAAAACATCAAAATTAACAATCACATTTCAAAATTTTCAAACAACATTTGGAACTTCATTTAACATACCTAAATTTGTTAAGTGAACCTTCCAAATCAAAATAAAAATCAACAATCATATTTTAAAAATTTTCAAAGCACATTTTGGAACCTCCCTTAACATACCTAAATTTGTTAAGTGAAGTCTCCAAATCCCAAAACTCAAAAATTTCTCAAACACATTTGTAACTTCATTTAACACACTTAAATTTGTTAAGTTTCCAAATCCAAAAATCAAAATCAACAATCATATTTCAAAAATTTTCCAACACATATTTGGGATTTCACTTAGCATAATCAAATTTGTTAAGTAAAGTTTCAAAATCCAAAATCAAAATCCAAAAATTTTCAAAATTCTAAACACATTTTAAAGCTTCATTTAACATACACAAATTTTTTAAGTAAGGTCTCCAAAATCAAAATCCAAACATTTTCAAAATTCTAAACAAATTTTGGTAGTTCATTTACATACACAAATTTGTTAAGTAAGGTTTCCAAAATAAAAATCCAAAAATTTTCAAATTTCTAAACACATTTTGGAACTTCATTTAACATACACGAATTTGTTAAGTAAGGTCTCCAAAATGAAAATCCAAAAATTTCAAAATTCTAAACACATTTTGGAACTTCATTTAACATACACAAATTTGTTAAGTAAGGTTTCCAAAATCAAAATGCAAAAATTTTCAAAATTCTAAACACATTTTGAAGCTTCATTTAACATATACAAATTTGTTAAGTAAGGTTTCCAAAGTCAAAATCCAAAAATTTTCAAAATTCTAAACACATTTTGGAACTTTATTTAACATACCTAAATTTGTTAAGTAAAGTTTCCAAATCAAAAGTTCAAAACTTTTCAAAACATATTTTGGAACTTTCATTTACATACTAAAAAGCTTAAAATTAAAACAAAACATTCACACACCTTTGGAACTTCTTCCCTTTCCATACCAAATTTTCTAAAGAGAAGTTTCCATTTTCAAAATCAAAAATGAAATCAAAATTTTAAACACACCATTTGGAATTTCAATTAAGCATACTCAAATTTGCTAAGTGAAATTTTTATTTCAAAAAACCAAGTGGGATTTCATCTTTGGCATACAAAATTTGCCAAAATTGAATCTCCACTTTCAATCATTTCAAAAGCAAAACAAAACACTTAGGATTCCCTTAGTATACCAAATTTGCTAAAGGATCCTACCATTTTCAAAAAGTTAAAAAATACACTTGGATTCTTCACTTAACATACCTAAATTTATTAAGATCGAATTCCAAAATTTTCAAAACCAAAACAAAACAAAACTTTCAAAAAGAAACAATCACTTTCACTTTACTTAGCATACCTAAATTTGCTAAGTGAAAGTTCCAAAACATTCAAATAACACAAAATCATTTGACCCTTAATTTAATATACCCAAATTTGTTGAAGGGAAGGGTCCTTCAAATGCCAAATCACAAAAAAAATTCAAATCAAAATAAAATGAACCTATGGAAGCATCTTATCAAAATCTTGAATCCATTTTTCAACATACTCAAATTTGCTGAGATTTGGATTCAAATTCAAATTCCTCTTTTAATCAATCTTTCCAAATCTATTTGAACCCCACTTAACAGTTCCAAGTTGTTGGATGTGGGTTCAAATTTTCAAAATTCTAAATTCAAAATCTATGGAGATAGAAAGCTGATGCAAGTTCATTTCTCATTTGCAGATCTCTTTCAGTCAGTTGATTTTAGTTTTTAGTCGGTATATATGGGATCACAAAATTTGTGTTTACCTTCCCTCAGGATATGGATCTAGCCTTGGATTTGGCTGATTTTCCTCATTTGGTTCATACCCATTTGATCCACTTTGGCCATAGATTTGAGGGAGCCAGGATCACTTGTGAGGGCATTCCCCTCACAACGGTCGGCAGAAAGTGCGGCAAAGCCGATCATCGGTGGACTTACCCTCGGTTGAGATATCCTGAAGAGGAAAGCTATGGCGTACCACAACCTTGGTAGTTTGATGCCGGTCCCGGTCTAGTGACAGTTCATCTAGAGCTTCCCATGTTGCTCCGGTGCGAGATAGTAACCTATCATCTATACCCTCCAAGGGTAAGGCTCCCCTGGTTTCAGGGCTTGCCTCCCCTACATTTGAGTATGGGTCTAGCTCACATTTCTCTTGTGTTACCCACACTCAATGTAGAAATAAGAACTGTATGGTCAAACAGTTCCATACCAGGATAGCCAGAGAGTTAGAGGCAGTTGTCAAGTCAGCCATGGATAAGTCTACTATGATCACACCACCACTGGTTACAGAGAACTAGTTTCATCCTCTCTCAGGATCAGATAGAGAGGATTCCAAGAGGATCCAGTCATTACCTCCTCTAGCGGTGCAGTACAATAGATAGTTTCTTAGAGTAGGAGGTTGTATGCTAGCCTTCGCTCTATTCTTTGCCAGGTAGGAGGAGCATACGGATGCTTGGAGTCCGGTGCTCAATTTGATTTATGATTTGTTATCCCACACAGTGTAGGGAGGCAGATTTGATAGGAGAGGGCCTGTGAGGCCCATACATCATACATCACTTAGGGGAGCGGCCGGAGGTTCAAGTCGGTCAGCTTCTACTTCAGCTTACCCGCCGATCATCGATAGTATCCTCCACATGGGGACCGAACATCATAGGAGGGCAGCTCCTATACATAGAGAGTCGGTGGTGTCTCACCACCCACGTCATGCCATTGTAGTTGGCATCACCCATTCCATCCAAGGCTATGAAGGCCACATCCAGGGAGTAACGTACCCCGTTGGTTATCCGACTATAGCTTAGGGATCCAACTCCTCCTACCCCACCCATTGTGGTAGGGTCGTGCTCTCCTGCTTGACTTTCTGCCCTAGTGGTGGTGCAGAAGGAGTGGTGACCCTGGAGCATCGTGGTCATTCCTTCACCAACTCCACCCATTCAGCCGGATGCAGAGATGGTGACTACTATCATGGATATCCCATATGACAGTCTAGTGGAAGCAGTGGTAGAGGATCATCCCAAGATTGTTACCCCTATTACAGCCAGCATCAATCAGGATTACCATTCTTCTAGCCAGTATAGTCTACACAGAATTGACTCGCCAGCTTCAGGTGAGGTCCGGTGCCTCTCAGTTCATGATAGTGATCACAGCGGTCAACCTAAGTTTTTTGTACCTACTGAGTTAGATCGATCCTTAGATGAGATAGTTGCACACTATTTTATGGAGAAAAAGGAGATCTTAGGGTATGCATGGTCTGATGAAGAAAGAGTCAGCTTCAATCCCAACGAAGATGACTTGATGGGGGATTCAGCTGGCATATGCATGCTCGATACTAGAGGTTCTCTTCTTAGGGAACAACAGGCCATGAAAGAAGATGAGGTTGATCAAAGAGACATAGCAGAATCAGCCCATCACCTCTGAATTCAATTAAGGCAGAAAGACGAGCAGATTGATAGAATGGTACAACAGTTGCAACACTTGTTGGCAGCAGTGTCAGTGCTTTAGAAGAAACCCCTTCCAGTTCATCCTAGCATAATCGAGGTCAGTCAGCCTGAACTAGTGCATGTCTTAGATCCAGTTAAGACTCTACCTTCCGTTGAGCAGGGTAGTACTAGTATGTATAGGAAGGTAGTGGATAGTACCTCCATACATGAAAAAGATTTGAAATTCATGGTTGAGCAGCAGGTGAAGGAAGCCTTGGGAGGTTCATCGGTTCCAAAGGGTAGATCCTACCAAGAAGAATTCGATGTCATCCAGTATCCTAAGGGTTTTATGTCTCCTTCCTTCAAGAGCTTTAATGACAGTTGAAATCTGAGGCAGTAAATAGCTCACTTCAGGGCTAGTTGTTGCAATGTAGGTGGCAGCAACGCTTTACTCTTAAAACTCTTTGTCAGTAGCCTAGTGGGTATTACTTTTGATTGGTATGCTGAACTGCCCAACGGTTCAATAAAGATATTTCCTGAGTTGGAGCAACTCTTTATCAAGAGATTTGCTAGAGCTTAGCAAAGGATTACTGTAGGCGATCTCATTGTAGCCTAACAACACTCTAGTGAGTCACTTGTTGATTATATTCTTCGATGGCGCAACGTGAGTATGAAGTGTGAACCACAGCTGTCTGAACAACATGCCATTGAAATTCTCTTAAAGAATATCCATGGCCCAATCACCTTCATGCTTAAAGGATTCAACATGAAGATATTTGAGAAGCTAATCAACAAGGCGGCTAGTCTACAAGGAGAGGCCAAACAGTTGCCTTCCCAGATCAGTTGCCAAAGAAGAAATCTCAAAAGATCTATGAAAGAAACACGGCGGTTAACGTGACAAGGGAAGTAGAAGAGATCGGTCGACCGACCATGACCTCGTAGCCTCCACCTCCTTTGCCACCGAGGCGACCATACCTCCACCTCGCTCCACCCACATACCCAATATCGGCGGTAGAGGCATGTATATCCGCCGCCATGTAGCTATGGTCCACCTACTATATTAGATAAGTTAAACAAACCTTATTCTTTTAAGAGGGAGGTAATCAAAAAAATCTTTAAGAATCTCTTAAAGAAACCTAATTTTTAGCTACCCGAGCTTAGGAGACCGGAGGAAGTAGGAAAAAGTCATGATCCAAACTTTTGCCCTTACCACCGTATGCTAGGCCATGTTTTGGAGGATTGCTTTACATTCAAGGACTGGCTTGAACATAGTTTTAAGATCGGTGTTGTCATTAGCCCAAAGGAATACCTTGTGGAACAACCTTCCAGTTCCATTAGGGTAATCCTTGGAGATACTAGTGATCCTACCAAAACCAAAGATGGTTGGGACATCTCTTTGTCTAAAACCTCTAAGATAATAATCCAGAAGATCAAGAAGCTTTCCTTGCAGGTGCCTGAATTAGCTCAAACCTCCAACACTAAGGAAGGTTTGCAAGTTGCTAGTGCTAACTCTAAGAAAGTGGGTGCTCAATAGCAGCAGCAGCATGTGTCGGCCGAATATATCCCTTTAACCACTGATCGTGTGCAGACTCTAGCCTTACGTTGTAGCTTCCACACCAGCATCTTCAACCATTTCAACTAGTTCTTCTATTTGTACTAGTAGAACTCCCGTGTCAGCGGATAAGAGCATCAAATCCCTTACTCCACTCACTCTACTTGACTTCTACTTTGTACCCCCAAATACTTCCAAGAAATTTAAGAATAAAGCTAATTTGAATTACATTTGTGTCCTTTTGATGAGTTGTCTTCTTCTATTCCTAATGATAACTCTTCAAGTCTAATTAACTATAATAATTTTGATCTTCCTTTTTCTAATTTAGAGTTGGACTTTCCCACTTTGAATACTATGGGTTCACCTCTTGAGATAAACTTGGAATCATCTGATTCTGAGAGTCATATAGGAAAAGTTGTAGGTGAGCCTAAAGTGCAAGTAAAACTTGCCACCACCATGCCTCCAGAGATTACCAAAGTCAACCTCCGTAGTGGAAATGTTCTACGTTCTAGGGCAGCACCTCTAGATAGAGGGAAACAAGTCATTGGTACTGGCTCGAGAAGCCCTTCCACAGGATGCTCCATCCTTGGATATGCTTGTGGAAGACCAGTCGAAGGTGGACTACAATGTCCTTTCTCTCCTTAGATAGTTGTCATCTAAGCTAAGCATATATGATGCCCTTGTCTTATTTAAAGAGATGAGGGAATCACTAATCAAGGTACTCCTTCATCCTGAAATATGCTTAGCTCAGCTGATTATTATAGGTGAGGAAGCACACTATACAAAAAAAGCCCAATGGATCATCTTCACCGATGAAGACCTTCTATTGGGGGACTTGGAGCACAACCATCCCCTATACATTATAGTCAACATGGACAGGTTCAGACTTGCCAAGGTTCTCGTGGATTCAGATACATCGGTGAACATTATGAGTCTAAAGACCCTTGCCTACTTGAAGATCAACATCTCTACTCTCCGAGGAGATAGGATGATGTTAAGAGGATTCAATGATCAAGGCAAGCAGGCTTTAGGTTCTATAGTGTTACCATTAGAGATCGGTGACTGAAAGATTGAAGCCAAGTTCTACATCATTGATTCAAGTACTTCGTTCATTGCTTTGCTTGGTAGGCTTGGATACATTAGAATAAGATCGTTCCATCCTCCCTTCATCAGTGCATCAAGTTCAGAAAAGATGGAATTGAGTAACGTGTCAACGGGGATGAAAAGCCATTCTTAGTGAGAGAGGTTAAGATTTATGAGGATGCGACCTAATATCTTTGGCAAAACACCCTTTCTCACAAACTTGGACAAAATTCAAATGTAAATCCAAAAGAAAAATAAAATGAAATAAAAGAAAAGAAAAAAGAAAAAGAAAGAAAAAGAAAAGTCCAAGTGAGCAAGAAAGGGGAATTGAAGAAGAAGTAGATCCGCATATCACATTCCACCCACAGCTCATTCCATCATTTGGACATATGCGTAGGATGGCTCAACCTCCACCAGGTAGAGGAAGAGGCAGAAATAGAGCCAGTTCAGGTGGGAGACCCCATAGTTGGCCTTCAGTCAATAGAGGTCGTATTCCAGTTCATAGGAGTACCCCTTCTATTCACATAGACTTGGAATCTAGCTCGGAGGATGAGTCTAATGTGATTAGTATACCAGCCAACCCCTCTCAATGGGTTCCATTGGAGGTGACTTTTGATCCAGCCAGAGACGAAGACCAGGCCTCCAAGCAAAGCAAAGTATTCGAATTTGTTTTATGTGAGACTATCAGGCAGCAATTGGGAACCTTAGCTCTTACCTCACTTACACTTCAGAAAGTTGAAGATTTGATAGTTAAGGAAGTCCCTAAGTCTTCCAGTGACACAAAGCATAAGTATTTCTTTTTGGGTTCATCATCCTCAAGTTCAGAGCTCGATGTAGGAATTGCCTTTTGACTTTTACTCACCTTGTGTTCAAAATCTTGTGCAGAAAGGTTTAATTCCTCACACTTGATCCAAGTACAGGATAGAATATTTTGAAAAATTATGGAACAATATAGGCAAGGAAGAATAATCAAGAGCAGGACTAGGATTTAGCACAGTGGGTCCAGCCGATGAAGAAGATTTTTGCCTAGTTGTTACCAATCATTTTGAATCTGATAGGTTCTTCTCACACATCCCCAATTCTTATGAGAATGTGTGTTCAGAAACTTCAGATGATCTAGATGATATCCAAGTCAAAGAGGCACCGCTAGAGTTTGAAGAGGAGATTCATTCAACTATTGAAAAGTAAAAAGAAACCAATCTCAGGATAGAAGAAAACCCTCGCCCAACATACATCAGTTTGTTCTTGAATGAAGGAAAAACCAATGACTTAGTTAAGCTATTGACTGAGTTTAAAGATTTCTTCAAATGAAGTTATGAAGAAATGCCTAGATTATCTCCTGACATTGCAGTCCATAAGCTAGTAATAGATCCCAACGTTACCCCTATTAAGCAAGCTCCTAGACGCATGCGATTAGAAATTGAATAACAGGTCATTTCTGAAGTCAAGAAATTGATCGGGGTTGGTTTCATCAAGGAAAAAAAATATCCTACCTAGTTAGCTAGTGTCATCCCAATTAAGAAGAAGAATGGCCAAATTCACATTTGCATCAATTTAAGGGACTTAAATAAAGCATGTCCTAAGGATGAGTTTCCTCTTCCTATACAAGAGTTAATGGTGGATATTGCCTCGTCTCATGCAGTCTTCTCTTTCATGGATGGGTCATCTGGCTATAACCAAATTAAGAAGTCTCTTGAAGATGAAAGAAACACTACTTTTTGAACCTCGATCAGAATCTTCTATTATAGGGTCATGCCTTTCGGCTTTAAAAATGCTGGTGCTACATACCAACTGGCCATGACCCAAATCTTCAACGAACTCATCCATCATCAGGTTGAGTGCTACGTTGATGATCTAGTAGTCAAAAGCTTAGAAAAGGAAGACCACCTCTTTGTCTTGAGAGTACTTTTTGAATGGTTAAGATAATATAACCTTAAAATGAATCCCCTGAAGTGTGCATTCAGAGTAGCTTCAAGGAAATTCCTTGGGTTTATTGTTCGACACTGGAGAATAGAAGTAGATTCTGAAAAGATCAAAGTTATCTTAGAAATGTCATCTCCTAAGAGTTTAACTCAACTCAAATCCTTTCAAGGATGGATGACATATCTAAGATGCTTTATCTCAAACTTATCAGGGAGATGCAAGCCATTCTCAGCACTTGTCAAAAAGGACATCAAGTTTAAGTGGGATGACAAGTGTCAGCATGCATTCGAAGACATCAAAGAATACTTGGTGAAGCTGCTAGTTCTTGCAGCCCCTATCCCAGGTAGGCCATTGATCCTTTACACTAATGCATTGGATGACTCTCTCGGTGCTCAGTTGGCCTAAGCCAATGACGAGGGGAAGGAAAACACACTGTACTACCTCAGTCATTGTCTAATTCCTACTGAAGCAAACTATCAACATATTAGAAAACATTGTCTAGCTTTGATCTTTACATCTCAGAAGTTACGACACTACATGCTTTCTCATAAGGTGAACTTGATCTCAATACCAATCCACTGTAGTACCTCATAACACGACCAATGCTTTTTAGATGTTTGGATCATTGGACCATGATACTCTCGTAGTTTGATATCACTTTTGTACCCCTCTGTGCGGTAAAAGGACAAGCACTAGCGGATTTCTTAGCAGCACACCCACTTCCTGTTGATTCTCCGCTTAGTGACGATCTCTTTGATGAAGAAATCATGAACTTAGAGGAGGATGGCAACCATTGCTGGGAGATGTATTTTGATGGTGCTGCTTTTTTTCTTAAAGATGAAGCACAATGATCTATTCTCCCAGGAAAGGTAGGGGTAGGAGTAGTTCTTCTAACTCCAAACTATGATGTGATGAGATTCTCATACTATCTTTCCAAGCCCTACACCAATAATGAAGCCGAGTATGAGGCTTTGATTGCCAGTTTGGAGTTAGCCATCACTATCAACATCAAGAGCATCAACATCTTTGGGGATTCTCAGTTGGTGATCAACCATATTGCCGGGTCCTACCAGGTTCTCAAGCCCAAGTTTCATCATTACTACGAGTATACCTTGAAAGCTGTTGGCCCAGATTCCCGAAGTCACCATCTACAAGGTTCCCCAAGTAGAGAATGCTGTAGTAGATTCCTTGGCAAAACTTGGTGAAGAGTTGGCATGTCCGGAAGATGAGTCCATTTTAGTAAGGGTCCAAAATAGACAAGTCCTATCCCTTATTGATTCGAAACTCATCGAGAGACTTTCTCTTGAAGGGGAGATTGTCGTTGCTAGAATGGACAAGGAGCTAGATTAGAGGCAATTGTTCATAGATTACTTGAACACCGTCAAACTACCTCAAGAGAAATCTCATGCCCATCAGGTAAAATAGAGAGCTCTCTCCTATGCTCTTATTGATGGCACCCTGTACCAACGGTCCTTTATCTAAATGTGGTTACGTTGTTTAGAAAAACATGAAGCCCGTGGTATTATAACTGAGGTACACTCAGGTCTATGTGGAGCGCATCAGTCTAGTCTGAAGATGAAGTCGAAGATCAAAATACTAGAATACTACTAGCCTTCTATGATCACAAATTGCATAGACATAGCTAGGAGATGACATATGTGTCAAGTGTACGGTGTGGTCCTTCACCAACCACCCAATATTCTATACCCTACTTTGGCTTCATTGCCATTTGAGTGTTGGGGTACTGACATTGTAAGTCCGATCGATCCTCCTTCTTCCAAGGGGCATCGATTCATCTTAGATGCTATCGACTATTTTTTCAAGTGGGCAGAAGCCATCCCACTCAGAGAGGTCACAACTCACCATCTGCTTCAATTTTTCAGGAACCATATCGTATATAGCTTCGGGGTGCCTCGATGAATTATATCTGATAATGGTACTACATTCAAATGCATGAAGATCAATAGCTTTGACAGAAGACACGATATAGATTGGAGATTCTCCACCATCTACTACCCTAGAGCTAATGGTTTAGTAGAAGCATTCAACAAAACTCTCATCCAAATACTGAAGAAGACTCTTGATGATAACAAAAGATATTGGAATGAGTAGTTGGTGGAAGCTTTATAGGCCTACCACACCACATATCAAACTCCAACTCAGTCTACCCCATTTTTCTTAGTGTATGGGTCTGAAGCCATTCTTCCTTTAGAAGTTTAAGTTCCATCACTAAGGATAATATTGGGTAACAAGATCACTAGCGAGCAGAATGCAAAGTTATGGTTAGAAAGCCTCGAAGGTTTGGAGGAAAGTTGCTTATGGGCATGCCAGAACCTCGAGTTATACAAGGCCAAAATGATTCAAGCTCACAACAAGCTGGCCTGCCCTAGGTCTTTTCGAGTAGGAGAACTTGTGTTAGGCCTAAGGAGATCAATTATTTCCCATTGAAAGATGGGAGATAAGTTTGAACCCACTTGGGAAGGCCCCTACGTCATAGAGAAGGCCTACCAAGGAGGATCTTATCAGCTAATAGATTGTAAAGGGGAACACCCGATGCTTCCAATTAATGGGCTCTATCTAAAGAAATATTACCCATGAAATAAAACTTGTTTGAAAATAATTCATTAATAAAAGAATAAAATCTGATTCCATTCATCAAATCTTCTCTTCTTTCGAAGTGTTGTTTGCTTATCTTGCGAATCCGCCGTGATGTGTTTAGTGTAGGTGTAAGTGTCCCCCAGTGGCATCCTATCCCTCTTTCATGATACAAACACATTCTCCCATTATTTTCAGAATTAGTGTAAGAGAACCCGAGAGGCATCCTATTTCGATTAGCATAACTAAGTTAGGAGTGAGAGAACCTAAGTGGCATTCTTTCTTAGTGGGAATTCCATTTTTCCATCCATGGCATCATTTCATAATACCCCGGTGTGTTTTAAGGTAAGTGTAAGAGTCCCCCAGAGGCATCATATTACTTTTAATACATACACAATAATAAACACAAATCTTTTATCTCAAGCTATTTTGATGTGGGAGAAAGCCTCCTGTGGCACTCACTCATTAGCTGCTCTAGGTCGGGTCTACATACTACCCTGCTAGTATGTCAATGGTCTCTTATTTTGGAAGATGTGAGTCCCTGTGCTTTCTTCCTAACTTGATCATTGCAAACTGACAAGCGCCTTGTTAGTATGGTCTGCTTCACTGCCTAGCTAGTAAGATACCTTATATTGACTTTATTTAAGAAGATGTGAGTCTTTGTGCTTTCTTCTTGAACTAGCCATCATGTTCTAACTAGATTGAGTATATTTTAAGTTTAGGGTAAGTCCCCTAGAGGCTCCTTTCCTCTTGACTACTTTTGAGTTAATCTAAGTCCCTTAGTGACATTCACTCAGTAGTCGCCCTAGGTCGGATAGCACATGTCGAGCCGAAGATAGACTATCCCAATAGTCAGTTCTGCTATAGGAGGATGTGAGTCCCCGAGCTTTCTTCCTAAGCTGATTGTTGCAAATCGATGGGCACCTTAGGTTGGTTGAAGCTCTCTTTCCCAAGGTGCCTAGAGAGAATTAAGAATTCCCATTCATCAGTTTTGCATAGTGCAAAATAGGGAAGGTCCATTGAAGAGCAAACTTCTTCTACACTCAATCTCATCTAAATTCCTCTTACACTCATCATCAGAAGTTCAATTCGAGCTTACCCAAGCTTTCAATTGAGTTCCCACAGCAAGGAAGAACTCAATTCAATCAAAGCTGCAAGGGAGATCAAAAGGAGTTGGCCCACCCATTCATCCACTCAACCTCAAGGGCTAGGAACTTCAACAGGGCTTCATCTCCTCTAGACGAAGCTACTTCATCGACCCCTAGAGCCGGTGATCACCTGCGGTGAGGTAAATGAATTTTCGACCACTTTGGCAAAGAGGTGTTGGTCCTTTGTGAAAGAAATTTCTATTTCATGTGAAATCCACCATTAGATTGGTTGCTTTGGTCTTTTAGATGGTGTGGGTTGAGTCTTGAATGGATCCATGATGGATCAGACTCGAATTTCCCCTTGGATTGTGAACGGTTCACATTCATCCTCAGGGAAGAACTCAGCCCATCTTAGCCGTCCATCCATGCATTTTTAGATGGATGATTGAGATTAGTAGAAACATTTTAGAATTTAATTCCCCTTTTAAAACCACGAGTGTATCCTCAGCTGTTCGATCTTTGCTCGGCCGACTAAGAATAAAAGCGCGTGCTCCGCCACCATCCCCCTGATGTGACAAGTTAAGTAAGGGGTGCATGGTGTGACGCGTGTAAAGCGTGCAGACCACCACCGCCACGGGTCGCGCCATGAGCGGGTATTATCCATGGATTAGTTAGGGATTATTACTAATTCTTAAATAATTCAGAAACCTTCAAAAAATCTTAACTCAATCTAGAAAAATCAGAAAAATATGAGGAAAAATGCGATGGATAGATAATAACATCTAGAAATTTCTAAAAATGTTTTTAATATATTTTGATTTCCCTTTTTATATGAATTTGGGTTCTTTGGGAATGTTAATAAGCTAATTATTCCCTAATTATGTCACCAATTAATCTCAAACTTCTAGGGTTCATTCTAGAGGACGACCTCTGCCTCTCCTAATTTTCTTGAGATTTATTGAGGCCTTGATTAGAGAAATTGCTAGCTCATTCCCTAATTATCCCCTTCATGTAATTAAGGGTAATTAATGTATAATTAGTGTATTTTTCTTATGATTAATTTGGATTAAGGTTAGATCTAGTGAGTAGGGGTTTTATGGGAAAATTTTGGGGCATTTCCCTAGGCTATTCCCTAAATCCCTTTTTCTTTCCTTAATCCCTTCTTAATTAGGGGTTAATTCATTAATTATCCCTTTAAACAATTTTTTAAAAATTCTAAAAATCTTCAGAACTTAATTAATCTACATTGGGTAGATTCTTAGGTGTTTATAGGCCTAAGTCTAATTAAGAAAATTTTCATAAGTGTGAAGAGGTGTTTTAAAAGTACTTAAGCTAAAACTTCTTAGCTTAATTACTTTTAATTATGAGCCAAATTGCATTAGGCCTTCTCATTACTAAGTGCATTGCAAATTTAAATACCTTGTGCATTTTATGTCATCTCATTGGCTCATAATTACATAGTTAATTTTTTATGATGGTGTAGGTAAGGGTTAATTAAGTCACTTAATGCATACCTTAACCTAATCAACACTTAAAAATGGATCTAATTATCTAAAAATTAAACTAAAATATAAAACACATGTGAGAATGGGTTAGGAACAGCAAACTCATCTCACCCTTTTAAAATTAAATCAAACTTCAAACAAACAAAAATCATTTTGAAATTCACTTTGATTTATTCCAAGTTTCTTATTCTTTCATAATGTCTTTATGAATTAAGTAAAATGAGTTTGTTTACATGATTACATTGCTTTAGATATTTCCCAACATGTTAAATTGTATGCCATGTGATTCATGCATCCATGATTCCATGTTATAAAATTTTAAAATGGAAATTGTTTACTTTATACCAAATGTGCATGTGTTGGCTAAAGTAAATATGAGTGGCTATTATCACTACTAAATCCAAAGTATTTTCAAAATATATAAATGAAACATCAAATCTGAAAGTGTGCTATTCTTATATCCTAATTATTAGCTTACATGTGATGAATTATAAAGCATGTTTAGTGTAGCCTTTCCTTTTTTTCTCAAGTCAGCATAGTTTTGAATAAGGGTTAGTAAGATGTAGGGTTCATTTGAAAAGAACCCAAAACTTACTTAATTTTAAACCCTATTCATCCCTATGCTCCCACTTAAGGAGGGTTGCTTATACTTGCATGAATAAATTGCCTAAACAAAAATGAAACCATTAAGCAAACTTTGCGTATCCTTCTTAATTTCATTTTTTTATATTCATGTTAATATTTAAGGAAAGTGGTATATTAGTCTAGGCAACCCCAAGCTTGCGAGGCTTTAATTAGCCCTAAGTAGGTCTTGTACCTTACACTCTGGTTAACAATGACATTGTACTCACTTATGCCTTTCCTACTTTCATGCATGTATGTGAAATTTTGGATAAGGAAAATCTTTTCTACTTAAAGAAGAATCATACATCTAAATCTTCTAAATTTTTTTAAATGAATTACTTAGCATGCATCATAAAGTGTGTTAATTATCTTCATTTGCATGTATAGATATTCTTAGGATCCATCCATATGCTTGTTATATATATGTTGGGAAAGATTGAAGTAATGTATGTTATGTGAATTTTGATTCAGTTTTCTTAATCTTAAAATGCCTTTCTTTTTGAATAAGTTTGTTTAGAGTTTATCTAAACTTAGGATTGATTAAAAGATATAATTAAAACATTTACCCAAATGAAATTAAAATGTGAACTTACCTTAGGAATTACTTAAGGATTAGGGAATGAAAGAGAAGTTCTCTTCTCTTTCCCTCTCTTAATAATTTAGTAATTAATTGTAGATTTCACTTAAACCAAATTAAAACATGAAATAAAAATAATCCAAAATACTTAAACAACTTAAATAAAACCCTCCTCTAAGTTGAACATGTCCTTCACACTTAGAAAATTCAAACCTAAAGTCCTAAGCTAAGTATACCACAAACCTTCAAAGCACACACATCAGCCTAAGTCACCACTTATAGCTTTAGGTTAGGTCGGTGCATGGTTTGATGTTATGTTTTATTTTGTGATGGATATTGTAGACTTGATGTTAGGATGTATGCTCATAGAATAAATGATAGGATGTGCTTAGTCTAACTATTCTTTTTTTGCAAGGGATTGTGCTAAAGGGGCGCTATCATAAATAAAAATATAAATGCTTCATGCTTGCAAGTGCTTATACCCCTTAGCATAATCCATAGGCCAAGTGGTGTGTGGTGTGATTTGACTAGCCTTTATTTTGCAGGTGTTAGTTAGATTTATGCTTTTCTTTTTCATGTAAAAATTTGTATATTTAGGATTTAGAATGATTTGTTAGGGGGGATTAGGATGAGCATTGGTCATAAGATTCCATCTTATGCACCATGTAAAGCCTTGGAGCATCGACCATTCAACCATCCAAAGGAAGATCCAAAGAAGAAAAGAAGAAAAGAAAAGAAAGAAAGAAGGAGGAAGAGTGAAGAATGAAGCTTAAAGACTCCCATAACAATGAATTCCTCTGCTTAAATTGTAATTTAATGAATTTGTAATTCGAGTTTTATAAGGGTAGAGCTCAGCTACCGAATTTGATATTTTCGGGTTTGTGTGGTAGTGCCCGACCACAAAAGGCCATTTATTCTTTTTGCGCTAGTTTTATAAATTGATTGATGTTTGCTTAACTTGTGCATAAAGTGACATGATTTTCCTAGTTTCTTCCTTGTTTTATGTATGGCCTGGATGTGGATTAGACTCTTTAGGGAAAAATAAATCTTTTAACCAACTTAAATAACTCAAATCAAAACTAAACAACTCATAACCTCACCTAAAGCTTAGGGTTAAAATCAAGATAAAAGAATTAGAAACCTCTTAGCTGGATGAGTTCTTTTCTTTATAATAGCATGCACAACAGCATCTTATTTCACTCTTGATTGGAGGGCTTCCATCTTTGCCAGAGAACCCTGCTTGACCTTTGAGGGTTGTGGTGGAAAGTCACCTCTTAAACTTCTAGCTAATTTTGACCAACAATCTACTTTCTCATGCATTAGTCATAAAAAGCCTATTAGCCTGAGTCAAAAATGATTATCTAAAATTGAAATAAAATGAAATTTGAAATTCATTAGACTTAAGTCATTTGAAGCATGTCCCTTTACATGATCTAGTCTTTTTAAGGAGTGAGTTTAAGGACTTAGTCTCTTTCCAAATAAAAATAGCCTAGCTATCTTGCATAAGCATAAAGACTTGCCTACATGTAATTAAATTCTTAGGGGAAGTTAGTTGGTGGTCACCTCCAGGCGATTGTAAGTCCAAGCTGTCGAGTGGTTTGTCCTCTCTTGTGGAGGCAAACCAATTATTCATTTTTGCCTTTGTTGGCCATAAGCATAATTTTTAGATTTAGGTTCTGAGGTTGCTTCTCCCTTTGTTGGCCATAAGCATAATTCCTTACCTCTTAGGCATTTCCTTAATCTTGTGTTAAGGAATCTTAAGTCCTAAAATTCTGATGAAAAATATAACTCGAACAAATTAAATCAATTTCCAAAATGTAAAGCCCAATTTTAAGATAGTTTGAGATGCTCGCTAGGTTTCCTAGCATCGTAAGCATCTCCTCTTATTCCCATTTTTTGTTTCGATAATTACTCCCTCTTTTGATTAATCTCATTTGATCTTCAAATATAAACCAATCGATTGATAGTCCTTCCTATTGAAATCTTCAGAGACAACGATCATTTACCTTAATCTAGAGTTTTCCTAAGGGATCCCATCGCTTAGGATGTAATTAACTATGGGGGCTTGCCCTTGTAAGGAACTTAACAAACCCAGTTTAAAATAAACCCTACTTTACTTTTTCATGTAAAGTAGGGGAAGAATCTCTGGTACATATGCAGGCCCATCGTCCTTAGGAGTTCTTATTGAGGTGATTGGTTCCATTAAAGGGTAGTGACTTATGTCTTTCGAGATAGTACACTATACATTGA
This sequence comes from Cymbidium sinense, assembly GCA_021442155.1. Taxonomy (NCBI): domain Eukaryota; kingdom Viridiplantae; phylum Streptophyta; class Magnoliopsida; order Asparagales; family Orchidaceae; genus Cymbidium; species Cymbidium sinense. Next base: position 105,076,134 of record CM038229.1, read on the forward strand.
TGATGTAATCGATCACCTGAATAAGTACATCTGCGGATCTGTGTGGCATCTTACCAAGATGAATTTTTACAAAGGTATCCTCTTTCTTTTTCCCCACGGATTTGAACAGTGACTCCCTTATAAGAAATTTTCACCACAGTGTTGGTGAAATTTTCAAAAGGCAGATGGAATAGTTGATAAGACACTACCCAATGATTTTGCCCTCATTTTATGAGGACTTTAGATCTAGTTCTGGGTTTTCTATAGGCGCAAGCACCTATAGTTAATTATCCTCCCAATATTGAGAAAGAACTTTCGATTAAGGCTAGTCATTTGATCGCTGAATGCATAGCATATAGTAGCAGCATATAGAGTTTAACTTTTAGTCTTATAAAATTCATTATATTAACTTAAAGAAAATGGTTGGTGGAATGATGATGTGCCCGTTCTAGATCTCATAGTTCTGTCATCCTAGGCTGTCGTGGTCCCTAGTCTACTTAGTTGGAGGAGGTAGTCAACCCAACCTGATAGAAGGATCCTTAACAGTAGCCATGGGTTGCGTCATCCAAGTAATCCTTGTAGACATGGGGTGGTGTTTATCTAAGGAGACAATCTTAAGTCTACCTTAGGCGATGAGGGTTTTTTCCCACATCTGTACCTATGATTCACATCTCAAGGTATAGAGTCATTAGGGAGCATACAGGCAACAATCGTGATCGTAATATAATTGTGTCATTTGTCGGCAACCATTCGATCAGAGGACTCTGGTATAACTATATCATATGTGGAGCCTACTGGCCAAACCACACAGTCAGAGGACACTGGCCACATCCTTACTTGTGTGAGATTGATTGAAAGTGAATATAGTAAAACATTTGATTTGACATTGGCTCCTTTATGAGCTAGAGTTTTCTTAATTTGTCACCTTTAACAAACTATTGCGGAGGATGAATTGAGTTAGATTTTGCTTTAAGTTTTTAAAGATTGAATTTCATCTAACCATTAATAGCTTAGTGATATATTAGATTTTTTATTTGGATTGATACTCAATTTATGTTAATTTAATCTGAAATTAGAATCACATTTTGATGGAAGTATCCCCTCCGGTTGAAATCTCCATTCAACACAGCCATCATCGGGATTTATGAGTTTGTTTGATCATTTAATTTATTATTCAGACCCTATCTACTCTATTAGTTTAATAATAGAGGATCAGATTTACTATCATATGATAAAATTAGCTTCTCAAATATTTCAATAAGCTGAAATTCTTATAATAATTGAATTTTTAGGTTTTGTTAACCCGGACCTAATCCCGAGACCCAACCGGGAATCAACCCATGCAACATCCTCAGACACTAGGTTTAAACATTCGACATAGTGTCGAGGCCCATGAGGGTATATTTAAGAATGCTTTCATAATTTTAAGGAATTGAATTTGAGTCTTAATCCTACTTTATAATATGTGCAAGGTTGGGAAATCTTAATTAAGCTTTACGTTCATGATGTGTTGCAAATTCGGTGGCGTATGTGGAGCAGAATTAGATTTATATTTACACTCAAAATATTGTGTCTTTACTTGCATTAAACTTACTTGTTGAACCTTTAAATTTGAATAATTGATTCATGCTCATTAATGAACAATCAAATTTTTGTGAGATTCACTTAAGCTGTTTCACCTATTTTATCTTGTTCGATACAAGTCAAAGCATACCTCATTCGTTCGTTGAAAATCCCTTCTTATGTTGGTTAATAAGCTATTTAGCTTTACCAGAAGTCTTTATTTGTGCTCCCTAAAGAACCCTCAAATGTAATATAAGTTTTATTTTTGAAGCTTTCTTGTATTATTTCTATCCATTCAATATGTTGCATAACCATCTATGTGTTTTGGAAGACATTTGATCCCACTACAAATTCTACCAAATCAAATTTACCCATTCAATATAATTCTAATACTTTGAAAGTTTACCATATCCTGTTTATATTTCTCTTGCTTAAGAGTAAATTTTCAATTTCCACACTAATCATTAGTTACTCAACCCAATGCTTAATACAAGTTGTATTAAGATTTGATTATTCAATTAAAAGTTATTTTTATATTTATGGGCCAGTCATCAAATGATGCTCATTCTCCCTTATAAATTGGAGTGCTAGGGGGCTTCATTTCATATGCTTGAGTTTGAAGTACCTTAAAGAGGAGGGAGATAAAAGTTTAAAATTTGGGTGAGCCATCAGTTTGCTTAATTATTTTGTAAGTCTCTTTTTTATTTATTTTTTAATGCTAGTATTCACATTATTTTGCATGTTTACTTAATTCTTTTAACTCGAACTTAATTTTAATTTTGTTAGTGCTTTTAAGTCACTTTTGGTTTTCCTCCCTCTTTTTTTTTAAGTTCAAAAATTTAGTCTAAATTTAAATAGCATTTCGGCATAGGGGTGCAATATCTAATAATTTTGGCTTACTCGGTAAGCCTTATTGAGTGTAGCGAGTGGTGTCTTGCGACACTACAACCATCTCTTTGCATCTATTACACCCTATTGGGCGTTAGCGAGGTCTTGAAATCTTAATTGTGCCAACAATATAATAATTGTAGCACCCAACAGCGGAACAAAAGCACTAACAAATCCAATGACAGTCTTATCTTCAAACTCAATTCATCAAATCATCACCATTATTTTCTTCTCGTGCTTCAAATAACTACCAATGGGTGTTCAATTAGAGGAATATAGAGGCAATATAAGCTGAGAACATCACAATGCTGCATACTCTTGACAATGCCAGAGTAGTGACTATCATTACATCATGCTATCCATAGTTAACAGCAAATTGAAACATCAAAGGAAGCACATGATAGAGCACCAAGTAGCAAGAGAGAAGTGCTCACATTAGTTTGTTTCTGGATAAGGGTTTTGGAGTCCAGTGGAAGCTTTTCCTTGACATGGATTCTTGGAGTTTTGGAATGGCTGTTGTACCTCAAGCATGTCTCCATCCCTATTACCATTCCTCCTCACTTAGACTGCTAAAACAACAGGTCAGGTGTGGCCAGAGAATCAATGAAGACTACGGTTCTGCATTGATAAAGGAGGGAAGGACAAAGAACACGGCTATGTGCCTGACGGAAAAGAAGATGAGGAATCGACAGGCTTTGCTGCGAAGGGAAAGAGAGGAGGACGAACCACAAATTTTGGGCAAGATTTCATCGCGAAGTAGCGACGCATGGATGAAGAACAGCTCGGGATGGAAATTTGGGAAAAAAAAGGAGGTGAGGAGAAGATACATACGGCTTGAAGGAAAATGGGAGCCAATCTTTTTTTTTTTTTGGATGGTACGTGCGAATGAGAGGGGGGAATCATAGTCAAGTGGAGCGTTTGGAGTCCCCGATCTGATCTTACCGTTTAGGAGAATAGCCGAGCGAAGGAAGCGGAAGGCTTAGTTAGTTCGCGGTTGAGGAGATCGTCGTCTTGCATTTTTATTTTATTTTGGATTCTAGAACTTTCAGTTTTTGAGGTTTTTAGGGAGACAGGAGACGGGAGTGGGAGCGAAAGCCACAGGTTTGCCACTTCAAGTGGGGAAAATATTACGTCAGTCCCGCGTAGCTTTACGTCACGGACTCAATCCTGACGCGTGGCTCAACTGGCGTAAAAAATGGCAGTAGGGCGAAAGCGGCATTTTTTTTCGCGGTTTATCGCCCCCGACCAAACGTGGGAATGAGTATATCTTGGGAAATTAAAATATCTTCATTTAGGCGGTCTCGTATTTTTTTATTTCTGGTGAGCATTCTGAAAGAGCTATGAAGAAGGAGAATGAATGAAATGGAGGCGTTGAAATAGGCGATGATGTCGTAAATAAAATGGATCGGTAATCTTTTAAGGAGTTGTAATCCTTAGATCGTATTCATATTTATTTTTCATGATTTTTTTGTAAAGTTCGGAGAAAACATATTCAATGTAATCTTCGGGGCATTGATTAATTTTGTAGTGCTTATTTACATATGTACTCTCGTGTCTTTTCGTATAGGCGATTTTTTCAGTTTGTTTCACTTTTACAGCCGGTTGTTGGATCATGGTAACTAAATCCCAATCGAAGCAATGATGTGGCTGTTTAGGGATTTTAGGAGATTCTGGCACCTCTGTGCCTCATACCCTCTCTGCACTCATACCTCTGTCTCTTGCCTCATGCCTCATCTTCTCTGTACTCTATACCTTTACCTCATACCTTCTGTGCCTTGCCTCTGTGCCTGTACTCTTTTCCCCTTTGTATATCTACTCTGTCACCATTTCTCGTTCATACCTCTATACTGTGTCATTGTCTCTGTACTCTGTGCCTCTGTATCATTGCCTCCTCTCTATCTGCTTTGTACCTCTTTTGTAGGCCTTTATATACCTATCTTCTGCATTCACATGTCTGTACTCACCTCTGTACCCTCAGGTTGCAATTTGTTGAGCTTTTTTTGGGTTTTTTTTTGTCTATACTCTGGACAAAGCTGTACCCTCTATGCTCTGTACTCTCTGTTACATCATCTCTATTATCTGAACTGTTTGGACTCTATATTTTCGAGATGAATGTGGTGAATGAGCAATCACGATGATGAAGTTGTTTTATCTAATGACCCAAATTTGGGGTATCTCTGTACGGTTGTGCATAATGAAACCGAAACTTATGCACTATCTTGTGATTATATGCATCAAGCGGTGTTAGAAAAGACCATACAAGTTATTGGCCAAACTCTAAATTGAAATCGAGAGATTTTACGTGTCGGCAGTGGAAAAAACAGTCAATCTAAACCATATAACAAAATTCAAGCGTCTGAGTGGTTGTCGGTGATTGATTCTTGTGGATTTGGAGGGGTGGTCATTAAAAATATATAGAGAAACCATAATCATTCAAAAGGCGGTGATCGCATCTTCTCGGATCCTGGCGTTCTTGATGAAGGCATCGGTTTTGAAGAACGATGGCGAGCGGCATTAGTCGGCCGCAGCGTTATATCTGGCGAGGAAGTTGGTGGGGTAGAATATTGGATTCACCAAAAGAGATGCTTTCAATTTCATCCGAAGAAGCGAAGATCACGCATTACAGCGGTGATAGCAATTATCTGCCAAGGAAAGACAAGCGTGACGAGATGTTTGCATGGGATGTTCAGTTGATCGTCGATTGCTTGGTGAGTTTTTTTGGAGCAATGGTATGTCTAGGGTTGAATTTGATTGTTTTGGGGATGTGATAATTTTGATACTAGCTATCGGCTCAATAAATATAATCTTATGTCTGCCCCACTCGTTGGAGTGAATCATCATTGGCAAAAGCGTCTTATTCAGTAGCTTTTTGTCGGAAGAGACCATCGAGTCATTCACATGGTTATTCGGACATTTCTTGGTTGATGGGTGGAAGGCATCCATAGCGATATTCTTGATCAAGATCGGCTATGGCGAAACTATCGAGAATGTACTACCGCATCTGGCGTCATAGGTTGTGCCAATGGCATATCTCGAAAGCCCCTCAAGGTCCATTGCTTTAGTAGTAAGAGAGTTCAAGGGCTATTCTATGCATGCATGAGCAAATGTGACACTGAGGATGAGTTTGAGGATGCTTGGTGCCATGCTAGAGGAGGGCAATCTGTATGATCATGCTTATCTCGAACTTTACAAAATTAAATGGTCCGCATTCAACAAAGATAGATTTTGTATTGGCACATTGTGTCCACTCAGTGAGGCCACAAATAGCGTGTGTCATGGTATTTCGAAGCCAACAAGTTCACTGACAGATTGTTTCTTGGGATTGGAGAAGGTGATGGAAACATGGCGCCGAAATGAACATGATGAAGACTTCAAGTGTATCCAGTCAGCAATTGTTCCTGTTGTTAGGAGTAGTCCAATTCTTAAGCAAGCTACTTTGTTTTATATGAGGAAGCTTTACTCTATGTTCGAAGAATTTACATGGAGTTGGGGATTATCATTCGCGTCGGATGATAGGCCCATGGAGTACTTGGTGAGGAACTTAGAGAAGAAGAATGCATCCAAAACATTGTCCACTATGATGTGTGTCTTATGGATATTTCTTGTAGTTGCCAGAAATTTGAAATGATGGGCATACTTTGTGCACATTGCATTAGAGTTCTTAGCCAGAATGATGTGCTGCGCATTCGGATAAGTACCTCCTTATCGTGGTCTACCGAGCAAGAGGGACATCTACATCGATGGTTCATATAGAGGGTTAGTACATGGGGAAGCGAGATGGGGCGGCATTGTTTTCAGGAATCATATAAGTCGATATGCATATCAAATTATCTCCCGAGCACAGGGTAATAAGATAGCTGAGGATTACATGCTTGCATCTCTTAAGCGACTATCTGATGAAGTGGACTCCGTAATAAGTGGGAATTCTCCACCGATTGTGATCGTTAAGAAGAAGAAGGCGACCACATCATCGGCTGGATAAGGACAATCGAAGGATCCAATCAAGAGACGTCCAAAGGGTGTTTCCAATGCAAGGCTCAAGGCTTATTGGGAGAAATCCAAAAAATACCTGTAAATTTTTAATGTATTATATTTTCTTGTCTTAGAAACAAAAGTGAAGCCCAGAGTCTTTGTAGAGCGGGATCGTCACCTTGCGACTCCACTCTCTGTTATGATGCTTTTAGTAAGCCTAGAATATTGCACATTGCGATGTAAATTATTCATCAATTACTAAGATGTTGTACTATTACTACAATATTGTTCCACGAATTCAATTCGACCTCGTCAAACCAACATCTTTGAAGGGTATACCAAGCTCATGATGGATATTATTACAAGCATTTTGATGCATGATATTATCAAGAAGGCATTTTTAGTTTCATTTTGTATGTTTTAGTCATAATGTGGCTGTACAATTTTTTGCAAGAATGTCCTCAATTTTTTTGTTGTTTTTAAGTCTAGAACTATTATTTGGTGAAGAATTGTTTACCTCTATAGCCCAGATGAGGTTTAATATTTAATTGTTTTTGTAGGTCTGCTTCATGCCTCCTTTTTCTTACGTAAAATGATTTTTATGGTTGCTTTGTTTTAGTAGGTCTAAATTTTTTTAATCCGTTCTTATGTACAACATTGTAATGCTTGGCATATGTTGCTGGTGTCTTCTGTTCTTCCATTGAGTTCTGTTTCCGAAATGCTATCATTCAAATCTAATCTTTTCAGTTTTTTTATGTGAGACTAAATTTTACATGCAATTACATTGCATGTCACGCAATTCTCAGTCATTTACATGTGCAACTCAAAAATATTAATATTTATCATTATCTTTTTAAAATAAAATACATGACACTGTTGAATTTATTAGAAAAAAAACCTGTATTAGAAAAGAATTGTATTAGATGTATGTAATATTTAGATAGAATTCAGATTTTCTCGAAAGAATTGTATTGTTATGTTTTTTTTTAAAACATATTTTCTCACCTTGAATTTATTTCTCGCAAGATAAAAAAGCATCCAATTAGATGCATTTCATGTATTTAAGGTTATTTTTTTGCCTCGATTAAATTTATTTATAAAAATACTATTTACCATTTCTCTCATATGGAACATATATTCAATGATTAGCACAATATTCAATTATATGTATTGAGTGCATTGTGGAGCTCAAATGTTGGCATAGAAGGCTCTGCAATATATATAATATTCAATGATTAGCACAGAAGTATAGTGGGTACATAGAAGGCTCTGATAAATTTTAATTTTTATATATATTATTTACTATCATCAATACTGACTATTTAAAAAATAAATCTTTAATTTGCATAAAAATTGTCTATTAAATTTGCCAAAATAAGCGTGTACATACAGAGGTACAAAGATGCAATGAAGTATAGTGAGTAGTCTGAGGAATGCAACAGTGCGAGGTATAGAATGCAGTGCGAGGTGTACTGAGAGGTATAGAGGTGCAGTGCAGTGCAGTACAAAGTGCAGGCGTACAAAGACGAAATCTAAGATTGACCAAAGCACCACCTCATTGCCTCATTAGAGATTTAGTTACAATGTTACGAACAGCAGAAGCAGAAAGTGAAACAAAACAACCGAGAGAGTGCAGGAGTGCAGTGCAGGAGATGAGGAGTGAGTGCTGAGAGGTATGGGAGTGCAGTGCAGTGACGAAATCTACTAAAATTCATCGAGCGACCACCTCATTGCCTCATTAGGGATTTAGTTACAATGTTACGAACAACCGCAGCAAGAAAGTGAAACAAAACACACCCAGAGAGTGCAGAGTGCAGAGGTATGGGAGTAGGAGGTGCAGAGGTATAGAGGAGGATGCAGACCCTACTAAAATTCATCGAACGACCACCTCATTGCCTCATTAGAGATTTAGTTACAATGTTACGAACAACCAACAGCGAAGTGAAACAAAACACAACAGTCTGAGGAATGCAGGAGGTGAGGAGAGTACAGTGCAGTGCGAGACCAAAATCTACTAAAATCATCGAACAACCACCTCATTGCCTCATTAGGGATTTGGTTGCCATGATCAACAACCATGCTACAAAGTGAAAAAAAGGAAAGAAATAGTCTAACCTCGAAATGCAAATGAACATGCCTAAACAGTTAAGACATGGAACAACGGAATTATCACTACATAAACCCGAAATAACAAAGCTTTATCCTACCTAACAACTAAAGGTGCAAACTTTTATTTAATTGTTTTTTGAGGCCAAGCAAAAATCGCATAAACAAAATCGCCCTAAATCTATTCATTTTTTGTCCAGTCCTTGTTGAGCCCAATTAATTGTGGGCTTCTATATGCTTCCATGTATTTGCAAATGAACATGCATGGTTGTTATGGGTACGCCTCACCGTTTCAAGCGGCCATTTCTTGGGTTCTTTGTCAAAATAATGGTCGATATCATGAGCCAAGAATTTAATCACAGGAAGATGGATAAGGTATTAGTGTGATCCCCAGGAGAACCCGCAAGAAGAGTGCATACCATTTCTGGCAGAATGCCTTTATGTGTCGGTTTTGGCAATGAGTAAAATGACCGACCACACCAAGCTTGATATTAGAAGTGTCCAAGTCGATTATGGATAATTGGGAGTAAGAGCTCGACGGATGCACTATCTGCGGTGACATCTTTGGATATACATCTTGCTTTCTTTTAGCAAGCCATCTGCGCATAATTCTACAAGGATGCGAGGATAACATCTATAAGACACGATACATACAGAATATCAAGAATGAATTGCGACTAGTAATTTTGGAGGAGTAACTCACCCAATGTAAGCATGAAATGTAAAGGAATGGGACATACAATCCACAGAGTACTTCTCTAACAGATATCGACGATCGACGGCGTGTGCATCGGCGGAATCTTGGTCCATCGATAAATCGTCAATCGCCCTGAAATAATAATATTGCAAGGCTGCGACGATCTCCCCATTATCGGACAGTCATTTTTTAAAGCAAAGAAATGAAACAAGTACTTAGAATGATATGAGGAAGATGCCGTGACTTACTTGTCACGAAACGAGCACACCGGTCTATGAGTTCGAGCATCGGCTGAGGCATGCCATCCCTAGATGGGAAGTCCACAACTTCGTGCCTCTGGTCAGTAATATAATTATTTAGGCTGAAATTAATTGGTAAAAATCTATATCCATTGTCATCGAAAGATTGGGCATCAGAACTTCTGCTTACCTCGGACTGGTGCTCCTCCACCTTCGATAGCCTCGATGGCTCATCAAAGGAAACCCTCGGCGGCGACGACTGCCGAATTAGGGTGGCCGAACAAGCGGTCATCTATTTAATCATATTATTCATTAAATTAACATAATACGCCGCTTTCAGTGGGGTGGATGGCGGTCGAGCGACCACTCTTAGCGCGTGGTAGTGGTGAACGGAGAGAACACGATTTCCTCTTCCTCGTCTGCCTTCACCCGGCGTGCAGCGCCAATGAAGGGGACGATAGCAGTTGTATGCTCAGTGGGAGTCTCCCCTTCGGCCAGCTCTGACGGATCTTCTCTGGCACAAGACTCCACCGGAGGGGCTCCCACTATAAAGGTCTCCTGAGAAGATACCCCGGTGGTCTCCTCCGTAGCAGCTTCCACTCCGCTGGGGATGGGAGCACTCCTCTGTGCAGCAAGGGTAACTTCCATAGCAGTAACCCGTGCATGAATGTCATCCAGACCTCTCATCCTTCTTTGCATGGTAGGATGCCACAACTTCCCTCAACTCCCTCAAACCGCAAATAACTTATCTCTGCAGATCCTTGATTGGGGGTAGTAGCGGAGAAGCTAGACACCGCTTGGGGAATATCTCGGAGAGATATCTCGGGAATCGGTAGCAGAATATGGACATGGCCGGGGCTGATGTCGAGTTCTGCTATGGAAGTTTCATGGGGATGAGAGGATGATTCAATGAGCCAAGTCTCCTCTTCTGATAAGTCCTCGAGTGTGAGGCGGACCTGTGTTAAACCAAAGATAGATATGACGACCTAAACATATGTAAATGCATCACTACATTGATATGAACGAACATAACTAATTTCCTGTACCTGGTCTCCTCCCAAATCGTCGAAGGCAACATCTGCAAACTTTATTTTAGGCCAACAAAATACATTGGGTCTGAGATGGAAAAATGACTATCGATAATGTGCTCACTGCATCTACAACAAAAATGTATACAGTTAAATTGCTCACATCAAGTAAAACTAAACTAACGGGTCGAGCATACCATAAGAAGAGGCACAAAGCTCATGTAGCCGCTGTAATCGTATCTTTCTTGTAATGCCATTGAATGTGACACTAAGAAGGCCCAAATGGCCCATTATGTACTCGACAAATTTTTGATATTATCGGCGTAGGCAATTAAACTAGAAGCTACTCTATAGTTGTGGTATGCAAAGAACAAATTTGAAATAAGAAAACGTATGTACAACTGTACAAACTGTCGGCAATGAGCTATCCGATTGCTCGAGCTTATTCTTATAATCGGCTGAACTATACTGTGACAATGGGGATTTCTGCCATAAAACTTTCTCCCCTTTGTTTGGCATCCCCAGCATCACAGCTACTTCATCCGCGGTGAAAGAAATGCACTGCCCACCCAATAAAAAGGCTTGCTGTCTGATGTCCCAGCAAGATAGGATAGAGGTTATGGCAACCGAGTCTTGCTGCAGTCCAGGCAATGTGACGAATTGGTTCAGGTGAAGCCGCTTCAATATTTCAGTCACTTCACTAGTGAAGCGAGCTGTAATATTATCAAATAATGCTCTGATGCCACTCGGCCTGCATCTAGACGTTATCCTTTTTGCAGACATGCTGAACTTCAAAATAAAGCTAAGGTAATCAGAATATTAGCGATCGGATTGCAAGCACCTTAATATCGGGAGAATGCAGCAGGTACGTGTACAGTGCAGTGCAGATTCATTTTCTTGTCTTAGAACACATCCAAACCGCAAAATCTCAAGAAAGTATAGAGGAATGCAAGAGGTCTGAGCGGTTCGGTGAGTACATTTTACAAACAAGCATCTAAATTAGCTTCCAAACAACCTCTAACCACTAGTTGAAGCGGTAAACATTGTCTCAACAATCGACCAGAGCAATCAAGAAAAACATCCCAAAATGTCTCTACTATCAGGAGATGCAGTGCAGTGCAGGTTGAGTGCAGAGGTGCAGTGCAGGAGAATGCAGGAGGTGCAGGGGGTATAGAATTCATTTTCTCCACAGAACACATCAAACAAAATCTCAAGAAAGTATAGAGTGCAGAGGGTGCAGGCGATTCGGTGAGTACATTTTGCAAACAAGCATCTAAATTAGCTTCCAAACAACCTCTAAACTACTTCCACAGTTAAGCAGTAAACATTGTCTCAACAATCAGACCGAGCAATCAAGAAAAACATCCCAAAAACGACTAATATCAGTCGAGGTGCAGGAGGTGCAGTGCAGTGCAGTGCAGATTAATTTTCTCCACGAACACACCCAAACCGACAAAATCTCAAGAAAGTATAGAGGCAGAGAGTGCAGTGCAGAGGTATAATCTGAGAGGTATAGAGGTATGGAATGCAGTCTGAGAGAGGTGGAGTGCAGAGGTGCAGGGTATAGAACAAATTCATTTTCTCCACAGAACACATCCAAACCGGCAAAATCTCAAGAAAGTATAGAGGTACAGAGGTACAGAGCGGTTTGGTGAGTACATTTTGCAAACAAGCATCTAAATTAGCTTCCAAACAACCTCTAAACTACTTCCACAGTTAAGCAGTAAACATTGTCTCAACAACCAGACCGAACAATCAAGAAAAACAGCCCAGAATCGTCTCTAATATCAGGAGGTACAGAGGGTACAGAGGTAAGTGCAGAGGTGCAGAGGTATAGAGATCTGAGAGGTATAGAGGTATGGAGGTCAGAGGTATAGTAGAGGTGCAGAGGTGCAGATTAATTTTCTCCACAAAATACACCCAAACCCGAAAACACAACCTCATTATTGCGGAATTAGGTAGAACCTCAAGAAAAGCGGTAATCTCAGGGGGGAGTGCAGGGCGTGCTGCAGGTACAGGCAGTGCAGAGGGTAGCCATATCAAAAAAACGCCATAAAAGAAACCTAAACACTGATGGATTGTAATGGACAAAGACAAAGAAAACCCTAAAATCTCTCAAGTTGAATGCATATGGAAATACCCTCACAATACCTCAATTTGAAATGGCCAAGCCTAAGCTGAGACGGCGGGGGGTGGGCCGACGTGGGCTCGAAATTCTCTTGTCAGCCCTATCTGAGTATTACGGAAGAATCTGAGCAGATATTTGGTTCCCAGGTTTAGGCGAGGTAAATCGGGTCGGTCGGTGGGCGATAAACCGCGAAAAAATGCCGTTTACGTCTACGTCATTTTTTGGCCGTTAATTGAAAGCCGTCAGTGCGATTGAGTCCCGCGTAAAATACGTCACGGGACTCGACGTAATATTTTAATGAACGAGGGATTTCTCTTCTTTTTGTCATTTTATAAAACAACAAAAGATAAAAGGTTGGCAAATTATCTTCTCTTTTTTTTTTCAAAATTAAATTTATACAGATTTTAAATTTTATTTTAAAATTTTAATGTAATTAATTTACATAATAAAATTTATCTTAATTAACTTATTTTCATTTCATTTTTTTCTCCTTTATTACTAGTATATTTTTATAGTGTTATTTTATCCAAACCAATATATGTATAATTTTATTCAAAATAAAGAAATAATTTTAAATTTTATTTGTTTAATATATGTACATGAGACAATAGTTAATAATATTTATTTAAATTTTAAGATGATAATTTAGTTTTAATTTCAATTTTCTTTTATAATAAAATAAAATGTGTAACATTTATTTATATATTTATAAGACATATATAACTTTATTTATAACATAGAGTGTACAACCTGTACACCATAGAGTACACTCTGTACAACCTGTACATCAATTTTGGATCTCAATGATTTTATATGCTATTTGGAGTGGTTTTAAATAGGAATTGAGAATGTTTTTGATCAATTTTTCAGAGTGTACACTCTATACACTCTGTACACCCTGGATTGTAGAACCTTATTTTTAAATTTAAATAATGGGGGGACTCCCAAATATAGATTTTGATGATTTTATGTGCTATTTGGAGTGATTTTTAAAAAAATTGAGAATTTTTTTGGTCAATTTCCTACACTATGTATACTCTATACACTCTGGAGTGTACACTCTATACACTCTGGAGTGTACACTCTATACACTCTGGAGTGTATACTCTGTACACACTGGAGTGTACAATCTTTTTTTTTAATTTTAAATAATGGGGGACTCCCAAACATGGATCTCAATATTTTTATATGCTGTTTGGAGTGGTTTTAAATAGGAATTGAAATTTTTTGGTCATTTCTCGAGAATGTACACTCCGTACACCCTAGAGTGTACAGCCTTATTTCTTAAATTTAAATAATGGGGGGACTCCCAAATATAAATCTCAATATTTTTATATGTTATTTAGAGTGGTTTTAAATGGAAATTGAGAATTTTTGGCCATTTCTATGGAGTTCAGGTACACCACAGGTGTCATCCCCTACTGTGTCGCTGTACACCACAGGTGTGTGCTCTGCACCACTGTGTATGCTCTGCAGTTGATTCCTTTAGAGTGCATAGAGTGTACACTTTAGAGAAATGCTCTAAGATTACCCAAATCCTTTTGGAAATAACTCAAAGCATTCGCTTTGTACACCCTGGAGTGTACGCTCCGTACACCCTGTAGTGTATGCTCTGTATACTCAGTTGATTCCTTTAGAGTGCATAGAGTGTACACTTTAGAGAAATGCTCTAAGATTACCCAAATCCTTTTGGAAATAACTCAAAGCAGCTTTTGATAGCATCTAGAATGGATATAGGAAGTCCCCAAGTGGTTTAAAATAAAAAAGGGTATACACTCTAGAGTGTACACATAGAAAAACTGCACCAAAATCACCAAAATCCTTCTAAAAATTACCTGAAGTAGCTTATAATAGCATTTAGAAGAGATATAAGAAGTCTCACAGTGGTTTAAAATAATAAAAATGGGTGTACACTTCAGGGTATACATAGTGTACACTCTAGAGAAATGCTCCAAGATCACCTAAATCCTCCTGGAAAGAACTCAAAGTAGCTTATAATAGCATCTAGAAAGGATATTGGAAGTCTCCTAGTGGTTTAAAATAAAAAAAGGGTGTACACTCTAGAGTCTACAAAGTGTACACATGAAAAACTGCTCTAAAATCACCCAAATCCTCCTAAAAAGTACCTAAAGCAACTTATAATAGCATTTTGAAGAGATATAGGAAGTCCAACAATGGTTTAAAATAAAAAAAAAAAAGAGTGTACAGTCTAGCGCGTACAGAGTGTACACTCTGGAAAACTGATAAAGAATACTCAAATCATGTTGAAATGCATTCCATACAGCATATTACAACAATGAGATCTATAATTCTAAGTCCCCTAGTGGTTTAAAATAAAAAAGGGTGTACACTCCAGAGTATACAGAGTGTTCACATAAAAAATTGCTTCAAAATCACCCAAATCATCCTGGAAAGTACGCAAAGTAGCTTATATTAGCATTTATAAAGAATATAGATAGTCCCCTAGTGGTTTAAAATAAAAAAAGGGTGTACATTCTAGGGTGTACAGAGTATACATGCTAGAGAACTGCTCCAAAATCACCCAAATCCTTCTAGAAAGAACTCAAAATAGCCTATAATAGCATTTAAAAAGGATATAGGCAATCAACTAGTCCCCCAGTAGCTTAAAAATAAAAAAAAAGATGTACACTTAAGAGTGTACAGAGTGTACACATAAAAAAAATGATCCAAAATCATCAAAATTCTCCTAAAAAGAACTCAAAATAGTGCACGAAATTATTTCTTCCTAACAAAAATTTCAAAGAAGAATAATAAGTGTTTCAAAATAACTTGTTGACCCTCGGTTTGTCTCCATCAAAGCCGAAACCGCTCCCATCGATCCTCCCTAGAAACTGCAAGGAATGACACGAACCGTTCCCACTCTCATTCGTTTGGGGATAAAAACTGAACAAAGCCTTCGGTTCCAGATTCTGATTCATGATCCGTCAGACATTGGCTATTCTCATTCGGTTACCAAATAACACTCATTCATCTACTTCGAGTCGTAAGCCACAAATCTCGTCTCTTCCCTCCAATCGAGCTGGATCGCACGATACTGAAGGTGAGTGTCCGTCCTCCCGCACCATCCTCACATTCGAGCCGCACGCAGGATCTGCCCTTAATGGTGAGCCTCGACTTCCTCTCTTCACCCAATTTCTCCAAACCGATCGAAAGCCTCTTGGTTCTTCCCCCTCTCTCTCGATTCCACAGCTGCTAGTTTCTATAACAGAGCTGAACAGACCACTTCGCCCATCCCGATCTGTCCGTCTCACACAATAGCTCTGTCATCTAGCCGCACGTCCCTCCTACGTGTCCCATGAACCACACACGAGCACCGCAGCCTTCTATCTGTCCTGCTGCATGCCGAACAAAAAATCCAAATTCTATCTCTCGGTTCCCTTTGTCTCCCACTTATCCTAAGGTGCTCAATGAACTTCCCAGTTAACTCACTCTTTAGATCTCTTCCTTTTCCCTTTATTTTCCCCATTCGGATCGTTCTCTTGTTCCACCTAGCACAACTTTAAGCCCCTGATGCGATCCTTCCCTTTGCAACAACCAAGAGGGAACTCCATCATCAGATGGGTTCCTCTTGGTCTCTAGCCTTTTCCCATTCCCTTCCTTTCTCTTGGTTTACTACTCCAACAAGCTTCCTACATAATTGAGTTTAGATGTTAAGGTTTATCTTCATGGTTAGTGATAGTTGTGTAAAGAAGTGTATGAAAATTATATGCATATATATGTGTTTCTTTATGTAGGTTTGAAAGCTTGCATGTGTGAGATGAAAATGCAAGGTGTTTCAAAATAATGAAATGCTCATCGAGGCATGATGACTGACTTAGATGTGGCTCATGTGAATCAATTTTATTAAATTTTTGGGACTTAAATTAAAAATTCATTGGACATTAATTTAAATATGAAGCCTGAAGTCTTTAAATTTTTTACAAAATTGAATTTAAATGGACACAAGAAGTATTATTATTATGTGAGAATGTACTAAGTAAAAAAAAGGAGTTCAGTCACTTAGTTCGTCACCAAATGAATGCTTGAAGTTTGTTGCTTTATATATTGAGACAAACAAAAAAACTCAAGTCAAATATAAATGAAATTTGATATCAATATTAGACTCATAATGTATTTTTAGAAATATAAACTTAAATTTGAATAAAATAGGACTTGAAGTGGAATAAAAAAATGAACTCTAATTGTGTTTAATGTCATTCATATCAGCACGAACAAATTTTATAGTATAGTTGAAAGCTCATTCTCATATGAAGATAGATTCAAATAATATTCATTGCTAAACACTTCAATGAAGCTTGCAATGACTTGAAAGTGTATCTGTAAATGGGAGTACTTGAAATGAATGTTTGTAGAAGGAATTATGCAAGATTGAATGTTAAGTTCAACAGAGAGAAGACACCTACAATCATGATATAAGTTTGCTTGTATGTGAGTTAAAATATTCAATGATATTTTATGAAATATTAAGACCCTTTAATGACTTGTTACAAAGTAGTAAAACTCATTAAGAAGATCATGAATATGAGAGACTTTAAATAAATCTCCTACACACATCATAACATAAGACCTAACTGCAATTCAAGCACTTGAAGTCTTAACAATAATTCCTGATTAAAATAAACATTCACATGAGGGAATTCTATGGAGTTGAAGGTCAAACTAAAAAGAGAGAATGCACCTCTATTCATAGCATAGGTTAATCTAGTCACAAGCTCGAAATATCTAAGGATGTTTCATAAGAATGTGAAAATCTATTATATTATAAGGTATGAGAATAAAGAACCTTATTAATCAGTAAGTTATGAAAATAAGAGACAAACCAAATGAAGAACCTTCAGAAAGAGGAGGAATCAACTTGAATATTACATTCCATTGATTCATTGAAGTATTTTTGAGGAGTTCAATTTCCATACAAACTAGAAATCAAGCTATCGTCTAAATTTATAGTTTTGAAATACATGCAAATATTCTCATATATGATGGAGCAAATCTGTCCAAGCCTATTATATTAATGCATGTGTAAGTGACTCAAAGATATAGTTTGACATTCACTCCACAGTAGATGCTCTTGCTTCAATGCATATGCATTAAAATTTATATGATATATTATGTTGAATGGCTAATTAGTTGAACTTAAATGTTGAAAGACATGTGCAAGTATTTTAATGAATGTGAATCTATTACACATCTCTTGAAGCAAACTTATGTCATATTCAAGTGGTTTAGAGCTTATGCAAGCTTTTAAATGAATAGACTAATGCACTCAACCTGCAATATTCAAGTACAAGTGGCCAGAAGGCACCATTTGAATATTTTAAACTAATACACCACCAGATCTGCAATTCTTCGTATAAGTAGACAAAAGGCGACACTAAATTAAATTTTGCATGAATGAAGGAGCTTCCTTCAATCCAAAAATTGAAAATTCTTATTCTAATTTTGATCTTCAAAATCAATGATATAATTTATTAAATGAAATTATATAAGCTAAAAAAATACCTGCATGTGCTCAGACTTGGAAATTTAAGTGCAAATTTTAATGTCTGAAAAGGCTACACAGGCTAAGTTGGAATTAAATGAAAGAACAAAATTAATCTAATAATTAAAAATAAAATTATCTAAATTATTAAACACTCGCATGGGCCCTGACACTATGTTAAATGCTTAAACTTAGTGTCTAAGGATGTTGTGCGGGTTGCTTCTCGGTTTATTGTTAGGACTGGGTACGAGTTAACAAAACCTAAAAATTTGATTATTATTAGAATTTTAACTTATTAAAATATCTAAGAAGCTAATTCTGTCATATGATAGTAGATCTGATCCTCTATTATTAAACTAATATAGTCAACAAGATTTGAAACAATAAATTAAATGATAAAGCAAACTCATAAACCCTAATAATGACTGTGTTGAATGGAGATTTCAATAAGAGGGGATACTTTCATCAAAATATGATTTTAATTTCAGATTAAATTAACTTAAATTGAGTACCAATGCAAATGAAAAATCTAATATATCACTAAGCTATTAATGGCCAAATGAAATTCAATCCTTAAATACTTAAAGGAAACTCCATTCAATCCACCTTCCATAATTGTTTGTTAAAGGTTACAAATTAAGAAAAGTCTAGCTCACAAAGGAGCCAATATCAAGTCAAGTGTATTTTTATATTCACTCTCAATCAATCTCTCAGTAAGGATATGGCACGTGTCCTCTATCTACGTGGTTTGGCTAATAGGTTCTACATATGATACAGTTACGACCAGAGTCCTCTAATCGGGTAGTTGCCACCAAATGACAACATTATATTACGATCATGATTGTAGCCCATATGCTCCCTAATGGCTCTATACCTTGAGAGGTGAATCATAGGACACCTGATAGGGAAAAAAGCCATCTACCAACTACGATAGACTTAAGCTTATCTCTTTAAACACCACAGTCACTAGATTAGACGTAACCCTGGCCGAGAATCCTTAGGTTGGATCGACTACCTCCTCTGACTAAGTAGACTAGGGACCAGAATAACCCGGGATGACAAAACCATGGCATCTAGACCGGGCATGCCATCATTCCCCAAACCATCCTCTTTAAGCTAATAATGATGAATTCCATAAATTCTAAATCCCAAATTTTAAACTCCACATGCTGCTACTATATACTACATATTTAGCGATCAAACGATTAGCATTAATTGAAAGTTCCCTCTCAGCATTGAGAGGGGTAATTAACTATAGGTGCTTGCACCTATGGAAAACCTAGAACCAGATCTAAAGTCCTCATAATGTGAGGACAAAATCTCTGGGTAGTCTCTTATCTACTATTCCATCTACCTTCTAAAAATTTAATGATATAAATCAAACTCTTTTCAATGTGAGAGGTCGGTGGTGAATTTTCTAGCGACTCCGCTAGGACAAGTTTCTCTTTCCATCTTTGGCTAGTCATATATATGCTATAGTAGCAACAAAATATTTAAAAATTCAAAACAAAAAATGATGATTTAAATATGTAATAAATTCAAACTACTATGTAATGAATTATTCTATAGAGTATATTTTTATTACACTATTATTTTATTCTATAGTACCTCTGCATTTTAAAAGTATGGGGTAAAATAATAATTACTAATTACTGATCCTCATCTTTCAGTTGCACATAATGGATCTACAGAGCACTCCTTTCATTGTTTAGCTAAGGAGTGGTGCAAACATCTGCTTAGCTAATGTCGTCATCAACACAGGAGATGTTGGAGCTACTAATTTGGTAGTGTGGATTTCCCAGCTATTATAGTTGTAGCTTCTGAAGTATCCACCCGTGGTGCACTCGTCTGTGGTCATGTCGAAAGACCTCAATTTACTGAAGCTTCTACTCATCATGCTTACCAACCAATTCAGCAACCAACTGCTATTAAGGAGTTCTCCTGACAGAGAACTTTAGTTTTTAAAAGGCTGGGTCAACATGAAGCCCTTGTGATGAAGAGAACCATCATTAGGCATACTGTATCTCCAATGTCTCATGGCACAACTGCTTCACCAACTGAAGCCTTTGTACCTAGGAGACATGATTTTGAGGCTTCCTCATAAGGAAGTAAATTAATTAGAATGCAAAGAAGAAGAAGAAATGTTGAGCTGAGGACTTAGTAAATCCCATTCAAACAACCCAGTGAACAAGTAATACTATCCACAGAAGTGAGTATTTCTATCCATAATAATTTTGATAATCTAAAATGAGTAAAAATGAATAGTTCTATTGGTGAGGTGAAGTAGTCTTTCAGGACTCAACAACATCAAGCTCCACCACTACAGAGGAGATAACCTGAAATACTATCGCTTGAATAACAATGTCCTTAAAGTAGCCAAGGACATAGTCTTAATGAAAAGGAAATTTTAGAGGCCTGTGATGATTGAAGATACTGAGATTCCACCAAGAAGGTCGCCATCTCTTATGGTAACTAGTCATCAAGCCAAGTATGCTTCATGCGATGAGCATCGAAGCATGACACTTGTACTACATGTCCAAAAATCTATTGCTGAAAGGTCCCGGCAAAAGGGTAAGCAGATATGGAGGACAAGACCCCACGATAAAATCTAAAGAAAGAAAGAGGTGTGACATTTGATGCATATATTCAAAAATCCACCACAAAATTAACTCATCAAAAGTGGATACCTAAAAGAAGGGATATCACTAATAAAAGACATGATGGTCGACACCCTGAAGAATCCTCTACGGGATCCCATCATTAGTCATATTCACCCAGGTGAAAGAAAATTGACTATGATCACAGTCCCCAATGAAAGAAATGTTTGTTCCTCATAATGAACTAGAGATCCATTGGAAGCATCGATCAAAAATTTATGTGCATGAAGAAGATGATGAATAGGACACTATGGAAGTAGAAGTCATTTATATGATGAGACATATAGATGAACTTTATGCTCAACATCATCAATAACATGAATCCGGTGAACTTGAACCTAAATTTGATGTTTACGAAGGAGAGTCATCACAAAAGAGAGTAGAAGATGGATCTTCATCTGCTGAAGAGAAAGAAGAAGAAGAAGATCAAAATGAAAAGGAGGTCATGGGAGTTGAAGCTGTTTATATGGTTGAATCAAGAAATGATCAACCTGGTACACGCTTTTACAATCAGCATCATCGTTCAGCACCAATAATAACTGTACCTACAAATGCACAAGGAGAAGGACAGTCAAGTTTTTCCTCTAAAGGTAAGCAGGGAAGAGAACAATGAAAGAAATAGAGGAAGAAGAAGAACATGTACTTATTGATGCCGCGATGCAAGCTAGAGAGCAAAGATAAATATAGCATCAAATGGAAGCCAAAGATTAGAAAATTTTATAGCTTGGTACCAAGATGAATGACATGATGACACAAATAAATATCATGATGAATATGTTAGAAGAGAATATCACATCAAATGTAGTACCTATTTCATCTGCTAATCAATGGAAGCTAATAATATAGCCTTTTTACCACCAATCACTTTGATACCTCAAGCTCCTATAGTACATGTTATACTTGAAGGAAGGAGTGAAGTTAATCAACTAGCTCTTCAACCTATAATTTAGAATGTGTCTAGTATACCCAGAATAATAGCAGCTGCTCAAATGGAAATAATAATTATCGAAAAGATTAGAGCAGTTATAGCTTCAAAATAGGCTGAAAAGTTGGTGAGTAAGGGTCGCCCTTACCCAGCTAAATTTGATCAAGTGGTATACCTGAAAGGTTACTCAGTACTAAAATTTAATATTTTTAGTGGGCATAGTAACCAAAATAACATCTATTTCAATTCAAGGCTACTTGTGGTAACATAGGAGGAAATGATGCACTGCTTTTCCATCAGTTCGTTAGCAGCCTGATCTTAACTACTTTCGAATGGTACATAGGATTACTGAATGATTCAGTCAAAACTTTTGTTGAGCTAGAGACAATGTTCATGAAAAGGTCTGTACAACCGAGGAAATAATGATCGCTGACATTGCCTTGCTAAAAAAAGAAAAGATGAGTCAATGACAAAATTCATAACTCATTGTCATAACCTAAGCATGAAATGTGAACAATAATTGAAGAAGAACATGCAATCCAATTGTTATGGGCAATATGGATGATAAAATGGTACCATTTTTATGTATGACATCAATTACAACATTCTAAGACTTGCTTGATAGGGCGGCCAAAGTTGAGATATTAAATCGCCCTAAGTCTGAAATCTATACGGATAAATCAAAGAAAAATAAGCCTTCAGACTCAAGAAGAAACGAAACTCGTGCCGCTTCCTATAGCTCAAGTGGTAAAAAATAGGTAATCTATAATATAGATAAAGGAAAATAATCAATGTACAATGATGATGAAGGAAAGAAGCTTGTCCATTATAATCCATAGCCAAAATTGGTATTGGGAGGCAATGGTAAGCCTCAAACTTTTCTAGGTGATGGAGAGCATCCAAAATAAGCAAGAAGAGATGATAAGAGAATGCATCCAACTCTTAAGGAAAGGATGAACAAAGAATATTCTTTTAGAAGAGACAGTGTGGCTAAATTATTTTGACAAGCACTCAAAGTTGGTCTACAATTACTAGAAAATAAAAGGCCTGAAGAAGCTGATCAAGTCAATAATCCAAATTATTATCCCTATCATCGTGTGATCAGTCATCTTATTGAAGATTGTTATGTCTTCAAAGATTAGCTAAAAAGGAAGTATCGATGAGGTGAATTTATATTATCTGATAGGGTTCTAGTCAACCCAAAAAGAGAGCCTATAAAGATGATTATGTCCTCTTCCGTATCATCCATTAAAGATAAAAAGAAGAAAAAATTAGTTCAGATTGAAGAATGGGAAATAGTAGTCTCTAAGAAGACTGTGAAAATATTGAAGCAGCTAAAAGATGTCCTTAATGTTAAGTGGAAATCACCACTTGAACCTATATTAGACTTAAAAGAAATGACTAAACCAAACATTTTAGCTTCATAGTGGCATTTTGATAAGGCTACTTCATCACAGCATGAGGAGTAGTCTGCTAAACATAGGCCTCATAAGTCAAAGAAGTAGGCTAAGAAAAAGAAGATCAATAAGAGAACTATAACTCAAAAGATTATTAATCACTTAGAGGAGTATCACCAGTCGACAAGATAACCATTTAGGCTTGTAGACTTCATGTCTAAATTCCATATTGTTGAATTGGATGAAGAAGATAATTGTGAATTTTTCCCGGTAGAGATATGCCAAATTAATTATGTAATGTTGGATGTTCATCAGCACAAGTCACTCCAAGATGACAATGGTAGTCAGACAAACACAATCAACCCATCAAAATTCTTATCAAAAAAGAAAGAATTGCCTAAGGAGCTAATATTTGAATTTTATCTAATGACTCAATAAAAAGATAATAATTCAGATGAAGATTTTTATTTTCCAGACGAAGAAGAGTCAGACTCATCAACAACATCACATATGAAATGTATGAAGTTGAAAAGTGAGTTTAACTCTTTTGGTCAATCCTCCATAATAAAAAGTAAACTTGAAGAAACTACCTCCATAGAGGAATCTGAGCACGATAAAGTGATTCAAGTTCAGTTGAGAAGTGGTAAAGTCTTACCATCATCATCAAAGAAGGGGGACTCAAATAAAGACAAAGGTAAAAAAATTGAAGTCAACGAAGATATCATTCCCAAAATCTTAAAATAAAGCCTAAATCAAGCAAAAAGATAGATTATAATATTATATCACATCTGAGAAAGATCCCTGCATAATTAAGTGCATATGAGACTCTCTTAATTTTAAAAGACCTCCAAGAAACTTTGATATAGGCTCTCAAAGATCCGGAGAGTTATGAAGCTTACTTTGCCAAAAAAAATGTATGACTGAATCATTGCAAACTTAAGATCTCCATGTAATCACATTTTCTGAAGAAGATCTTATGTTGAGAACAGTATATCACAACCAACCTCTATATGTTACCACAGAGAGTGATGGCATCTTGATCAACTAAATACTAATTGATCCAAGTTCTTCTATCAATCTTATGAGTCTAAAAGCATTAAGAGGATTATCACTTGATATCCAATATCTTGGGAGAGATAAGTTGATGGTTCATGGTTTCAATGAGAAAGGGCAGAAAACCCTAGGTTCTTTTATTCTCCTACTTAAGTTTTGGAATTTATATACAAAACCAAGTTTCATGTAATCGACATTGATACATCATTTAGAGCTTTCTTAGGCTGGCCATGGTTGTATAAGTATGGCATGGTCCCATCAACTATGCATCAGTGTATGAAGTACCTAAAAGATGGAGAAGAGTTCAGAATTCCTGGCAACCTACAACCATTCTCCATCCATGAAGCAAATATTTACAAAGATGCAGAGTATTTCATCCCTAAAGAGCTAAAGCCAACGGAGCCTCTTGAGGCAATAGCATCCACTTCAGGAATTAAAAAGCAACTTCAGAAAGTGAAAGAGCTGAAGTAAAAAGGAAGAAAATGGTAATGTCGACTCTCCCTAAAGCACTTGATTCTACACCCAAATTAAGAAGATCAGTTCCTCATTTGGGAAGTGACAGACACTAAGAAGAAAATATTCCTGTCAAACCTAAAGGAACTTATAACCTTTCAAGAAAGGTAAAGTATAAAATAAGTGATTCTGATTTAGACTATGACTTTGAATCTACTTATGGAAATAGGGTTCAGGGGATTGCATCAAGAAGGATAGCTCATTTGGTAGTATCAAATGACTCCTTCAAAATTATACCCATCTCTCAGTAGTACTTCAAAGAAATCACTCCATTGGAGGTCCATAACATTAAATAATTGATAACATTCTATGTGCCATCGTTGAGTGAGAGTGGCAGAACAAGAATTTTATTTTATAAATCGGAAGAGTCTCAGCCTCACAATTTTGATCGGACTACTCAACATGAAGATTCTGATGAGATTGTGCCAACATGAATACCAATATACTATCCACCAAAATTATTAAAAATGATGCATAATCTTGGAATTCATATTAAAACTATTAAACATAGAACTCAAATATTTAACAAGATGTGGAGCCAAAGAAGTCCTCACAAAGAAGTGATAAGTTTATCACTAAAGGTCTTGGGTTCATCTACAAATCTCAACAAAATAAAATTTGTTATAATATAATAGAAGCGAGATCGAAACTACTAGTGATAAAGAAGATGAACTTTATAAAATTCTTCTTACAAACGATGAAGAAGCAGAAGCCAAGCCTGCACCTGAGGAGCTCGAAGATGTTGGACAAATAATTACTATGGATGAACTTAAAAAAATTAACCTAGGCGCTGAGGATGATCCCCGTCCAACTTTCATCAATGCCCCTCTACCTGATGAGAAAGTTGAAGAGCTAAAAGTGTTACTTTATGAATTCAGGGATTTCTTTGCCTCGACATATGTTGAAAGGCCAGGCTTATCCTCTGATGTAGCCATTTATAAATTGGAAATCAAGCCAAAGATAACACATGTTAAACATGCTTCGAGGAGAATGAGATTATAAATTAAAGAACAGGTGATCATTGAAACTAAAAAGCTAATTGACGAAGGATTCACACGCAAAGAAAAGTATCATGATTGGACAGCTAATATAGTGCTTGTGAAGAAGAAAAATGGTCATATTCATATCGACTTCCGGGATCTAAATAAAGCTTGCCCAAAAGATGACTTCCCACTTCCTATATCAGAATTATTGGTTGATAATACATCCAACTATGATATGTTTTATTTTTTGGATGGATAGTCAGAATATAATCAAACCAAGATGGCACCTTAAGATGAAAGACATACATTATTCAGAACACCTATTATCATCTTTTGCTACATAGTCATGCCATTTGGTTTGAAGAATGCAGGAGCTACTTACCAAAGAGCCATGATGTGTATTTTTGATAAGTTCACCAGAAGGTGTAATGTTGTGCTAATGATTTGGTGGTGAAGAGCTTTAATTAGGAAAATCACTTTGAAGACTTAAGAATTGTGTTCGAAAGAATAAGAAAATATGATCTCAAGATGAATCCCCTAAAATGTGTATTTGGGGTTTCCTTCAAAAAATTCTTTGGGTATATTGTACGTCACAGAGGAATTGAGATCAATTCTGGTAAAGTCAAGGAAATTATGGAGATGCATCCATCGAAGAGTTTTGTCAGCTCCGTTCTTTATAGGGCAGCTTGCATTCATTCGATAATTTATATCAAAATAATTAGGATGTTGTCAACCATTTGCAAAGTTGATGAATAAGAATGCTCCATTCAAATGGGACAAGGAGTAAAAAGAAGCCTTCAATAATATTAAAAGCTACATGTTAAATCCACCAATCCTTGCAGCACCTACTCCTGGAAAGCCCCTCATTCTATACACAACTGTATTAGAAGAGTCCCTTCTAGCATTATTGGCAGAACATAATGAAGAAAGTAAAGAGAATGCTCTTTATTATAACAGTCAGAGGTTGATAGGAGTAGAAATGAGATACTCTCCGATAGAGAAGCACTGTTTGGCATTAATCTTTGCAGTCCAAAAGCTCTGTCATTATATAGAAGCATTGTTATCTCACAAAATTACCCTCATCTGAAAGATTGATCTATTGAAGTACTTGTTGACAAGACTAGCATTGACAGGTCACTTGGCAAGATGGGCAATGTTCCTTTTATAATTTGATATCACATACATTATGTTGAAAGCAGTAAAGGGAAAAATCTTAGCAGATTTTCTTGTTGCACATCCCATCCCTATGGACTCTTCTCTTAACAAAGATTTATCGGACGAGCAAATTATGCTCATTCATGAAAGAGAAAAATCATAAATTTGAGAAATGTACTTTGATGGAGCCTCATCAATCAAACAAGTTCAACCCCCAAACCTCCCAAGGGAAAGAGCAGGCATCGACATCATCTTCATAACACAAGAAGGAAGAATAATGAGATGATCATATGGGTTAACCAAGCCAAGAACTAATAATGAAGCTGAGTATGAAGCATTGGTAGCAGGTCATGAAGAAGCTATTTCATAGGCATTCAAAACTTGCATATTTTTAGCGATTCTCAACTTATTATAAATCAAGTACTTGGCATATATAAAATCAACAAGCTTGAGTTAGCTTTTCACCACAAGCGAGTTCTTGAGCTTATGAAGTAAATACCAAATGTCACACTAACATGAGTCTCTCAATCTAAGAATAGCAATGTAGATTGCTTAGAAAAATTAGCTAAGGAGATGGCAAGTATGAATGGTGATTATGTCATGATCGAGATATTTACTCAACTAGTTCTAGAGCCAACAAAGTATCAATCCCCGTAGGTAGAGGGGTTATCAAATTCAACACATCAAGATGCAACTCAGCTTTCTCCTCATACTCTTCAAAATTAATAAGAAATTATACCCGGAAGAGCTAAGAATGACATTGCTTCAGAAAAGTAATGGGAGGCCTTTATAGTAGAAGAGCCACATGATTGGAGGCAATCCTTCATCGACTACTTTAAAGTGGGCAAATTATCAAATAAATTATTGATAGCTCAAATTAAGAGATAATATTGCGCCATATTTTTGTCAATAATACCTTATATCGTAGATCATTCAAAAAAATGTGGCTATGGTGCCTAGGTATAGATGAAGCTAGCAAAGTAATGGCTGAAATTCATGAAGGACTTTGTGGGGGCACATCAGTCAAGTCCTGAGATGGCAGTAAAGATCAAAAGGATGGGTTATTATTGACTATCAATGGTGAGAGACTGTATCAATCATGCCAAGAGGTGCCATGAATGTCAAGTACATGAGAATATAATCAACCAACCTCCAAATCCACTACACCTAACAATAACATCATGGCCTTTTGAATGTTGGTGTATATATGCAATTGGTCCAATTTATCTACTATCATTAGCTGGTCACCACTTCATCTTAGCTGATTATTTCTCTAAGTGGGCTGAAGCTATCCCATTTAAAGAAGTTACTGCTGATCGAGTAATCAACTTCTTCATGCATAATGCAATCTATAGATTTAGAGTGTTGCACTGAATAATTTTTGATAATGGTATAACTTTCAAAACCACAAAGAATTATTGATTCATCGATTGAAATTGATTGGCGATATTATTCAATATATAATCCAAGGGAAAATTTCTTGTGAAGCCTTCAATAAGACATTAGTTAAGCTGCTCAAGAAGATCCTCACTAAAAATAAAAGAGAGTGGCATACCAAACTGATAGAGGCATTACAAGACACTGACTAAAGCCACTCCTTATTAATTATAAGATCTACTTGAAGTTGAGTTGCCTTCACTTCAAGTAACCATCCAATACCATCTAACTGAAGATCAAAATACTCATTTGAGAATGGAGGAACTCAATGCACTTGATAAAGCTAGATTGCAAGCTCTTTAAAATCTAGAAGTCTATCAAGCAATGATGTCTAGAGCTTTTGACCATACAGTGCATCCTTAAACATTCCAAGAAAGAGAATTGATCTTGGTGCTGAGAAGACCAATTATTCCTAATCAAAAATTGGTGAAAAATTTAAGCCTAATTGGGAAGGCCCTTTTATCATCAAGAAGGTGCATCAAGGAGGGGCATACCAACTCATTAACCTAAATGGTGAAAGACCAATGCCGCTAATTAATGGTCGATACCTAAATAGGTATTATACATGATAAATATATTTTTGAGGTACTATAGAGATCCCCCTGCAAGACAGGCATTTTATTTTATATATCTGTTTAGGTTGACATTGCACTTCATGCCAAGATCCCTAAATAAATTTACATAATCAAGAGGAAAGGAAGGTAATCTTTGATGAGCACCGTGAAAATCCCCCTATTACACAAGGGTATTTTTAGATTTTTGAAATCTATATCACATGTTGAGCTCTCTTAAGGTCAAACATACCAACTCAAATATTGATATATCTTCTTAACTTATTTTATAATTCCTCTTGCAAGATGGGGGCATTTTTATTTTATGTTAATTTCATTTGGGTTGATATCGTGCTATAAGGCGAAATCCTTGAATGTACTCTGACTTGAGTAGACATCGTACTTTGAGCCAAGATCCCCATTTGATTACTCTAATATCCTAGTGAAAAAGATGCATTTAATTATCCTGAATAGCAAAAATGCATATTGTTGACCTCACTTTTGGAGTGAGCTCTCAACTTCCTCATCATACACTTATGACTCTTGTAGACACTTAGAGCTACTTAGTCTTAAGACACTTCTAGTGACTAGGTGAACAGTTAACCTAAGCCAAGAGATTTAGAAGGATTAACTATGGGAATAGGTCATGTCTTAGGGATTTAGGATAACTTACCTACCCAATAGCCTTAGACCCAATCCATGCTTCCTTCCTCAAACCTTAAATCCAATTCAAATCCAAATCATAAATCAATTCCAAATCAAATGATTGGAACCCATGATCAAATTCAAACTCCTTTGATTTTGTCTTATGGACTTAGCCTCAATCAAATTCAAATTAACCCAATTCAATTGATTTTCTCAAATATCCATTCAATCTCAAATCAAATTTCTAAATCAAATCCAAATCCAAATGATTGAAACCCAAAATCAAATTCAAATTCCAAAATCCCTTCCTAAG
Source organism: Cymbidium sinense (assembly GCA_021442155.1). Taxonomy (NCBI): domain Eukaryota; kingdom Viridiplantae; phylum Streptophyta; class Magnoliopsida; order Asparagales; family Orchidaceae; genus Cymbidium; species Cymbidium sinense. The sequence continues at coordinate 105,105,863 of CM038229.1, forward strand.
CCATATGAACCACCTTCATATGCTTAGCTAAAACCCCCTTTAAATCAAATCAAACTTGGTTGATTTCTTTATAAATCAATCATTCCTTCTTTTATAATCACAAATATAAATGAAATCTAAATTTAAAACATTCAAATAAAACCAAGCTAAATCAAACCAAATCAAGACCTTTCTTAAGCCATATGGACCTACCTCCATAAGTTTAATCAAATCTCAACCCAAATTAACCCAAACTCAATTGATTTTCTTATAAATCAATTAATCCTTCATTATATTCACAAATATAAATGAAACCCACCCTCCAATGACCAAAAATAAATCAAACTAAATCAATTCCCTACTTAAGCCTTTTGACCAACATCCTTAAGTTTGGTCAAATTTGCTTCCAAATCACTCCAAACTTAAGTGATTTTCTCATGATTCATTTATATCTTCATTTATATTCACAAATATAAATAAATTATAAATCCAAATAGCCAAAACCAAACCCAAAATCAAATCAAATGTCTAATTTTAGCTTTTTTAGCCAATTTCTTGAACTTGGCTAAATGATATCCAAATCAATTCAAAACTCATGGATTTCTCTATGAATCAATCATTCCTTCAATCACTCACCCAAATATAAAATATAATTATCAAACCAAATCAAAGTCAACTAAGGAAAGCCCATGTTAACCCCTTTTGACTTGAAATTGTCATATGCACCAAAATCCATTTGACTCCAAACCAATTACAATTGGATTTATATTTTCATCATAAATCCATGTATGAGTTCAACTAAACTTGAATCAAGCCAAAACCAAACCAATTGACCCATTTAGGTCCACTTGATCCCAAGTGACATAAAGACCTTTTTGAGCCAAGTTCTAATCCAACCCAAATTGGATTGAACTAAGCTCATCCATGCCTCTTATCATGATCAAAAATCATCCTAGGGTGATCTAGTATCTTGAATTAGGTCAAACCAAGTCAACTTGGTCCTTTGACCAAGTCAATCTTTAACCCAAATGAAACTCAAACTAGCCAAAACCCACCATATACCAAATTGATTGAAACCATTGATTCAAACCAATTCATAATCAATGATTGAACATGACCAAACCCTTAATTGAGCCAAACCAAATCAAATAGACCATTTAACCTAAGTTGACCCAATTGACCTAAAAGGTCAAAATGGGCCAAATCATGATTTAACCTAAATTGATTGCAACCAATGGCTCAAGTTCATCCCAAATCATTTATTAAACTTGACCAAAGCCATGATTGAGCTCAATTTGACCAATTGGTCAACTTGACCCAACGTAGCCCAAATTGACCTAAAAGGTCAAATTGGCTAAAATCCAAATCAAACCCAAATTAAACCAAACCAAAGCCTACAATAAATTTCACTTAGCCAATTGAACATGAACCAACACCTAACCCAACCCAATTTGGTCTAATTGGTCAAATTGATCAACTTAGCCAATTCGACCTATTTGAATCCAAATGAGCCAAAATCAAACCTAAGCCAAATTAATCAAAACCACTTGAACCAAAATGCTCCAAATGATCATTTGAACCTAACTAAGCCTTGGTTTGATCCAATTTGACCAATTGATCAACCCAACCCAACTTGAATCCATATGAACCTTTTAACCAAATGAAGACAAACCACCCCAAACCAACCCATGGGATCCTGGAGTTACTAAACCCAACCTAAACCAGTCCTAGATCACTCCCAAATTAGCCTAAAGCAATGTGGACCCCACCCAAGGGGATTAACCATTGGTTAAACCCTCTTTCCATTCAATTCTCCTTTAAGATGCACGATCAACTTCCCCATCACCATGGCAGCCCTCAAAACACTCAATTGAGGCTCCACTTGACCCCCCCTAGCTCACCCAACCTACCCTAGTTTGGCCATGGACCAATGGGAGGTGAGTTGACTCACCTCCCATGCAAATCGAGCACCCCTAGGATTCAAGCCAGGAAACCATTGCACACCAGCCCTTGGGCAGGCTCCCATTACCTCCTCCACTCATGTCGAGCCATGTGGACATGAGTGTGACCTCTCCGGCACCCTGATGATGACAGCCTGCCAGCCAAAAGGAGCAAGCCCATCCTGTCCATCCTTCCTTGCCAATTGAGGCGTATACCCCCTCAATTCAAATGAGATTTGGCACCATTCAAATACACTAAGCCCCCAAGTGAGGAATGAAATCCCACTACCCTTCTGAGAGCATTCCAAAGCCTCTCAAGTTCACATTTCCTTCTCCCATGCACAACCAAAACATGGGAGACCAATCTGAAGTCCCCTTTGCTCAATCTTCCACCAAACCACAATCAACCTTGCACACACCATCACCACACCTCGTCGAACAATACCAAGTCATTTCCTAAACTTCCAAGCCACCAGAGGTCTGAGTTCAATCGAAGTCGAAGCTCCTATGTGCATGGATTTTGGTCATCCAAGAGACTAACTTAAAATTAAGGTCCAAGCTTCTTAATAGAGCTTCACCTCAACTAGGTGAAGCCACCTCCGTCGATCCCACCGCCGGACATTAGCTCCGATGAGGTAATTTCTCAAAACCATAGTTTAGGTGAACTTTCATGGGCCTTTGTGATGAACATTTTTATGTGGGTCATCCTTGACTGTTGGATATGTTTACCTTCTTCTCCTGATGGTGTGGGATCAATTTGATCCCAATCTATGCTCTGGTCAGCTTAGATCGAACAGAGAAAGATGGATGGTATCCATCTTTTTCCATTCACGAAGGAGATAGATCATGGGCCATCCTTTCTATATGATTGGAATAGACGATCCTAATCTAATCATGTTAGATCCATCAATTTTCTTCTTAATCGTGAGATCTAATCATGGCGATCCGATCTTAGATCGGATGGTTCACTCGAAAGAGTGTCTGTTGTAATCTGAGTCAGCATCCCAATTTAACAACTTAAGTAGCCTATCCCATCGCGCCACGAGGAAAGCATACCATGTTAGCAGCCATGTGGCACCGACGGGATTAGGGAGTTAATTAGGCTTAATTAATCAAATTTTAAGGCTGAAATTTCTAAAATTCATAACTAATCCTAGAAAAATAAATAGATAAATAAATATATATATATATATATATATATATGAGGGCTCATTTTAAAGATATTTTAGAGGAGAATCCAAAAAAATTATTATTAATTAATTTTGAATAGTAATTTTTGCTTAATTAAAATTTAATTAAAATTTAATTAGCTTAATTACTCTCTAATTAATTATCCAATTAATTTCAAACTATCGAGAGATGTTTAGGGGGATGACCAATACCTCCCATATTTTTTTTTGGAATTTATTAGATAGTTAATTAGAAAAATTGATTGATTAAGTCATAATTCCTCTCCTACCTTAATTAATGATAATTAATCAAATGAACAGTGAATTGATCCATTAGTTAAGTCCATTAGCCTCTATTAACAATGGAGAAACTTCTAATATTTTCCTTAAGCATTCTTCATTCCCTCTTTCAAATTAATTAATTAAGACTCATTAATTAATTAATTAATTAAATCAATCAAAACCCAAATTATATCTAAACTTTAATTTACTAATTAAAAAGATTTAGGGATTGAGACTTAGGCTTCCTTCTTTGTCTCTTTCCCTAAGTCCATTTCATATTATTGATTAAGGATAATTAGGACTTAATTAGATAATTAATGAACTTAATTAACTTGATTAAACTTATTATCCCTAATTAATTCTTGGGTAGTTCTTTAGATGTTTAAAAGTCTAAAGAAATTTAATAAAATTATGATTAGCTTACATGTGTGAGAAAATCATAAAAGTAATTAAACAAATCTCTTAAGCTTAATTAACTATTACTTATGAGCCAATTGCATTAGGCCTCTTTCATTTCTTAGGAGGATTGCTAATTTACTTTTCATGTGGTTGCATGTCTTGTTGGCTTATCATTAATTAGCTAACTAACTTAAGGTGATATAGGTAAGGTTTAAATTAATTGATTTAATTCATACGTCAACCGAATAAAGCCATAAAATCAATTTAATTGCTTTTCATTAAATATAATTAACTCACACATATGGGAATGGGTTTACGATTAGCTAACCTCTTTCACATACCTTAAATCAAATCAAACATGAAATCAAAATGGCTTTAAGAAACTTTGGTTTATTTTAAATGAGCTTATTTAATGTGATTGTCCTTAGGAATTAGTTGGATTGAATGAAATTACATGCTTATGTTGCTTTATTTCTTTCCAATCATGTTAAAATTTTGTATGCCACTTGTAGTCATGCATTCATTTCTTTCAAAAATAAATTAAGTAAAATGATTTCCTTTATGTCAAATTTGCATGTGTTGGCCTAATTAGAAATATGTGTGGCTATTATCACTATTAAATCTCAAATATATTTTCAAAAAGTTTATTAATGAATAACAATATATATTGTGACACTAATTATATATACATAGGAGATGCATGTGAATAGAAGTATAGTGCATGAAGTGAAGTCTCTTTTTTACATTCATATGTTGACTTGCATAAGTTTGAATGTTAATGGGTATATTAGTCTAGACATTCCGGCGACACACGACTTTAAGTAGCCCCAAGAGGTTCTTACCTCACTCCCCTAGTTCAGAACAATGGCGACATACATGTTTGATTTCATTCTTATGCACCTTGATATTAGAATTTAGATAGAGCTTTAATTCATTTACACAAATAAATTAAAAATCAAATTCTACTTTTGCATAGCTTTTCTAATCTTATAGTTTTTTTATACATCCATATGTATTTAAGAATAGAGGGTATATTAGTTTGGACAAGGGATGCATGACTTTAAGTAGCCCCAAGGAGGTTCCTACCACACTCCCCTAGTGTAGAACAATGGCGACGTACTTGCTTAAAACTTTCATACATTTGAATGTGTACTAAGCTAATGAATGAAAACCCCCTCTTTCTACTAAAAAGACATGCATTCATATTTTGTTCAGGTGGTTGGGCTGATTAGTCATATGATTTAAAGTTCTTTTCTTATGCTTTTCTATAATAATTTAGATAGACCTTTAAATTGACATGACAAAAATAATTCAACCAAATGAAACATCAATTCCAAGTACATTTGCTTACATTCATCATTTAAGTGTGCTTAGATACAAATTACATGTATAGGTATGTTTAGGACATAATCATATGCATGCTATATATGATGGAAAGAAATAAATAAATATGTGTTATGTGATAGTAATTAATTCCAATTAATCTTAAGATGCTTTTCTTATTGAATGAGATTATTTAACATAAACCTAAACTTAGGACTAGTTAAAATAAGTAATAATCCATTCACTAAAGATAATTGATTAATTAATTTGCTTTAGATGTGACTTAAGGTAGGGATGAAAGAGAGTGATCCTCTCTTTTCTTCTCTTTATAACATTTAGTTGTTTTGTGTAGTCTAAGAGAAACACAAGAAACACTAAGCAAAAATCTACAAATCAATTAAATCATTTAAATTGAAATCACCCTTTATAATTAAACACCCTTCATACTTAGAGAATGATAACTCTAAATCCTAGTTCGAATGTACCACATAAGCCTTAATACACACACAATAGATTAAGTCACCACTTCTAACTTTATGTTAGGACGGTGCATGGTTTGATCTATATTTATTTTATGATGTATTTTTGTAGACTGGATGTTAGAGTATATGCTTCATAAACTGGATGTTAGGCCGTAATTAGCCTAATCAAAATTTATGTAGGAGATTGTGCTTAAGGGATGCTTAAAATAAATATAGATACTCTTTTGTAGGTCGCTTAACCCCTAAGCATAATCTAAATTAGGATAGGTGGACTTGGTTACCTATGTGCAGGGTGCTAAGTCCAAATTATGCATATAACTGCTTAGGTTGTATGGTGTGTTTAGCTAACACTTCTTTTATCGGTGTAGTTAGATTAACTTTTTTTTATTTTTGATGTAATTTTGTATTAGGATTAGGATTAGTGTTATGGGGGATTAGGATTAGTGGTGGCTAGAAGGCCTTATCTTGGGAGGCCCCGTGATGCCTATGAAGTAAGAAAATTCAAATAAAGAAATGGAGGATATATGAAGATATGAAGACCCCCCATAACATTTATTCATTTGTATAATTGTAATTATTCTTTCATATACCAGGATGTATAAGGGTAGAGCTCAGTTACCCATTTCTTTCTTTTTTTTTGGTTATACAGTGGTACCCAACCGCACTAGCATGTTATTCTTTCACGTTGAGTTTATAAATTGATTGATGCTTTATTTACAATTGTGTAATAGAAATGACATGTATTTTCTTAATTTCTTCATGTATGGTGATTTAATGTGTGTCCTGGATCGATTACACTCTTATGGAAAAATAAAATTTTTACCCCAATTACAACTCATAACTAAATTTTCTAAAATAACTCATAACTTCATTGAAAGCCTAGGTATTAAATTAAGATAATTAAGAGATTTAGCAACCCCTTAGCTGAATGTTGTATGTCTAATATCATACATGCATCTTCTACCACTCTTGTAAAATGAGGGCCCCCATTCTAACACGCATGGGAACCGCTTGACCTATGAGAGAAACTACTATTGACGGGGCTTCACCCTCTTCTTTCTTGATTTGGCCTTTAACCTACTTCATCATACATTTTGGCATATAAAAATCCTATGGGCTGTATCAAAATAAGGAGTCCAAAATCAAATAAAATTTGATAAAATTTGCATTAGACCAAGTTATTATTCATACCACTCATGCTCTAGTCTCTTAGGGAGTGAATTTAAGGACTTTAGTTTCTTTCAAAAGAAGAAGAACCTAACCATCTTGCAAAACATACAACCTGACCAGATGGTTTTAAAATGTAGGAGGTGTTAGTTGGCTATCACTCTAGGCAGTTATAAGTCTAGTAATCGGCTGGTTTACCCTCTCTTGTGGAGATAAAAAATATGCACATTTTTGCTTAGATCCCCTCTAGAATTAGGATCTGAGATTGTTGTTTCACCTCAGAGCTACAAGCATAAATCCTCACCTCTTAGGCATTTTCACAATCTTGTGTTGTGAGATTATAAGTCCTAGCTTTCTAATAAATTTCAACTCAAATACATAATTCTCCTCAATTTAAATATATAAAGCCTAACCATAGGATAGTTTGGGATGCCCACTAGGCTTCCTAATATCATGAGCATCCCCTACTCATCTCCTTTTGACTTCGATAATAAGTCTCTCCTTTTGATCTATCCCACTTGATTTTCCAAACATAGCTAATTTATTAATAGTCTTATCTTTAAAAATCTTTGGAGACTACAATCCTACTTTAATTGAGAGTACTCCTAAGAAACTCACCTTCCTTAAGATGTAATTAACTATGGGGGCTTGCCCCCATAGGGAAATTTAGAACCCGGTTTAAGTAAACCCTACTTTATTAATTCATGTAATGTAGGGGAAAAATCATTGGTACATTCAAAATATAAATCATATCACATTTGGCTTCCAGTTAACATACCAAATTTGTTAAATGAAAGTTTCATTTTCAAAAGCAAACAAACTCAAATCAAAACACACTTGGCTCCCACTTAATATACCAAATTTGTTAAGTGAGAGTCTCATTTTCAAAACACAAATCATAATCATATTTGATTTCTACTTAACATACCAAATTTGTTAAGTAAGAATCTCATTTTCAAATCATATCATATTTTATTCCCACTTAACATACCAAATTTGTTAAGTGAGAGTCTCATTTTCAAAATATAAATCAATTCACATTTGGATTCCACTTAACATACCAAATTTATTAAATGGAAGTCTCATTTTCAAAAGCAAACAAACACAAATCAAAAGACACTTGGCTCCCACTTAACATACCAAATTTGTTAAGTGAGAGTCTCATTTTTAAAACACAAATCATAATTGCATTTGGCTTCTACTTAACATACCAAATTTGTTATGTAAGAGTCTCATTTTCAAATCATAGATACACTTGACTCTCACTAACATACCAAATTTGTCAAGTGAGAGTCTCATTTTCAAACACATATCAAACACATTTAGCCTCTACTTAATATACAAAATTTGTTAAGTAAGAAGCCTCATTTCAAATCAACATATATCACACACATAACCCATCATCACAAGCAAAGATACTTTCACAAAATTTTCAAAACACATAATCAAAACCTTTCCATAGCATACTTAAATTTGCTAAGTAAAGTTTTTCAAAATCAAAATTTTCAAACAAGATACACAACACAAATATCTTCAAAGGCCTCTCCAAATATCTGAACTCCGCCCAACCTACTTAAATTGGTTGTGTATGAGTTCTAAATCAAAATCATATGGCAAAGATTCTCCTCACATATCAAAATCTGTCCAATGAGCCCCACTTAACATAACTAAATTTGTTGAGTGTGGGTTCAAATTTCTAAATCAAGCATAAAATTTATTTTTGAAGGAGAATACCAAAGTGAGGGACTGATTCAGTTATATTTTCAACAAATGCAGAGTTTTAGCTTAGTCAATTTCTGTTCAGCTCAGTTCAATACACATGGCTCCTAGCAAGTTTGTGTTGTCCTTCCCGTCCTTTGTTAGCTTGGCTCTGGATCCAACCAAGGTCACTTTGACCACTGTGCATCTTCAGTTTGGTCATAGATTTGAGGCTTTGCAAGTTACTTGTGAGGGGACAATCCTTATGACAGTCAGTAGGGAGGAGGTGGTGGGACAAACACCACTTATTCGCTTTGACATGCCTTCTAACTCTGAGTTCCCTCCACTGAATAGGAAGGCAATAGAGGTCCCCACAAAGGAGATGTAGCTTTAGCATGATGGCCAGCCATAGCTTTAATAAAACCAAGCCTCACCAAAGATATACCGATAAGTAGATCATCCCGAAGTGACACATCCTAGATCAGCCTAAGAGCACTTCTCTAGTAGATCAGGACAGTGGCAGCTTGCATAAGATGGTGGTGGGTAGTACCTCCATGCATGAGAAGGATATCAAGAACAAGGTGGAACCATAGGTGAGAGAAGTATTGGCACAAGCCCGAGGTGGCTCATCTGTTCCAAAGGGTTGATCTTACTCAGAGGAATTTAATATGGTCTAATAACCTAAGGGTTTCATGCCTCCTTCTTTCAAAATCTTTGATGGCACTGAGAACCCTCACCAACATATTGCACATTTCAGGCCCGATTACTGCAATGCCAGAGGTAGTGTCACCCTTCCTTTCAGATTGTTTATTAGTAGTTTAGCGGGTGTTGTGTTTGACTAGTATGCCAAATTGTCCAACAATTTGGTAAATACATTTGCTGAGTTGGAGCACCTCTTCATCAAGAGGTTTGCTGGAGCTCATCAAAGGGTAATTGTATCAATCTTGTTGTAGTGACACAAGTTCCCAATGAGTCCCTTGTTTATTATATTCTCAGGTGACACAACCTAAGCATGAAATACAAGCCCAAACCTCAGAGGGCATCTGAGAAGAATCCTAGAGTAGTCACAACAGTTGAGAAGGGGAAGCAGATAGCTAGGATTTAGTCACATAGGCCTCAAACTCAACAGCCTCATTTGCCACCTCCTCTACCACCACCTCAACAGTCCTACCGAGCACCTCAGTTGCCATAGCGGCCACCACAGCCGCCTCCTCATCAGCATCCTCATAGTTGTATTCCTACCCACCACCAGGAAGCTATTACTTACCTACTCTTGCTGATAGATTGAATAAGCCTAATTCATTAAAGAGGGAGGTAGTTAGGAATATTTTTAAGAATCTCTTTAAGAAGCCTGATTTCTAACTACTAGAGCCTAGAGGCCGGAGGAAGTGGGCAACAATCATGATCCAAACTATTGCCCCTACCACCACATGTTAGGCCATGTCTTAAAAGATTGCATTACTTTTAAGGACTGGCTTGAGCGTAGCTACAAGTCAGGTGCCATCATCATCCCCAAGAAGTACCTATTAGAATAACCTTCCAGTTCTGTTAGAGTAATCCTTGGGGATACTTGTGATCCTCTTAAGACAAAGGAAGGTTGAGATATCTCCCTATCCCGAACCTCCAAAAAAATCATTTCTAAGATCAAGAAACTACCTTTGCAGGTGCTAGAGATAGCTCAAACCTTTAACTCCAAGGAAGGTTTGCAAGTTACTAAGGACAACTTGAGGGAGGTAGGAGCCCAACAGCAGCAGCG